>JAESUZ010005638.1:0-545477 GCA_017311185.1 Proteles cristata cristata | reverse complement strand
TCCATCCTTCCTTCCTTCCTTCCTTCCTTCCTTCCTTCCTTCCTTCCTTCCATCCATCCATCCATCCTTCCTTCCATCCATCCATCCATCCATCCATGGGTCACCTCTTTGTTAAGAATTTACAGCACGTGTTTATCAAGCATTACTCCTCATTCTGTGCTAGAGGTTGGGGCTACTTTTGTGAACATGACAGCTAATGTCAAGCAGGAAATAAATACAAACCCAAGTAGTTATTTAGAAATAGTAGTGATCAGGGTGACTGAGGTCACACAGAGGACACTATGAGGAGGATACCTTAGACTAGGATATCAAGGAAGGCTTCCTGGGGAGGGGACATTTAAGCTCAGCCTAGAGAAGGAGACCTAGTGGGCAGAGACACAGCCAGTGTGAGAATTCTGAGGTTGGTAGGAGCCTGGCCATGGCGGCCTGGGGTGTAGAGTGAACAAGAGGGAGGGTGGGGGGGGGAGGTGGGGCCGGAAATGGAGGTGGAGCCAGACCAGACAGGCGGGGGTGGTGCTGTGGCCGAGGCCGTGGGAGCAGAGGGGAGAGGCTGCCGGCCGGGCCACGTTTGGGGGGGGAGCCAGGCATCTGGACTTGGCCTGGCAGGGGCTGGCGAGCCACGGAAGGCACCTCTCCTGACGGGCCCTGCTGTCTTTGCAGAGGGCGACTCCAAGAACGTGGCCGAGCCCGGAAAAGGACCCTGAGGCGCTTCCGATGAGGCAGTGGGGCAGGTCAGTGGGGGGGAGGGGGGGCAGTGGGGGAGGCTCCGGGCGCCAGGTGTCCTCGGCAGCTTTACTCCGCACGGTGGCTGCTGGGAGGGGGACGGGGGCTCTTCCTGGGGCTAGAATTTAAAAATCCCCTTACGGTGTCACAGTAGATGTATAGGAGAAGTGGCTGTGTATCTGGAACTTTCCATACCACCCGGCCCTAAATCCAAAGAAGAGACTAGGTGACAGCCTTCCTTTCCGTGCCTGGTGTCATCGCCTCCATGAACAGCAGACATTCCCCCGCTGCCCCCTGAAGCCCGTCCCTCTGTGCTTCCCTCAGTCACACAGCACGGTCAGGTGCCACAGCTGTGAGACAGGCACGTGCTGGGCGCTCGGTCCCTCGCGGCCATTCGGGGCTGTCGGCGCTGCACCAGGCCTTGAGCCGGGGCCGGCCGTGGGCAACCGGGGTCCCTGCTCCGACCTCCCCCCCCAGGAAATCGGCCTGCGACACGTGCTGTGAAGGGAGCGGCCGGGGGTGTGAGGGAGAGTAGCCAGGTCGGGGCGGGGCCGCCGGGGTAGGAGCAGAGTGACACCCGCGCCCCTTCCCACCCCGAGAAAGCCCCACCCATCTGCACACGGTGAACAAAAGCCCTTGGAAGCAGCTGGTTTCCCCCAGAATGTCCTTGAAAGGCAAACATCAGGTTTCAGATACCAGAATATTCTGGCGCGAGTCCTCCAGCAAGATCTTGGGCCCTTGGCGGATCGGTGCCAACAGGCCTATTGGCTGCTGGTGACAGGAATGGTCCCTGGAGTGTATCTGACCCACCTCGGGCAGTGCCTCCCGTGGGGATGCACAGAGGTGGGAGGGAGGGCGACGGGGTAGACAAGGGCATGAGGGGCTCTTTGCGGCGGCGCCCGGGAGCAGCTGCCGGACAGAACTGGGCTCCAGCCCTGGATCCACCACAAGTGCCCTGAGGCAAATCCCTTCAACTTGCCCTGCCTCAGTTTCCTCATCTGTAAAATGGGAATGATGGAGAGGGATGTGTTGAACTAAACGAGCTTCTACTCAGAGAGACTGCCAGTAAGTTCAGAATTCAGTCTTAGGGAAACCGGTGTCCTTCTGGGGGCTGTGTGGCTGTGTGTGGGGGGTGACACAGACCGTGACCTCTGCCCTGCCCCTGATGGTGGCGGCTCTCATCCCTTCTCTGCTTCTCTTCCAGCCACTGCGCAAGAACATTCTTCCACTTTCTGCTGAGCCTTGGGAACAGTTGGACAAAACATGAATCGACCCCCAGAGGCCATGCCCAGCTCGACAGAGCATGACCCCAGAGATACTTAGAGTCAGGAGCCCCGGCTCCCGAGGCCACGGCGTGACCCGCCTGGCTGGGTGACTTTGTGGGGACCCCTCACCGGCACCAGGTCCCCGTTTTATCATCCTGGGAACGCGGCACACCTGGCAGCCCCACTAGACCTGGGGGCCCCGCGGAGCGCCCCCCGGAAGAGCTGTGCGAAGCCCCTTCCTAAGACAGAGGTCGTGGCTGTGTTAGGACACATTCTTCCTGATTTGACTCTGGGAGGCATGCACGTTATGGCACATATTCTCGAAATAAATCGCTCCTTACAAAACAGAAACGAACTTACCTGCTCAGGATTCATAGTTTTAACCACCCCCACCCCCATGATCTTAAATAGCAGGCGCTGAAGCCCTTGAACCCTGGGGATGGGTGGGGGAGGGGATTCTGGGCTGACGCGTCCGCTCAGCTCTGCTTCTGGAATATCCAGCCAGGGCGCCCTGCTCTGGGTCTGGGTCGGATCCCTCTGGGACAGACTCTGGGAGGGGGATTTATTGAAAGCGCATTGCTGCGAAAGTTCCCGGGGAACCTGAGTGGAAGGGTAGGGATGTTGGGCGGGCGGCGGAGGAAGTCAGACAAGGTGAGGAACTAGGTCCCGCCGAGGGTGGCTGGTGAAACCCTCCAGGGTGGGCTCCGGGGGTAGTTGCTCAGAGGGGCCCACGCTTGGCTTGATGAACTTCTTAGCAACGGTGCACCAAGGGGTCCGCGTGTTCATTTTGCAAACGGTGGAGGTGGCCCTGAGTCACCCCCCATTGGGAAGCAGCCCCCTTGAGGCCATATGTGGAGTATGGACTCTATAAGCCTCCCCGTGCCCCTCGGTGACGAGTCTAAAGGCTGCCTTCCCAGGGGCGGCCCAGCCCTGCCAGGAGTGGGGACCCAAGGGGCTGTGGGCAGAGCCCCGGGGGCCCGTGTCACACAAATCTCAACAGAGGCCGGGCAAAACGGGCGCACACACACGCAGAGAAATGGTTCCATGTACCAGTAACTCGTCCCTTTCAAAACAGCCCGTGGGGACTGGTGCCGATTGGTCGTTTGGAGGGCTTGACCTTTCAGACTCCAAAATGGGCTTGCGTGGGGATGCACTGCATCCCTGTATTTCAGAGCAGTTCCCCTCTCCCTGCCCCGCACGCCTCCCCGACCGCGCACTCACGCCTTCTCCCCCAAGGTCTGTTTGCTCCTGGGACATGCTCTGAGCCCAGGGCAACGTGGCCAAGGTGACGGGCAGGCCTCAGTGCCTCCAGAGAGCTCAAGAACTGCCTTTGTTTTTGTTCTGTTTTTGTGTGTGGCACGTGGGGAAAAACAGTCGAGCGGTTCACGTACAAGCCGTGGAAGTGATTGTCTGTCCCACGGCCTGCGGGAGGTGTTGACCTTCATACGGGACGGAAAAGAAAGAGCACTTTATCCAAGAGTGGCCAGGTCCAACAAGAGACGCATCTGGCTTCCGTTTGAGAGAGTGAGGCTCACGTCTGTCCCTTCCAGGCACGGGCCGCCTCGTGGGATTTATGCACGTGATTTTAGGGGCTGCAGCCTGGGTCGCCCGTGAGATCCCCAGTGTCCTGTCCTGGAGGGTTTGGGGTCGGCTGAAGCTCACTGGGGTGTGGGGTCTGGCGCACAGCCAGACCCTCAGGGCCGAGGCCACGGGCCTGAGGGACGGCCCACTCCCTGCTGGCCACACACGGTGGACGCTCACAGGCACAGCCAGCAGAGATGGAGTGTGCCTGGCGCTCCCTGTTTGCCCCAGACAAGGAAACCGAGAGTGCCAGGGGTCTGAAAGCGACCCCCAAAGTCACAGCCAGTAAGTGCCGGGGCCGGGGTTCCTCACTGCCCTGTGTTGCCCAGACCCCCAGCTGTTTGGCCGGTTCTGGCCCCTCCAGCCACTCTCTCCAGCCACGGAGGCCCAGAAGGGGACACTGACGGTGTGCAGACCTGCAGAGGGCTCTGGGGGCAGCGCTGAGCTCACCCCCACTGTGTGGGGGGGTGCTGCCCACCAGAAGTAGCGGTTGGGCACCTGGGTTCCTTTCCTGGGCAAGGCACTTGCGCTGTGAGCCTCAGTTTCTTCCTCTGTGGGGTGGGTGCGGTAAGAGTGGGTGCCGATCAGACTTGCAGGAGAGGCAGACGGGAGACGATGTATAGCGAGTGATCAGCGGGTCTGGTTATAACTCCTTATCATTTTCTGGGCACCCCGGACCCCGGGAGGCACGGCTGCCCACCCTTGAGAACTTTGGTGAAGCCCCAATAACGCGACTCTGATATATATCACTTCTTCTATCTGTAAATTGCACCGGCGCGTTGCAGGGTAATTCACTAACTTCCCCACTCGCTTGGCACTCATTCACTCACTCATTCACACATCCATTCTGGCAAGAAATTCTTACTGAGCACTAACCACACTTGCTTTTAGTGAATGAATCCAATGCGCACTTCTTCCCCCCACTTCCTCGCATCCCTGAAGCTGGGAGGTGTCATAGTCAGGGCCACCAGACAGCAGGTGTCATTGCCTACACACGAGTATGTCAAAACGTGCAGATGAGCATAAGCAGACCTGGTGGAAACTTCCAGGAGCACAGAGGAACGGCCTTCTGGGAAATCCTGCATCACCAGCGCTCTTGCGGCTGCAGAGGACCACATCAGCAGAAACACGGCTCCTGACAACCCCGAGCAGAAAAGTGATTTGGCAGAATTGGATCCCTCCACGATGAGCTTCTAGGAAATACTTTATTGCATCTATTTCACTTGTGTTTTCTTTTTGAAGCGTGCAGAAGAATGGTACATGATGGCTCTGCACGGTTCGTTCACTGTGCCTCAGTTTCCTCATCTGTAAAAGGGGGGCAATGATACCCCTTGATACTGTTGGGAGTAGTAAAAGTGTTAGTACATATGCGGTTCTCAGAACAATGCCTGGCTTGCAGCCTGTGCGTAAGTGCTCGCTGCTATTATTTGTTACTGTTACTGCCTCTAAGGGAGACCTGATGGCCCCAGATGGGATGACAGGGCCTCACCTGGGCTTCGGGGCAGCGGGAACCAGGACGGAGTTCCCCCAGGTCTCTCTGTCTTCTCTGGATGGAGGGACCGTCGCCTCGTGCTGTGAGATGTGGCCCGGGCCTCTCCAGACTCCATCTGGCACACCCACCCCTCTGGCTCCCTGGGGAAGGCACCCATTTCTGGGCCCATCAACTGAAGCCAAGGGAAGGCTAAAGAAAGAACCAACGAGGGTAGGGGTGGGGTGGTGCACCAGGAGGGGCCTGGGGAAAATGCACACACGAGGGGCGGGCAGACTGTCTCCCAGGCGTCCACACCAGAGACCTCACTTTACAAAGGAGGATGGCAGATCCCGGAACACCATGTGACTTGCCCAAGGTCATGCACAGCCAGGCCCTGATAGGTGGGCACCTTAACACAGTAGCCAGCTCTGACCACGTGCTGCGTTCCTGGCGCCTCTGTGAGCCCTTTAAAGATAACAAGCAGCTCTTCTGAGCTATGAGGAAGACACTGCGAATACCCATTTTACAGATTAGGGAAACAGAGACACAGAGAAATGAAGTCACTTAGCAAGTGTCACACAGCTAGTAAATGGCAGAGTGAGGTTGCAGACCTAGATAGTCCCGTTCGGGTCCTTAGGGGGGAGGGAGGACGGAGGGAGTGGTTTTTTATTCTTTTCCTTTATCAAAGAGAATAAGCCTTGGGGCGCCTGGGTGGCTTAGTCGGTTAAGCATCCCACTTTCGCTTAGGTCATGATCTCGCGGTTCGTGGGTTCGAGCCCCGCGTCGTCGGGTTCTGTGCTGACTGCCAGCTCAGAGCCTGGAGCCTGTTTCAAAGTCTGTGTCTCCCTCTCTCTCTGACCCTCCCCTGCTCACGCCTGTCTCTTCCTCTCTCTCCTAGAAATTAAAAAAAAAACATCAAAGAGAATAAGCCTTTAATTTGCGTCGCTATATGTACCCGTGTAGGTATTGAATACGTTTTGAGTGAAATATTTAACTTGATCGCGGCATTGTCCTACCTACGGTCATTCAGAGCAGAGAGATATTACGTACTCATTGTTGTTCTCCTGGGAAGGGCCAATTACAGGAAGCCTTTCCGGAAAAGTTTCTAGAAAGGAAAGAACACGTTTGTTCCTCCCCCTCCCCCTACTAATTGCCAAAGTCAGGTTACACTAACCTTATGCTGAGTTGGTCTACCTGTTTCTCTTACTAAGAAATCATTTTTAAACCCTTCTTGCCTGGAATAATGGCGCATTTACATTCTCCCCGTCGAGAAACGGACAGGGAGTTCCGCCTTCCCCTCACAAACACCTTGCGTAACTCAGCACCACAGGGAAAGCAGGAAGCCGGCGTGGGCAGAGCTCGTGAGGTTTTCTCTAGTTCCACAGGGTGAAGCAATTCCCCCAAGGCCCCGCCAGCTCAGAACTGGCCGACCGAGAGCTCCATCCCCCATTTTCCTTCTTCCAGAACCCAGGAGGCTGGCCCCGCTTCTCTGAATCCACAGTCACAGTTTTCTCTCTTGCCATACTCAAGAGACAATAGAGGGCATGGCCATCTCTGTGGCTGCCGGCGACTGGTCCACAGCCTTCGGGGGCAGAGGTGACCCAGTCTCTGAGAGGGTCGAGTCCCTGGGAAAGCCCAGGGCTGCTCTAGCTCTGCCTGCTGGATTCCGAGGCCTCGTGCAAGACCCTGTAAGGTGTCTGGACCCTGGAGGCACTTGGCCGAGGGCAGGGCTGGCGAGGGAGCTCGCGCACTAAGAAGGCTGTTCCCTTAAGCGCAAACCTCATGAAACAATCCACTTGTTCCTTGGGTTGACCAGCTTAGCTACCATCTTTCCTGGGGCCATTTTCCAACTGAGCTGCCAGGATTAACTAGTTCCCCCACCCCCAAGTATTTTTCTAGAAGAACATTCACACAGTGATCAGGAAGGCCATCTAAAAACAGAAGGCAAGTGGGGGCACCTGTGGGTGAAGACAGTATAGGCAGGACAAAGCCTATCTTCTAATCCCAGGAAAGGCACCCTCATGCTGTCACCTGGGAAGAGGGGAGTTAGGCCCTCGGATGAGAAGGGGAGAGGTACCCGGATTAAAACAGATTTCCCACAATCACCTGTGGGCTGCTGCCTACGACTCCACCATTATCGTCTGATCTCTGCCTGTGTCTTCACAGGGCCTTCCCTTCTTCCCTCTGTGTCCCAACTTCCCTGCTCCTTTCTTTTATAAGGACATCTTTCATTGGATTAGGGGCCCACTCTACATCCAGGATGATTTCATCTCAAGAGCCTTAATCTAAGTATATCTGCAAAGATCCTGTTTCCAAATAAGGCCACATATTCAAGCTCCAGGGTTCTGGGGGTTAGGAGGTGGACACCTCTTTCTGGCTGGGGGAGGGGCGCAATTTAACCAACTATAGGGAGCGAGTAACTAACTTTGAAGAAGTGTTTGGGGTGATGGTGGGGGGGTCCAGAGCCCATGGCCAAGGAAGAATTCTCAAAGCTGTCTTTGGTGCAAAAAGGGGATTTTATTGAAGCACGGGGACAGGACCCGTGGGCAGGAAGAGCTGCACTGGGGTCGTGACGGGTAACTGATTATATACCCTCAGTTTGGGAGGAGGTAAGGGATTAAGTCCCTAAGGTATTTTGGAAACATGGTTTCCAGGACCTTGAGGGGTCAGCTGTATTAGACAATGTCATTTATTACTTTTAGTAAAACTTCAGTCATGACACCCTTCAGATGTATATCAGGGGGCCCTGAGCTTGGAGTATGATGGCCAGCAATGATCTTGGGGGAGCTGAGATAAAGGAAGTTTCCAGGGGCGCCTGGGTGGCTTATCGGTTAAGCGTCCGACTTTCGCTTAGGTCATGATCTCGCGGTTCGTGGGTTCGAGCCCCGCGTCGGGCTCTGTGCTGACTGCCAGCTCAGAGCCTGGAGCCTGTTTCAGTCTGTGACTCCCTCTCTCTCTGACCCTCCCCTGCTCACGCTGTCTCTTCTCTCTCTCCTAGAAATAAATAAAACATTTTAAAAAATGTAAAAAAAAAAAAAAAAAAGGAAGTTTCCAAAGGAATTTTTAGATGTTCAAGTAGACTTACAGGATCCTCGAGGTTGGGGTAATGTTAAGCTAAGATTCTCCTTTGCCCCAGCAAAGTGTCATCATCCAGGCAGCTGAGCTCCTAGAGGAAGGTCAGTCTGCTGGTTTCAAGGACTTGTCAATGGGCTGTAGGCGGTCAGGGAATTCAATTTTCCTTTGCCTTAGTTTCCCACATCACCACAGCAAGCGCTCAAACCTCCTTTCCTTTGTTCTTGGGTAGCCGGGGCTGTCTGAGGAATATCAAGCATATTCCACCTGAGGGGAGGTGGTACTGTTAGCCCGTTCTTTGCCCTAAACTTGGTCCACACTCCCTCATCAACTTAGCTTGGGGAAGTAGAGGAAAGGCATCTCAGGCGGAGGTAACAGTAAATGCAAAGGCACAGACCAGATAAGTTCAAGGACCTGCAAGCAGTTGGGCGTGGTTGGAAAAAGGAGAGGGGGCGGGGGGCCCGCTGGGCACACCCCCCCCCCATCTACCCACAGCGGGTAGATCGCTAAACAGGTACCAGCCAGTTCCACAGCTCGAGCTTGAACTTGACCATGAAAACAATGGCGAGCCACTGAAGGGTTTGCTTGGATTATTACTCCACACCTCTGAGAGCCTAGGATTCTGATCCTCATTGACAGCTGAAAACACTGAGGCTCAAAGAGGTGAAGCCATGGGGCACCTGGGTGGCTCAGTCGGTTAAGCGTCCGACTTCGTCTCAGGTCATGATCTCACGGTTCGTAGGTTCGAGCCCCGCGTCGGGCTCTGTGCTGACTGCCAGCCTGTTTCAGAGTCTGTGTCTCCCTCTCTCTCTGACCCTCCCCTGCTCACGCTGTCTCTCTCTCTCACTCAGAAATAAATAAAACATTTTTTAAAAATTAAAAGAGGTGAAGCCATTTGCCCAAGAACAGACCATTAGAAAACTGTCAGAAAAAGTTTTGGAAATCGGGCCTCATCTAACCCCTTCAGTGGGAAGATGAACGCAGCAGCGCTTTGTGAGTTCAGGTAAGGCTGCTCAGGGAGGAGGACGGGGACAGAGAGAGGATTCGGCAGGTCCAGGCATCAGGGCCACCGCCCTATCCGGGAACGCCTTTCCGATGCTGGGCCTGGGGGACGCCATGTTGGTAGGCTGAGACCCCGCCCTGGCCACAGCTGATTGGTCCAGGCCTGGGTCACCTGACTAACGGTAGGCCAATCAGACTGCGCCATCCCGCTGCGCCGCTGCGTCTTTTTGACGCTGGAAGGCGCCTAGGATCCTGGCTCGGGGGAAGGAGGCCCGTGCGTCCGGCTCCGCTCTGCGGGCGCGCTGCGCCCTGTGGCCCCAGGCCGTTCTTGAGCCTCTCTTCGCTTCGGTTTCCTTTTCCGGAAGCCGGAGTGATGAAAACAGCACTTTGCTCCCCGGCTCCTGTGCGGTAACGTGAAGTCCGGTGGTGCGGCTTTCTGCCCAGGGCCTGGCACGGAGACCCTGGGCAAACCCCAGCCCGCTCTGCTGGTTGTAGGGGCAGAGGGCGGGGCTCGGGGTTGTGCAGAGGCCACGCTGTGTGTGAGGAGGAAGAGGAAGACGGAGAGGGAGAGACGGTAAATAGGGGTTCTTGACGGCGCCAGGACTTGAGTCCGATGGATGTGAGTCTTGGCCGCCCTCCCTATACTGAGGGTTCCAGAAAAGACTCCGTGGCCCCCAGTCGCCCCTGACTCACATTAGCATAAATGGATTTCTGTGATTTGCCATCAAATGCAAACAAAACAATAGAAAACGCCGACTAAAACAACAGGACACTTTGACTGGAACATTTTTAGCAAGCCGGGGGCCCCTTGGGTTCCGCTGAGACAACGTTTGGATTCCTGCCCCAGACTCCGGTTGCTACATAAACGGGTCCGAGTCCTAGCGTGGGGCAACCACAGAGGCTCCTGAGAGGCCGCATCCTGCCCGAGACCGCCCAGCGTCCTCACCTCCCAAAGCACACACGTGACCTGCTGCCCCGCATTCCACACCCGCCCCTCCGCCTCTGACATCAGCAGACTTCTGGCAAGTTCCATATTCAACCCAGGAACTTGTTGAACAGGGGCCTGGAGGTGGGTGAGCCCCCTGCCCGGTAGGCACTACCCCGCGGCCCTGGCTGGAGGGGGAGTTGTGGGAGAGAAACCGTGCTGGAAGGTTGTAATTTCCCCACTTCTGTGCCAAGGTGAGCGGTTAACATTCGCCACGCCCTCAACCACCCGTTGGAAGGATGCCATCATCCGCATTGACGGCAGAGAGAATTGAGGCTCAGATGCTGCTAGCTTCTTGCTCAGGGTTATCCGGTTATTACACGTGGAAGCCAGACCTTCCTTTACGTGAACTCAGCAAGGCTTATCAACACCCTCAAATATAAACAGGAGGTAGAAAGTGGTATAAGGAGGCCCTTTGGACTTACCAGGGAGCTACGCTTGTTTCATCTATACCCTCAACTTTTTGCAAGGGCAAGGCTGGAGTATTTTGTGTTTTATTATTTTTTCTAATGTTTATTTACTTTTGAGAGAGAGAGACCATGAGCGGGAGAGGGGCAGAAAGAGGGGGGACATAGGATCCAAAGTGGGCTCTGAGCTGACAGCAGTGAGCCCAGAGCGGGGCTCAAACTCACGAACCGTGAGATCATGACCTGAGCTGAAGTTGGAGGTTCACCTAACTGAGCCATCAGGTGCCCCAAGGCTGGAGTACCTTAAAGTAAATCCTAGACGTGCTATACAAGCCCTCTGAAGGCTCCAGACTGTATCTCCAACAGATGAGGATTTTTTTTTTTTTTAAACATTCAAGGCTGGGCCAAGCAATGCGGATTTTAACACACGCTCCCTGGGATTCTGATTTCAGCTCAAGCTTGTGAGCTCCTGACAGACCGCACACAGATGTGATTCTGGTCTTGCATTTACTCGGTTTATTATTTACGTGGGTTCTAACTCTTTCCCCACGGGATGCTGGGGGGCTGGATTTAAGTGGTGGTGTTTTCTGGTTAGAATCAGCGACTCTGGAGCCGGATGGTTTGCGGGTGAGACCTGCCTCTGCCTCTCACTTCCTGGGTGACCCTGAGTCCGAGCATCCCCGTCCATAAAATGTGCGGCTGATAGCACCTGCCTCCTGGTTCAAGTATATGAAGCACCTGCAACGGTTCCTGGCGCACAGCAAGTGTTAGGGAAGGACCAGCTGTTCCTATCAAAAGGGTTAGGGTTAGGGCTAGGAGGGGGAGGGGCCTGATTCCAAGGACAGGGCTGGGGTAGCCTCTGGGGAGAGTGTGAAGGAGATCTGGGGGCTTCTGGAAAAACCAGGGACCCAGGGACCTGCGTCCCCCTTCCCCAAGGCGGAGAGGCTGCAAGGCAGGGATGTGGCATGAAATGGAAAGGAAGTAGCTCACGGTCGCCCAGGACGATGCGCTTCCTGAAGTCCCAGAGGGAGGACGGGAGGGGCCCCGCCCAGCTGTAGGAGCTGTGATGCTTCCGGTGCCTTCGGGAGCCCCAGGAGAGTTCTCTGCTCCTCCAGGGCCCAGGCGGGAAAGAAGGACAAACAATCAAGGAGAGGGGGGGACCCTGGCCTCCTGGAGGTGGGGGGAGGAGGTTGGGGCCGGTGCTGAGCAAACCGTGAGGGACAGCACCAACCCCTCCCCCAGGCTTGGAAACAGGAGTTACATATTATTAACTTAAATAGACCAGACTCTCAGACCCTTCCTTTGGGTGAGAAGTCTCACAGGGCGATAGAAATCTTGTTTCCTTTTCCACTGGGGAGAAGAGTCGCAGGGCTTAATGTAAGGGAGGAGGGAAGTGCCGATTCAGTAACACGGTCAGGACACGCTTTGCAGTGATTCGGCGGAGCCACCTGTGGGCCTACGTGCAGGCTCGCGGTATGGACTGTCCAGGATTTTGATATTTTCTCTTTCCCCTATTTTGCTTTTCCTCCAGTCCCCTCCCTCTGGAAGCCACTAGTTTGTTCTCTGTACTTAGGAGTCTATTTCTCTTTTTGTTGTTTGTTTCTTTCATTTGGTTTTGGGGTTGGTGGGGCGGGGGGGAGGGCGGGAACTACATATAATTGAAATCATACTGTACGCCTCTTTCTCTGACTTATTTCACTTAGTCCTCCAGGTCCATCCATGTCATTGCAAATGGCAAGATTTCATTCGTTCTTTCTTTTTTTTTTTTTTTTTTTTTATTTCTAGGGGGAGAGAGAGAGACAGCGTGAGCAGGGGAGGGTCAGAGAGAGAGGGAGTCACAGACTGAAACAGGCTCCAGGCTCTGAGCTGGCAGTCAGCACAGAGCCCGATGCGGGGCTGGAACCCACGAACCGCAAGACCATGACCTAAGCGAAAGTCGGACGCTTAACCGACTAAGCCACCCAGGCGCCCCAGGATTTCATTCTTTCTTGTGGCTAAGATTCCATTGTATAAATATATACCACCTCTTCTGTATCCATTCATCTACCAATGGACACAGTGGCTTCTATACTTTTTTTTTTAATATTTATTTATTTATTTTGAGAGAGAGAGAGAAAGAGCAGGGGAGGGGCAGATAGGGAGAGAGAGAATCCCACTCGGATCCCAACTCAGGGCTTGATCTCACGGTTCCCAAATCAAGACCTGAGCTGAGATCAGGAGTCAGATGCTTTACTGACTGAGCCACCCAGGCGCCCCAAGTTGCTTCCTTACTTGACTGCGGTAAATAATGCTGTAATAAACAGGGATGTATATATCTTTTCAAGTTCATGTTTCCATTTTCTTTGGGTAAATACCTAGAAGTGGAATTCCTAGATCATATCCTACTTCTATTTTTCATTGTTTGAGGAGCCTCCATACTGTTTTCCACAGTGGCTGCACCCATTTGCATTCCCACCACCCGGTTCCCTTTTCTCCATGTCCTCGCCAACACTTATTTCTTGTCTTTTTGATACTGGCCATTTTGAGTGGTGTGAGGTGACACCTCCTTGTGGTTTTGATTTGCATTTCCACAATGTTGAGAATCTTCTCAGGTGTCTTTAGGTCTCCTGGATGTCTTCTTTGGAGAGATGTCTGTTCAGGTCCTCTGCCCATTTTTAAACATCAGTGGTTTTTGGCGTTTGGGTTATAGGTGTTCTTTGTTTATTTGTATAGTAGTCCTTTATGCAACATGCGAATATTTTCTGCCATTCTGTACTGCCACCTTTTTGTTTGGCTGATGGTTTCCTTCATTGTGCAGGAGTTTTTTAGTTTGATATAGTCCCATTTGTTTACTTTCGCTAAGGAATTTCATTAAAAATACATTTATATTTACTATAAAATCTATGAATCTGTCTATTGAAATCTATGTTTAAATTCATGGTCTCACAAAAATACTTTTTAAATGTAGTGGGTCTTCTTCAGAGGAGGATGAGAAACCAACTTGTTACCTTGGAAACTTGTAAAGGGAAGGGATCCTGGAGTGACCCTGCCTTTTCTTTTCCAGTTGGAAACTCAGCCGGAGACCAGGGAAAACATCTCTTTAGGAAAGTATTCCACCTGATACTTGGAAGGAATTTTGGGATCAGAATATCATGGCTTTGGCCAATGAACTAGTGAATCTAGACCTTGAGAACCAGTGGGTCCTAACGTCACAAAAAGAGATAAGCAGACACGAGGAGCCAGGGGGATGGTGCCCGGGCCTGAACCAGCCTCCGGATCATACCCCCAGTTTGCGGGGAGTTCAGAAGACAGAGGAACGTGCAGAACTGAACTTGGACTGTGGGGGATGCTACCTCCCACCAGCCTGGGCTCCTCAACATGCCAGTTATAAGGAGAAGGATGGTGAATGGAGTGGCAGACAGGAAAATGGCCCCTAACAATCTCCATGTCCTCATCCCCAGAGCTTGAGAACATGAGACCTCATGTGGCAAAAAGGGACCCTGCAGATGTGACTGTGTAGGGATCTTGAGATGGGGAGGGGGGGTGGGGGTCCAGGTGTCCCAGGTTTAATCAAAAGGTCCTCATAAAATGGAGCAGGAGGGTCCAAAGAAAGGTGACGCAGCCTGAGCAGGATGCCACCAAGCATTTCTGGTTTTGAAGATGGAAAAGGCTCCCTGCGCAGAGGAATGCAGAGGCTTCTAGAAGCTGGAAGAGGTAAGAGAATGCACAGTCCCCCAAGCCTCTGGGAGGGACGCTGCCCTGTCAGAGCTTTGATTTCGGTCCAGTGTGACTATTGCAGACACCTGACCTCCAGAACCGTAAGGAATCAGTTTGGGTCATTTTATGCCAGTGAGTTCGTGATTATCTTCTACCATCAACAATGGGCTAATGAATGTAGAGAGGAAAGCTGTCGGTTAAAGAAATTCAGAGGACACACCAGGTTAGCAGAATGCACAAGACCAAACGAGAGTGGCATGTAAGGAAGCGATGAGCATGGGAACATAAAATCAGGAAAATGGGCCCATCCGTGGGGGGGTGGAGGCGGTTGTTGTCTGAGAGGGCACAGGGCAGAGCTCCGCGTCCCCCTCACTGTCCCAGCTGGCTGGTGGCTTCAGGGGGGTCACCTGATCATAAATGAAACTTCACCTTTGTTTGATGTGGTTCTTTAAGACCGTTTTATTTTACGTTGAACGAGGGAGACATAATAATGATTGTGAGGATAGTTTTGTGGTGGAGAATCAGACCTCCTTTGCCGCCGCAGGAGATGGGCATTTTCTCCTGATCTTGCCAGTGACATAGGAAATGGCACAGAGAGAAAAGGAAAGGAGGTCTGCAGAGCCCATGACTTAACATTGTGCAAAGGAGCGGGGGCGGGGCTGGCTTGTCAACCAATGGAACGGGTGTGGCAGTGGCACGCGGGTACCTACAAGCCTCAGTGTCCCCACCCCCACCCCCACACCACTCTTGGTGCCGTTCTGTGCTGTGTCCCCGTTTCCTGGCAAGACCATACTCCGTGGGGCCAGCATGGTGATGGCCCCGTGAGGCCCCCTCTATTGTCTTCTGTCCCCTGCTTCATTTCCCCATCTCCCTCTGCCAGTGAGTCCTGGGGTCACCCCCCTCCCCCCAGATTAACTACTGGCACTCAACCTTGGTCTCAGGGTTTGCTTCTGGGGCAACCCTAAGCCAGACCCGGAGAGAAGGTGTAACAAGGCGGGAGTCAATGATTAATGTAAAACACTCAGATGTTGACGAAACCTATGGCCGTTTCCCTGCCTGGTTCTATGTGTCCCCGGCCCCCCATGATCTCCACAGGTTTGTGCAGACACTTGATAACTATTTGGTGGACAGACCAGCAGGCACATGCAGGGTGTCCCGCCTCCATTAGTGAAGTTGAGAGGGACAGATCTTCCTTTCTCCTCTTGTGCACTCAGCAAACCTGATACCCTTCCACTAAATTCCCTTTTTGGTTAATATAACCAGAGTCGGTCTCTGCGGCTGGGAGCTGGGTGATTTCTGAGGCAGCCAAGTAACACTCGGCTATAACTGAATGCAAAACACAGCCCGAGCGCCCTGGCAGCCAAGACAAAACGTTTGATACGGAGGGGCGGGCACCTGGCTGGCTCAGTCAGTGGAGCGTGTCACTCTTGACCTTGGGGTGGTAAGCTTGAGCCCCACGTCGGGAGGTAGAGTCTACTTAAAAAAAATTTTTTTTTTAAGTTTGATACGGAGAGAGAAGTGAACAGCTCATCAGATTTTTTTAAATGTTTATTTATTTGTTTTGAGATAGAGCGAGCAAGCAAGCAGGGGAGGGGCAGAAAGAGAGGGAGAGAGAGAACCCCAGGCAGGCTCCGTGCTGTCCGTGCAGAGCCCGACACGGGGCTCTAACTCACACAATGAGCTGTGAGATCATGACCTGAGCAGAAATCAAGGGTTGGACGTTCAACCGACTGAGCCAACCAGGCGCCCCCAGATGTTTTTTTAAGTTATCATATCCCTCGATGCTCCTTGAACTCCAAAGAATAAATAGAATTGTGTTTTGTACTTAAAATAAATGTCTTTAAAACTTTAACCAAAAAAAAGAGAGGAACACAGTACCTTGGGGGAGCTAGAAACGGTGAAATGGTTGCACATTAGGTTCAAAGTCACGGGCAGGCATTGAAGAAGGGACTTTCAGCTGCCTCGTTCAATGTCATTGCAGTCAGTCCTTAATAGCCCCCGTAGAGGGCCGCCTTCTTCTGTCTCCTGGTCTAGCTTGAAAGACTCAAGGCTGAGGAAGTGAGGCACTTTGTGGAGGATTCCGGGAAGCCGTGGGAGAGAGTGAACCCCCTCGGAGTGATTGGTTTCCCCAAGTGTCTGTGCCAATCCTCTGTCTCCCGACATCCTTCCTGCCCTCCCCACGTGCTCTCCACTGCCCGGCTTGGCCCAGAGACCCGTGGGAGAGAGTGACCGTCCGGCTCCCATGTGAGGGTGTCGGCTGCGGCCAGCATGTGAGTAGCGGAGCCCCCTTCCCACAGGCAGGTCCCAGCGGTGGGCCCCCCCGCGAGCGACCACAGCCCCGCTTCTAGCCCCGGCGACTTTGTAGGGGGTCTGAGAGGGCGCCCGTGCTCGGCCAGGAGCACCTGCAAATCCACAGTGGTGTGGCTGGCGCGCCCTAACTCTACCTCATCTGCTCGCGCCCGCCCGGCAGCCTGCTGGGTTCCATCCGTGGGGGCCGGGTTTCGGGCTTCCCACGGGAGGGTGGGATGCGAGACCCCGGCTGTGGGCGGCACGGGGGCCACCTGCTTGGGCGTCTCCTCCTGGCCAGCCCGGGAGCCCCGGACATTGGGCAACCTCCGGGACTAGGCATCTCCTCCCTCCTCCCCAGCCAGACTCCCCTGCATCACCTCCTGGGGGGGGGGATATTCCCTGTGCTCCCGGGGAGATTGTCATGTGCCCCTCTGTGCCCCCAGGGCTCCTGCACGCAGGGATGTCGTGACACACGCCATGTGATTTGCTCCTTCTCCACCAGACCCACAGCTCTCGGAGGACAAGGACTCTGTGTAAGCCATCTCCCTCCCCACTTCTAGCATGACGCAGGCACATAGTAGGTCCTCAATGTAGGATTATCAAATCAGTGAATGATCAGATGGATGGGGCTGAGTCTGGCCTCCTAAGTAGGCTGAGAGCTGCTGAGGAGGGGCCTGGGCATCCGATGTGCCCTCGTTGGCTCGACGCCTGGGAGCGGGCTGGCTGCCGCCGCTGCGGGAGTGAATGAATGAAGGAACGAATGAAGGAGCCTCTGCGTGGAGCCTGTGTAGCATAACGGCCGTGCGTGCAGACTCTGGCATCAAACTCCAGGGACACAAACGCCGTCTTTCCCTCTTCTCTTAGCTGCAGTCAGATCACTCAAACACTCTGTGCCCTCCAGCCTCCAGAGAGCCGCGGGCGCCGAATGGTAGAAGGGGAGGCCCCCAGACGGGGGAAAACGACTGGGGGACCACATCGTCAGCTCGGTTTCCTCGCACAGTGACCGAGCCACCTTCCCTGCCGGTCAGCGGGGCTCACGGTGCCTGCCCTCCTCGGCCCGGGCTGGCTGTCCGAAGCCTCTGTGTCCGGGCTGGGGCGGGGGGCGGGGTGTGTGTGTGCAGAAAGCTGACTATTGCAGGGGTCGCTGCAGCGTCTCGCCCGCCTTCCTGGGAGCACCGCTGTCTTCCAGGGGGACGTGGCCACCGTCCCCGAGCCGAGCCTCCCCTCACTTGTCCTGCAGGACCAAGGCCCTCCGCGGCCGGAGGCTGTGGCTTTCTAGCCCATCTGCTCAGCCGGATCGGAAGCACCCTTGTGCTGGGGACTCTTCCGGACGCCACGCAGGAAGGATGGACGCCCCCTGCCCGTCCTCATGGAGCGGACGGTCCCCCGGCGCATGGGGACTGGTGGCAAGCGAAGAAATCAAGAAAGGCCGTGAGTAACAGCCGTGAGAAGAATAATCAGGACACGGAACGCAGGGTGGCAAAGGCGGGGCACCGCTTCTTCTCCTTTTTGAACTTTTATTTTGAAGGGATGATGGATTCACAGGAAATTGCCAGGATGATACAGAGAGACCCTGTGTACCCTTCACTCGCAGACGGTTACACCTGAGATAACCAGTCCCTGCGCCACCACATCAAAGCCAGGAGACCAACTGGCAACAAGGTGGGTGGGAGGCTCCTGGTCCTTTGATCTCGCACGTGGATGCTGGCAAGCACAGTCCAGACGCTGAACTGCTCCTCCTGACCACCCCCCCGCCAGCCCGCCAGCCCCTGACACCCCCCAGCCGCTCTCCGCCTCTTTCATGTCCCGTCAGGAGTGTGGTGTAAGCGGGGCTCCTGGGCGGCTCAGCCGGCTGAGTGTCCGGCTCTTGATTTCAGCTCAGGTCATGATCTCACCGTTCACGAGTTCGAGCCCCGCATCGGACTCTGTGCTGACAGTGCAGAGCCTGTTTGGGATTCCCCTTCCCTCCGTCTCTGCCCCTCCCCTGCTCATTTGCCACAAACACACACACTCTCTTTCAAAATAAACTAAAAAAGAGAGAGAGAGAGAACGTGATATAAGTGAATCACACCACTTGTGACTTTTTCAGATTTGCACACATTAGTCACCAGATTCTCCAGGTCTGCCCATGGTCCCCTCCCACTTCTCTTTGCCTCTCTCCCACCCTCACCCCTAAAAGGGTGCATTCACCAAAAGGCAACTCCTCTTACATAACTAGAGGGCAATGGTCAAAATCAGGAAATTCACATCATGTAGTACTATTTTCTGGAGATCTGATTCACACCCACTGATGGTTCCACTAATGTCCTTGAACGAAAAGATAAAGACTTTTGGGGTGCCTGGGTGGCTCAGTCAGTTAAGCATCTGGCTCTTGACTTCGGCTCTGGTCATGATCTCACAGTTCCTGGGTTGGAGCCCTGCGTCCAGCTCTGTACTGAGAGCATGGAGCCTGCTTGGGGTTCTCTGTCTCCCTCTTTCTCTGCTCCCCTCTATCTCTCTCCTTCTCTCTCTTAAAAATAAACATTAAAAAAAAAAGGATAAAGACTTTTTTTCCTAGACCCAGATTCTGATCAGAATTACAGTTGCATTAGATTGCTATAACTCTTTAGTGTCCTTTGATCTGGAACATTCCATGGTCTTTTCTTCTCTTTTACATGCTGACATTTTTGGAGAGTATAAGTCCATTATTTCTTAGGATACCTGTCATTCTGGGTGTGATGCTTCCCCCTGATGGGGTTCAGGGGAAGCGTTTCAGCAGGAATACCCCAGAGTGAAGTGCACCCCCCTTGCTGCCTCATATCCAGGGTCACACGATGTCACCTGTCCCTTTGCTGGTCCTCATAATGCTGATCCCTCAATTAAGGTGAGGCCTGCCAGCCTCCTCCACGGTAACGGGACTGTTTCCACCCTGTAATTAATAAGTATCTTATGGGGACGAGCTGTCAGACCGCGTATATCTTTTCTCATTAAGCGTTCACCTGCTTTTGTTGAGATTTTAACAGATTTTTTTTTTCCCTGAAGCAAACTTTACCTACAGAAACCTACACAAAGCGCTCAGGGAACTATTACAAAGTGGCCGGGCCGCTGCGGGGGACTTTAGTGAGGTGCTCAGGGAGGGGCCTAGCCTGGGGCTGAAGGCAAGACAGAGGTCCCCCGCAAGGGGGCGAGGGGGTCTGGGGGCCCGGCTGGGGCCTGTGTGAGAACTCTGATTTTCTTGTGAGGGCTCCCAGAGCCCGGCGGGAGGTCCCAGGGAACAGAAATAGGGCAGCGGGAAAGCGAGGCAGGGAAGGCCACTAGAGGGTGTGCGCCCCATCAGCCCCCCTGTGGGCAACCGGATCCTGATCCTTTGGGAGGGCCTTGGCACACTGCGGGGCAATCCTGGGGCTCCCCCCCGGAGGGTGTGAAGCCCCACACTTCTGGCCCCGGGGTGCAAAGTAAAACCTTTCCAGCAAAGAGCCACAGCAAGCAGCCTTAGAGGTGAGCAAGTGCCCGCAGCCTCTGCTGGGGATGAAGGGCGCCACGTGCTCTGATCTTTCTCTCTCTCTCTCTCTCTGGCAGGGTCATTCACCCTGGGCACTGGGCACTGGGGTGCTGGGTGCAGGGAAAGCCAGCATTGGAGCCAGAAGACCAGCCCCTCTCTGTTTCCTTGGCCGAGAGGGATTGCAAGCCCCTCCGGAAGTTCTCACGCTCAGGGCATGAGCCCGGGCCGGCCTGCACCAAACCAGGGGAAAGAAGGTCTGGCCCCAATTTGACAGCGGCCTCCCTGAGAACCGCCCCCCGCTTCAGGCACAGCCTCACTTGGGAACCTGGGGCCCCGAGTTTTCAAAGGGAGTAACAAGGAACTTTGAACTCTTTTTATTGTATCAAAAAGCCGATAGAATTTGTTCCTTTAATTATTAATTAGGTTTCCCAGTTTAGCTACGTATAAACTCATCCACTTTCTGTTCCATAAATACATATGTAGTGGCTCCTTTAAAAATACATCCTCATTGAGATAAAATCCATTGAACATCAGATTCACTGTTTGAACTATTTTATTTTATTTTACAAATGTTTTTATTATTTTGAAAGAGAGAGAGCAAGCAGAGGAGAGGCAGAGAGAGAAGGAGTGAGGGAGAATCCCCAAGCAGGGTCTGCACCACCAGTGCAGAGCCCCACGCGGGGCTCGAACTCACAAACCGTGAGATCATGACCTGAGCCGAAACCAAGCTGGTTGCTGAACCGCCTGAGCGCCCCCAGACGCCCCTATTTTAACTATTTTCATGCATGGGGTTTAGTATATTGACAAAGTCTGGTAACCATCGCCTCTGTTTTATTCCAGAAAATAGCCATCGCCTCCAAATGTCCCGTTCTTCCCAGCCGACGAATCTGCTTTGTGTCTCCATGGATTTGCCCGGTATGGACATCTCCTGCGAATGAAATCCTGCAGCATGTGGCCTTTTGGCTTTGGCTCCTTTTCCTCGGCATATTTTCAAGGTTTGTCTGCGTTGAAGCACGATCTGTATTTTTCTCCTTTTTTATGGCTGAATACTATTCCACGGCGTGGCTATGCCACTTCCAGTGTCTGCTCGCTGGCTCGCAGCCGACGGGTATTGGGGCTCTTTGTCCACTGCACCCTCTCTGAAACCCATAAACTCATAAAAACGTGCCAGGAGTTTGTGGGAAACGCAAGGAGGGTGGGGGTCCCCGTTTCCCCATCTCATGCGGTCCAGCGATCGGTGAAGGGGGGGCTCCCAGGAGAAGCCACAAGTCAGTTGAAACCTGAAGGGTGAGCAGGTCTGGGAGTGAGAGGGTGCTGGGGAGCACTCCAGGCAGCGTTCTCGGGGTCCGGGGACGGGGGGGGGGCGGAGCCTGTTCCCGGGGCCCTGGAGAAGGGCCAGCTCAGAAGGTGGGGACAGAGTCAGGGCTTGGTGGCCCTGCCGTGGTGTGTACAAGAGTCGGGGCTTTGCCTGAAGAAGTGGGGTACGGGGGCGCAGGAGCAGGTGCGGGTCGCAGGAGGACCCAGGGGTGGGGGGCGGGGCACTGGTCGGGCTGGGAAGGAGGCTGTTCCTTGACATGGGTGCTGCCACACCTCCAAGGGACCGTGGGGAGCGCAAAAGTACGGCGAGCTGAGATTCGGAAGGCCTTGGGCCTTTGCTGGGACTGGAATTCTCTGACTCCGGTGACAGGCCTGGGCGCTTTTGAAGCTTTTAAACGAGAGTAGTTTTTGAGAGATTGTCAAACCTGCAGCTACAAGATCGTCTGGAAAAGCAAAACCGTAGAAACAGCGAAAGGATCAGTGGCTTCCCAGGGGTTTGGGGCGAGGACGGGGGAGCCCCGGGCAGCGAGTCAGGCGGATCCGCGACATTGCACATTTGTCAACACGCATAGCATACTGGGTGCCCGGTGGCTCCGTCGGTGAAGTGTCCCACTTCGGCTCAGTCGTGATCTCACAGTTTCTGAGTTCGAGCCCCGCATCGGGCTCTGTGCTGACAGCTTGGATCCTGGAGCTGCTTCGGATTCTGTCTCCCTCTCTCTCTGTGCCTCCACTGCTCACACGCTGTCTCTCTCCCTCTCTCAAAAATAAACATTAACAAAAATTAAAAAACCCCACAGAATATCCAACACCAAGAGCGAACCCTCACGTACATTATGGACTTTACCCATAGAAATCTCTTTCAGCCATACCAGCACCTTCTAGAAGGTTCCGTAACTCCCCCTGCCCAAGATCATTCCTTCCGCTACTAGAAATGTTTTGGTGGTTTTATTCTTGTGCCAGGGCCGAACAACTGCGGCTACAGAGAGTGTGATAAGGTGCAGAGTTCCCAGGCATGGCCCATCCAGCGAGGAGATGTCACCCCACGCCCGAATGGTGATGTCCTCTGCGGCAGCCCTGCTATGTACGAGCGAGTCCCGCGCGGCACATTCACCTCGCAGCTGGTGTCCTGCTCTCTCCTCCAAGCCCAGAAGTGCTCGCAGCAGCAGCCGCCGTAGGAGAGATGTTCTCCATCATTTGGCAACAATGACTATGAAATCAGTGACAATGAGAGTGTCACATCAACGGGGCCCAGAAACACCGTATATGGTGTGACCGTGGTGTGGGTGCAAATGTGTGGCTTGTTTCACTTACTGTGGTGACACCAGCTGAGCCCACACGACCCCCCTCCCGCACCCCGGGCCTTGTCTCTTTGTCTTCTCTCCACGTGGACGGTTGTCCCTCTCAGGAAACACCTTGTCCTTACCTTGTTCAGGTCTCTGCTCAAGAGTCACCCTTCCTGCCTGCTCTGGCAACAAGAGCCTCTCTCTCTCTCTCTCTCTCTCTCTCTCTGATCCCCACCCTGCTTACAACAGACGACCACGCCCCAGAGTCTGAAATCGAGGTGTGGGCAGAGCCGTGCTCCCTCTGAAGGAGGGGTGAGCCCTTCCTTACCTGTTCCAGCCTCTGGTGGCCCCAGATGTTCTTTGGCTCGTGGCTGCCTCCCTCCCAGCTCTCCCCTGTCTCCATGCCCCCCACCCCGCCGTGCCTGTCTGTCTGTCTCTCTTCTGCCTTTCTTCTTTTAAAGATTTTTTTTTAATATTTTTATTTATTTCTAGGAGAGAGAGAGAGAGAGACAGCGTGAGCAGGGGAGGGTCAGAGAGAGAGGGAGATACAGACTCTGAAACAGGCTCCAGGCCCTGAGCTGGCAGTCAGCACAGAGCCCGACGCGGGGCCCGAACCCACGAACTACGAGATCATGACCTAAGCGAAAGTCGGACGCTTAACCGACTAAGCCACCCAGGCACCCCTAAAGATTTTTTTTTTAATGTTTTATTTATTTCTAGGAGAGAGGAAGACAGCGTGAACAGGGGAGGGTCAGAGAGAGAGGGAGTCACAGACTGAAACAGGCTCCAGGCTCCGAGCGGGCAGTCAGCACAGAGCCCGACGCGGGGCCCGAACCCATGAACCGCGAGATCATGACCTAAGCGAAAGTTGGACGCTTAACCGACTAAGCCACCCAGGCGCCCCTTAAAGATTTTTAAAGAATTATTTTTAAGTAACCTCTCTACCCAACATGTGGCTCGAACTTACAACCCCGAGATCAAGAGTTGCACGTTCCACGGATAGAGTCAGCCAGGCGCCCCTCTTCTCTTCTGTCTCTTATAAGGAAGAACACCAATCACTGGACTCAGCCCCCTCTCCCCGCTAGTAAATCTTGAGATCCTTAACCTAAATCTTGAGATGCCTTCAAATTTGTTTTCCCAAAGAAGGTTACATGCCCAGTGTCTGGGGGCTGGGGTGTGACATTTGCTTGTGGGCGGCCAGTAGTCAACCCACTGCGTTCACGGCCTCACACAGCATCACACGTTGGACTATCTGCAGCCTATCACACCTGCCAGGAGAGAAGATACCAATGTACAAGAAGAGATTCTTCTGTGTTAGTGGGTGCGGTGTCACACGGCACGTGCTTACAGCTATTTGCTGAATGAATGAATGAATGAATGAATGAAAGTGGCTTTCCCTCCCTAAGTTCCAATTTCCTCATCTATAAAACGATTATCTTTTCTTCAATGCTTTTTTTTTTTTTTTGAGAGACAGAGTGTGAATGGGGGAGGGTCAGAGAGAGAGAGGGAGACACAGAATCGGAAGCAGCTCCAGGCTCTGAGCTGTCAGCACAGAGCCCAACGCGGGGCTCAAACTCATGAACTATGAGATCAAGACCTGAGCCAGAACCAGACGCTCAACCGACTGAGCCACCCAGACGCCCCTAAAATGATTATCTTATTGTCTCTTTGCCTGGCCATTTAACAAACACACAGAATTGAGGGTTTATGTAAAGAGCCTTAACTTCAAACTCATAAGATTGTGTGCCCACACACAGCCCCCTTGTATGGCATATGCCTTCAGAAAAGCATGCCTTCAAAATACCAACCTTATCATTTGTGAGTGAGCTTTATTACCAAAGAAGTTTCAGGTGCCTTGAAATTGTACCTCATCTTCCCAACAAGGGAAGATATTGTTGGGAGATAATTTATGGGAAATGAAATAACACCACTTTCATAAAGTGAATGGGAGTTGAAGAGCGTGACCTCATTGTTCAAGGTGCCCAGAGCAGATATTTCAGGAAAGGCAGGATGCTTTTGGCTGAGTCCCGCCCTTGACTCTCAACACCAGCCCAGGCATGGGCATCCGTGTCAGAGCTGCAGACTCAGGGTTTCCCAGTGACCCGTCTTGCCTGACTTGATCCCTTCAGGGTGGATTCTGGAATTTGGCCAGCTGAAGGCAGAAGGAAACTTCTTGAAGGAAACAATCTTGGAATCAGTAGTGATGATGGTGGAATCCAAACAAAGTGGCCGAGGTAATAAAAGATATTCAAAAACAAATATAAATAGCAGGTGTGATCCTGGGGGACAGTGGAGAACATACAACAGTGAAAAGACCAAAAAATAAATAAATAAGGTTTATATAATCAGATTAAATCACTAAGATTATGGAAAAAAAAGCAAAGGTTTGAAAGAGAAACATGAAGATTGAAAACCCTATTATATTGTCAAAAGAAATCAAAAGAGATGGTATTATTATTTGTCTCTATGTCTGAAGGCATTTCAGATAGTTCCTGATAGAATTTTCAGTTTATTCTGAGATCAGCATAAAAGATGACCGCAAATAGCAGAGTGCTTTCCTCAAAAGGCAGGGAAATAAAACATGAATGAGGATGATGGAAATCAGTCTGATGGTAACTACAGCAATGTAGACATGACACATTTCCCCAGGATACAGCAAGTCGCCCCAGATTAAGAATAAATTTGAGGGGCATCTGGGTGGCTGTCAGTTAAAGGGTCTCTGACTCTTGATTTTGGCTCAGGTCGTGATCTCACAGATTGTGATCTCACAGATCGTGAGTTGAGCCCCACATTGGGCTCTGCACTGAGTGTGGAGTCTACTTGGGATTCTCTCCCTTGCTTTCTGCCCCTCTCTGACTCACACTCTCTCTCAAAGTAAATAAACATTTAAAAAAAAGAACAAATTTTAATGAGCTGCTGTTGATGAAAGAGATACACCGAATAAATATTTGGGAGTATTTACCATGTTTCAGGAACATTATTTACCATGGCAAACAGAGCAGGTGCACGATGATGAGGATATAATAGTCCCCTGCTCTCACAGACCTTATATTCGGAGGGGAAATGAAACAAGACAGCTAAAAATAAGGTACCAAGTTTAGATCACACAGGCTTACACCATGAAGAAGAAACAGTGGCAATAGTAACTCTACAAAGTATAGTTTAAGGAGTAGGTTTTAATGAGATACAGGAGGCATTAAACAATTACAAGAAGTCATCATGAACAGGTAACTTATATGCACTAATCAAGAGGGAAGTATAATACAAAAAGCAGAAATTCAGACAGACAAGGAAACAAATGGACAGGAAAGCAAGTAGGCTGGAAATTTCAAACTCTTCATGATCTTCCTATGTCAGATCGATGAGTCAAAAGCAAGAACATGAATAATGTCACTAAAAAATTAGAATGAGTAGATACTGAACTGATAGGCAAAGAAGAGTGCAGCTCCCCAATACCCTTTCAAAGAATACACCAACTTTTCAGGTGCCACTGAAATATTTACAAAAACATTCCATACAACCCAGGCACCAAGTCCCAGCAAATTGAGAGAATTATCAGACATGTGTGCAGGCTGATCACAATACAACTCAAACAAAAATTAAAGCCTAAGGGTATCCGTTCAGCTGCTTCCCGTCACATGGCTTTAACTGCTTTCTCTGCGGTCCACTTCATTTTTGTTTTCATCCCGGTAAGGTCCCGGTGTTCCACAATACCCTCCAGCCAGAGTTTCCTTCCCGAATGCTCTGGGTGTTACAGACTGGATCCACAAATTCTAGCCTTGGCATCTCTGAACAGAGGCCACTGTGGTGGCAACCAAGAGGCTGAGCTTAAAGGGAAAGGCATCTGGTCAACACCTCACTCCCTGCCCACGGAGGCTGCCCCACCTGGAGAAATCACGGCTGATTGACACCCTCAGGAGAGCGTGAAATTCTACGAGGCTGTCCTGGCTGGAGGGAGAAATCACGGCTGATTGACACCCTCGGGAGAGCGTGAAATTCTACGCCAACAAGACATTCTTCCTCCCTGGATCCAACACTATCTGAAAATCTCAGAATGCCAGTTAGAAAGGACCTCAGAAATCATGAAGCTAAGTTCCCATGTTTCTCTTTTATATTAAGCATAAAATTTCCTGAGGACCTACTTACTATGTCAGGGACTAGGTAGTATTGTTAGTCACTCTACAAACGCAAACAGTAGCTCGGATCTGTACAATACGTGTGTGAGGCTGGTTCCCAGTAAGTATCTCCTCTTTGCTCCCCCAGATCCACTTTCCACCCTCCTCCTGCCTTCCCCTTTGGCTTCCCAGCCCGGGGGTCTGCATCTGTGGCTTCCGTTCTCTTTCTCTCTACGGAAGTTCTCAGCTCCACACAGCTACTTTCTCCAGGTCATCGCTCCTTCGTCTTGCCTTCTAGAGCTCGCATGGTAGCAGTTTCTTGCTGTTGATAACCGTGGGCAACCGCACGACCCCTTCAGGCTTCTCTCCACCCTGCTCACACCTTTGTAGAGAGTCTGTTCATCAAACTCTCTCCGAATGACTCAGTTTGAATGTCCTGCTGGGACCCTGACTCACAGGTCGGTAGCGCCATCCCCATGTTGCTGATGAGTAAACTGAGGTGGAGAGAGGTGAAGTTGCCCAAGGCCATGCATTCGGAAGGAACAATCCCGAGAGTCAAATCGGACTCACACAGCAGAATTTTGCTTTTTCTAGGATTCCTAGGCCTTTGTTGAAATTGGAGGAGCCACCAGCGTGACGCTGGTAATGTCTTTCATTTCAGTCAGGAGAAAAGAGGCAGGAAAAACAAAAGGGCCACCAGAGTGGCCCATCAGGTTGACTGGGGCTGAGGTAGACACCCTTTGGGGAGCAGTTGATTAGGTGGCCTATATTTGCTCAAATAGGGCAGCACAATTTAACGGGAGAACACACATGTCGCACTCTCTAGTTCTTATATTTAAGAAGCCCATTCTATAGATGAGGAAACTGAGGCACAGAGGAGAGGCACAGCCTTCCCCGAAGCCACCTCCCTACTGAGTGGTGCGTCTTGTGATGGATTCCAGGCCCATGGGAAGCCAAAGCCCTTACACTTTCGCCACGTCCACTGGGAGGCGGCGAACCATCTACACTGCACATTCAGTCACGGACTCTGGTTGCCATCTGACTCCAGCAGCTTCCGTGGGACGACGATGCTACCACCACCACGCGCTCCCTCCATTTTTACTGTGAAGGAAGTGCGATCCTGGCGGGCATTTTACAGACCCGTAAACTGAGGCTCTGGAAACTGAAGACACCTGTCCGAGGTCCCAGATTAGCGAGCGCGGGAGCCCATTCTGCAGATGAGAACAGAGGGCCCAGAGATCGTCAAAGGGCGCACAGAACCCGCAGGGGCCGTGCGGGGGTCCTCAGGCGCCCCTCCCCTTCCCGGCTGTGCTCCCCGCGCCCTCCGGGAGGCGAGACCTCCGCCTCCTCCTTCACTTGCGGACGGGGCGCCGCGGCTCGCAGGGGCCACGCGGCTGGTCCGGAGCCGCACGGCCGCGCAGGCGTGGGGCTCCGCTCCGGCGCCTCGGGACGGACGCGCTGCGCCCCGGGGGGAACCGCCCCCGCCGGCCCCAGACCCGACGACCCAGGGCAAGGCGAGGTCCGGGAACTCGCACTTCCCACCCGCGTTGGCTCGCCCACCCCCGCCCCGCCCCGCCCCGCCCCGGGCGCCCGGTGACTCTCGGGATCCGGCAAGACCCGGGCACGGCCCACGCGGCCCGGCGCCGCGGCTACACCCGCTCCGGGCTCCCGGGGCGGGGCGGGGCCAGGTGCTCCGGGGCGGGCCGGCGCGGAGCTCCGCCCCCGGGGGCGGGGCCTCACCTGCGGCGGGCAGGTAGGCGGCTCCCTGGTAACCCGCGCCCGGCCCAGGAGGTTTGGGCGCGCGCAGCCAGCGCCGGCCACGCCGGGGACCCAGGGACGCGGGCAGGGACGGCCGGCGGCGGGGCCCCGCGCCGGTTCACCATGGTCGAGAGACGCTTCTCTCGGTTCCTGGAGAAACTCGCCTTCCGGGGCGCGCGCGCCCTGTACCAGCCGCTGCAGAGGAGCGAGTCGGAAACCTTGGTGAGTCTGGGCGACCGGGGCCGTCCGACCGGAGCCCCCACCCCGCCGCACCCCAGCCTCCCCCGGGTCCGCGTCCGCGGGCTGCGCTCCCCCGGGCTCTGGAACGAGGCCGTCTTCAGTTTCTGCCCTTCCGCCCCGCGCCGGGCACGCGCCATTCCCCCCGCCCCCGGCCCCCCAGGACAGCCCATTCTGTGGATTTGAAACTGAGGCAGAGGAGGCTTAAACGGGTCGCTTAAGAGGCTCCCAGCCAGCAAACGACGTAGCTAGGAACTTCGACGAGGTTTCTCTGACTCCGAGAATTTAAATTCCTGGGTCTCTGCATTCAGGCTGCTATATGGAATTTTTTTAAGTGGCTTGAATTGGAGGAAAAAAAAAAAATCAAAGCGATGTAAAAAACAAACCGAAAACATTTGGCGAACATGTTTAAGCAATAATAGTAATAGTAATGGTGGAAATCGGGTAGAGAGGAGCCACGCTTGCCGCGTTTGCAGCGCACCTGAAAAGCGCTCAGGTTTGTGTGTGGACTTTGCAGCGTGTACGGGGCCCTCCCTCTAGGATAAATCGGCAGGGCCATCAGGCCGACAGCGTGGGTGGGGGGAGATGGGGGGGAAGGGGGCTTACTAGCGGACGAAGTGACAGAGCTGTCCAAAAAAGCCCTTCCGCTTGGTGAAGCCAGCGAGGATGGGTGGCCCGGGGATGGGTGGCCCAGGAACTTTCTCCCGACCTTTGTATGAGTATAAGCTGTGCATCCCGCGTTGAAAGAAGAGCAGAGAGCGCTGGATTCTTGCAAAAGCATCCTGGGGTCGGTGTATCTTTTTTTTTTCCCCCTTTCCGGCACCATCAGTCACTTAAAAATACAATTCCTGCAATCGTGCCCTGGGCGAGCTCTGGAGAATACACTGCAGTGACCTTCTGACTGGGGAGGGGAAGCCTCGCCGATCAATTGACTTTTTAATGGAAAGGGTCAGATAGAAAAACTGAAGCGATTGAATTTTCCTCCCAAAGAATGACGACAGTCAAAACGTTTTGGTTGTACGATTCTTCTTCTTCTTCTTCTTTTTTCTTTTTTTTTTACAAATAGTTTATTGTCAAGTTGGTTTCCATTTGGTTGTACGATTCTTAAATATTTGTGCGTTTAAAAAGCAATATTTTATAAATGAGCGTAAGCAGGAGCCTTCTGGTGCTAGCGTGGCACATCACAGACCTGTGTAACTAGCAGTTCTCACGCAATCTCGCTCTTTCTGAAGCGACCTGTGGGCTCAGCATGGATTGGACATACGGGTTTCAGTCATTTTGCTGAGACCTGTGTCTCCACCCCCACGCCATGCAGTGAGTTCCATTAAAGAATTTAGAGGTTAGCTTGCTAACATGATTGCCTTTTCTACGTTACTTTTTCTGGTTTGTTTTGTTTTTTTCCTTTCCATGGTTTGGTTTTGGCATCAAGCTGGGTATTTTTTCAGACACTCTTGATGTGTAGTTGGTTGTGATTAGATATTATAGGCTGCCCAGGTGTGCCTGACGGCCAGGTGGCCAGGTGAAGATGATGTAACAAATAGAGGTGCTGGGGGTGAACTTGACCTCGGCACCAAAGCGGACTTGGTTCCTCCAAATCTTTTCCGAGGGCCCCCAAGGGTGCAGCAGGTCTTCAGTCTGCCTGTAGGTGTGCGGAGGGGGGGGGGGGAGGAGGGAGGGGGAGGGGTCACCCACCTGGTTGTGGACCTGGATGTTCTCAGCAGCGCCCTGAAGGGTTGTGTCATGGAGAACATGGGGCTGGGAGCCTGGCGACCCTGGCAGCCGGTGGCACAGGCTGGCTGGGAAGCGAAGTGTCCTGTCTCCGAGGCGCCCTGTGCAGACCCAGGAGATGACACTAAATGTAAACGAGGGCGTGATGAGGGAGGAGGCTGGTAGGTGAGACAACTTCTTTGCTGCCAGCTCGGCTCATAGTCTGAAACCTTCTTTGCTCTCCTGTTTCCTTCGCCCGATTTTGAACCCTTTTTTTGCCAAGAAAAACTGAAAAAGAAGCAGAGTGTACTCACAGCGATCATTTCCACACAATGGTAACTGTCTTTGAGGACCACCTGTAGGCGGCCTCTGAACCCCCCTAACTCTGAACACCACTTTGCCCGGTGGCCTCACTTATACTACTAATTATTACTGAGAGCTTGCTGTGTCTTCTTTCGGGTCTCTCTGCACTGAGGTCAGTTTTATGACTATAATCATAAGATAGATGATGGGGCGCCTGGGTGGCTCAGTGGGTTAAGCGTCTGACTCTTGGTTTCGGCTCAGGTCACCATCTCGCGGTTTCGTGGGTTCAAGCCCTGCATATGCTGACAGTGTGGAGCCTGCTTGGCCTTCTCCGTCTCCCTCTCTCTCTGCTCCTGCTCCACTTGCACTGTCTCTGAAAATAAATAAACTTAAGAAACATAGATGATGGGGCGCCTGGGTGGCTTAGTCGGTTAAGCGTCCGACTTTTGCTTAGGTCATGATCTCGCGGTTCGTTGGTTCGAGCCCCGCGTCGGGCTCTGTGCTGACTGCCAGCTCGGAGCCTGGAGCCTGTTTCAGTCTGTGACTCCCTCTCTCTCTGACCCTCCCCTGCTCACGCTGTTTGTCTCTCTCTCCTAGAAATAAATAAAACATTTAAAAAAAAAAAAAAAGAAAGATAGATGAGGACATTGGAACTCACAGGTGGGGCCAGGTGCTAAGGATACAGCTGTGAACAAAGAAGTTCATGGGAGGAGCCCCACAGCTCCCAGAGAAACCAAGAGATGTTTAATCGAAGATCCAGCGGTCTGAGGTAGAGCAAGAAAGCAGCGTGGCCAGGGAGGGGACAGGTGGTAGAGACGGGGGCCGGGGAGGACCCAGTTAGCGGCATCAGAGGCTAAATGTGAGCACAGTGCCCGTGGCTCGGACGATGCCGCACTCTGGTCGTATTCGCAGTTTAGTGACAAGAAAGGGGAGGGGGAGACCCTCTTCCTCTAACTCCTGGAACAAAACCTGTAAACCTGAATGTCGGGTGAGGAGAATGTTGGACCAGAAATTCCTGCTTCCTGGGTGACTCGGAGCCACGCCGGAGAAGTCTTTGGCCCTCAGGGCTCCCATCGCTCACCCCAGTCTGGCACTGGCTCCGGCCTGTGATGGCTTCCTGGTGGGTGAACTGACTCTTCCTCCTGGGGCTCTCCAGGGGGAAGTCTGGGCCCCAGGACACCCGTGTAGCCACTCATTCATCCGGCCCAGAAGCGCGAAGCGCCTACTGTGTGTCAGGCCGGTGCTGCACGCCAGGGATGGGGTAGAGAGGGTGCACACACTGCCAGCTCTCCTGGCACCCTCTCCTGGTGGGCAGGGGTGGTCACCAAACTACAGTGCACAGTGGGCTGTTTAATAATGGCGGCTGTATAATACCTGGGAGTGAGAGGGATGCTTCCATTCCTCAGAATGGCAAAGATCAGGGGGGCTGTGCTGGGAGAGGGGCAGAGGCCATGGGGGCTCTGGGCGGGGGGTGGGGTGGGGGCGAGGTGTAGGCGTTGGCGTGAGAAGGGTGGGGTTACAGAGGTGAACCACGAAGAGCCTCTGGACCATCGTGAGGAATTTGGGCTGTGTCGCTAGCACAACAGAGAACCATTGAAGGGTTTTAAGTCAGGACGTGAGAGTCGTTCACTTATTTGCAGATGAGCCGCACTAGGAATGCAATAAAGGAGACAGACACAATCAGACTTGTGTTTGTGGGGACAGCACCCTTGGGTTGCAGGAAGACCGTGCACAGGAGGGATTTCACACATACACACACACACACACACACATCGTTAGTGTTTCTCAAAATCTAACAAGAGAGGATGACATCTTTTTTTTCTGAGACAGAGACAGTGTGAGCAGGGGAGGGTCAGAGAGAGGGAGACACTGAATCTGAAGCAGGCTCCAGGCTCCGAGCTGCCAGCACAGAGCCCGACGCAGGGCTCGAACCCACGAACCGTGAGATCATAACCTGAGCCGAAGTCAGATGCTTCACCGACTGAGCCCCCCGGGCGCCCCAGGAATAGCTTCTTACACAAGATCAGTCACATAAAAAGCAGAGCCACACCTGGTACATAGTCTGCTCGACGGTTCTCTCTCTTTCTTACTGTTTTCATTAGTCTCGAATTCTAGTCTTGATTTAGGCTCCTTTTGAATTTTGGTTTTGACAATGCTCCTGCTGAGAATGCCCAATTACATGGACGTGTGCCAAGTGGCATGTAACTACGTCAAGAATCGGTTTGCCAGTTCGGGATAGCCGCCTCTTCCTTAGGCGCCAGGGACAGCAAGCAACCTATGAATGTCTGTTGTCAAGGCTGTCCCTCAGTGACTGTAGCATTGGCTCAGGCACTTGAGGGCAAGGTGAGTGTCGGGCGTCGGGGGCAAGAATACCCTTCACTTTGTGTTGAGTAGCATACTCGGTGCTCCTCAACCATGGTACGTAGCTGTGTCCGCAGATTGGATTCGATTCGGGCCCTGCTTGTAATGTGATGATGCCACTCAATGGTTCAGTACTTTTGAGCTGGCTTGTCAGCCCTGTGTGCTGTGTGATGGTCCTGTTCTCGGGCCACTTTTCCTCTCTGAGCCGCTGAGAAAGTTTCATCCCTGCAGGGTGTCATGTGACTGTTGTCACCAATGCACACGTGGGCTCTAGTGCCGCATACCAGTGCTTTGTCATTGATCGGCCCCCAAAGGTCTCTACTAAGTAGGGTGATCATTGGAACACATAGTCAAAGTTCAAAAGTTCTTAGAAAACCATGGGCGCTTGAGACTATGTCCAAAGATGTCATCTTCGAAACTCTGCCCCAAATCCCAATGGCATGAGCCTTGTTATTAAGGGTCGCAGATCCCAAATCTCCAGAGCTCCTCGGGGGAAGGAACTAGAAGGCTCGGAAATGGCTGTCTTTGCTCTGTCTTTACGTAGTCTTCTCTCTGTGTGTATGGGTCTAAATATCCTCCTCTTACTAGGATACCGGTCATATTGGATTAAGGTCCATCCTAATGATTCCGTTTTAATTTAATCTCTTCTTTGAAGGACCTCCCTCCAAATGCAGTCACCTTGCGAGGCACCAGGGGCTAGAACTCCAACATATGAATTTTAGGAGGACGCAAGTCAGCTCATGACACTATGTTCCTTGTAGAATCTTGAAGGACATTGGTGGGGAGGGGGGGGCGTGGGCCACAGTGGGGAAACATGTCATCTTCTGTCGAGGTTACAGACACTGTTGAAGTTGTATTATATTGTTAACCTCACCGCCCCCTCCCCCCCAAGTCACAGGGTGGAAAATGGATGGGCTGTGTTCTAGCTCCGCCATCTTCCCGTTGACCTCCCCACTGGTAGGGAACAGAGCCCACCCAAGCACTTGTTTGGCCCACCTTGAGACTCAGCTACATGATGGGAAGGAAGTGCTCAGGATTCAGAATTCTGAAGTCCCTGGCGGAAACATCTGGAACAAAGCAGGCACTACACATAATCATTCTTGAGATTTCAAGCCCTTAAAACCAAGCCACCGTGTTCATTAGATATGGTTATTTCACACCTGGGCCCCGGGATCATACGACGTGTTCCTCAGGACCCTCCTTCTGTGTGTCTCCATCAAGACTGAACTTGGAGGTCCTTGTGGGCAGGGGGAAAGAATACTGGCCCAGGAGACCCCTGTCAACTGGGAGATCTTGGTTAGGGCTCGGACTGGGACCGGAAGCCCAGAGTTCGAGCCTGGGGTCCATTACGTGTGTGAGTTGAAGCATATTTACCTAATCTCTCCACCTTCAAATGTCCTTGCCCGAAAGTAGGGACATTTGTTGTAAGGATCAGTGAGAGCGTTGGGTTCCCTTTCCCTGGCTTTCTGTGAGGAAGATTAGATTAGATTAGGTAATGTAGGCAAATATTCACCACACTTCTTTGCTCATGAGTTTGCCTGCCTTCAGGGACTGTAGTAATTTAAAAGTAATAATGAAATAAATGTGAAGGTTTAAAACTCTTTGTACACACCCGGTCCAAAAAGTGATAATTTTTATTAAAACTCTCCTTACAATGCTTAGTTCAAAAAGTGACAGTAATTTTGGGGGCGCCTGGGCGGCTCAGTTGGTTAAGCATAAGCTCTGGATTTTGGCTCAGGTCACGATCTTGCAGTTCATGAGTTTGAGCCCCATGTCCAGCTCCTCACTGAGAGTGCAGAGGCTGCTTGGGATTCCCTCTCCCTCCTCTCTCTGCCCCTCCCTGCTCACATTGTCTCTTTCTTTCTATCTCTCAAAATAAATAAATAAGCTTTAAAAGTTTTTTTTTAAGTGATAGTGGTTTTTCTTTATTTATTTTTGAGGTAGAGACAGAGCATGAGCAGGGGAGGGGCAGAGAGAGAGGGAAACACAGAATCCGAAGCAGCTCCAGGCTCTGAGCTGTCAGCACAGAGCCCAACACAGGGCTCGAACCCTCGAACCAAGATATCATGACGGGAGATGAAGTCGGACGCTTAATGGACTGAGTCACCCAGGCGCCCCCAAAGTAATTTTTATGAAGAATCTCTCACTGTCCTGTAGTCTGACTTGGGTCAAGTGCACGGCCCTGCGCACCCAGAGAAGTGCTCAGTGGTGGAGGCAGGACGGGGGACACAGTGCGCAGGGCCGAGTGCAGAAGGAAAATGGGGGGAAATGACCAAGATTTTTGAGATGATAATGGCAGGACGTTGCATGAAGCTCACACGCTCCTGGGCACGCCCGCGGGGCTGGCCCCGGTGGGGGTCACGGGCATGAAGTCGAGTTGGACTTCATGAAGTGCTAGCAAGTTCTTGCTGCTTGGTCTCCCCTCTTCAGCCCTCGCCCAGACCACCCGTCTGGCCGTCCCACCCCCGTCGATTCTTCCCGTAGGTCAGCTGCTCTCCAGATGCCGTCCGGTCCCAGCAGTCTGAGTCTGGCGGTTCTGACGCTCTCTCGAGTGTGAGAGCCCCTGCCCTGCAGTGAGCGTCTCCATTCCCGGGATGGCCACCCTCCTGTTTGCCAGAGTGAGCAAAAGACTGGCCCTGCCGAGTGGAGCCTATAGTCTGATGGGCGACAGATAGCTATCAAATACTTGTAGTAGTGAGTATATAATTACGAATTAAGATAAGCCCCATGAAGGAAAGCACATGTAAGGCAGGAGCCGGATGCAGCCTGTGTCAGGGGGCGTGGTACGGACTTGATACCGCAAACTGGGTGCAACCCAGGAGACTTCCTGGAGGAGGTGGCCGAGCTGTGGCAAGCTGAGACTTGCACTCAAGCTACTACAGATTTCCCCAAGTCCAGCTGGCCTCCCTCCTCTGATCTGGGAGGCTCCTGTGGCCCAGGTGGATTCTGCAGGTAGTCTCATTCTCCAGGGTCAGGAGTCCTCTCCCTGTCCCCCTCTGTCCCTCGCTCTGTCCCCCCCTCCCCCAAATTCCAGCACTGAAATACGAGTGACAGTTTCGCCTTCCTGGACCATTGAATCAGGCTAACGTTAGCTGCTGTTTTTCAGTTATCTTTTCTGCACCAAGAGCTAGACGTATTTTTCTTTCCCTCCTTCTTCCTAAACTATCTTGTTTTCATAAGCCACAAAGCAAGGGGCACAGTGTGAAATGTGTCCTCTGGGCACTTTTTTTGCTCCTCCTCGGTGGGGGGTGGAGGGAGGTACTGTGTGTATCTAATCGGTTTGCAGTGATCAGATGACTGTTGGCTTGGGCGTTCCTGGCCCCTTGCCGCGCGGCTCCCGAGAGGCCGGAGAGGCCGAGGCTGAGCGCGCCGAAGCCCGCAGCCCAGGCCCCCGACTACAGAATGTTGCTGTCACTTCGCAGCAGTGACACCTGGAGCAAATTCCTCAGTTTTCTGTACAAGGGGATTTTATGAGCTGTCGCGGAATGGGATGATTCAGTACATGCACGGCATTTAGGGCGGCCCCTGGTCTCAGTAATTATTATTTATATGCAGCTACGTAAGTGTCCCTTTAAAACCACAGACAGAAAATCACACAGTGCACACTGTCTGCCACCCATTCAGCCTCTCCCTGCCCCTGCAGTATACACAGATCTAGAATGTTCTTCAATGGCTGCATAGACATTTCTATTTCACCTGCCCCCTACTGAAGGGCATTTAGGTGGTTGCCTTTTTTTTTTTTTTTAATTTTTAGAAGAATGTCCCAGTGAACATCTTCAGGTGCCCCGTGTTATTTTGAATCCTTACAAAAATCCCTGCAGAAATCTGAGGTTTAGGAAGCGAGGAAGCTTACCCGGGGTCACACGGCTGTCCTAGGAAATCGGACCCAGGTCAGGTGTTCTCCTGACCCCCTCCAGCCAGGTTTCTCTTCCATAAAGTTACTGACCTCCTCATCATGATTAGTAAGTACTTCATGGGGAGTCGTGTTGAGGCTGTTTCTCATACCTTTCCACTCTGGTTTTAGCACCTCTGGGTGTGCCCTGCCCAGATCGATGATGACTCGCACAAGGCTTGCTGATCTTCTAGTTCTTTCCTTTGCTCATTGATTCTTCAGTGTTCAGGTAGGAGGAAGAGCTGCCCCTCTGCATGATCATTCATTCATTCATTCGCTCATATTCTCATGAGTTCCTATTTTATGAAGTGCGCCAACATTTGTTACCATCGTTTTTAGTGTGATGCCCCAGGTCTGCCGGCAGGAGCATCTGCAAGGTGATGACTGCCGTGTCCTCTGCATGTCTTCTCCATCGCTCTCGGGGCACCTCCCGACTTTCTGGAGTCACAAGAAGTTCCAGGCTCATTTTCTAGTTTCCCTGCCCAGCCCTGCAAGCAGCTGTTTCTCGGCTCTTTTTAGTAAAAGAATGGGATTTACACGTCAGGATCTGAGGCCAGGTGTGGTCATGCCATGGGGGTGTTGTGGCTACTGAGCCCTCGGAGGGGTGTGTGTGTACCGTGAGATCCACATTTACTTGTATAGCTCTGTGTATACTATATACATATCCCTATATACGCTAACCACATAGATATGTATATATATCCATACTCTAACCGTGTATATATGTCCCTATATACCCTAACCACATATATATATATATCCCCATACTCTAACCCTATATATATTCATATATGTATACCCTAATCTTATATATATCCTGTATACCCTTTCTATATCCTAACCCTATACACACACACACACACACACACACACATATCCCTATACACCCTAACCATAAATACATATATGTGTATACACACACACACACACACACACACACACACATATGTATGTTCCTAGATCCCATCCAGTCCCATGAATACCCCGAGGTTGGTGCCAGATCTCTCTCTCACTGCCATCACCAGTGAGAGTGCCGTATGTTTACTTACTGCATAATTGCCCGACATGTGCCCAGTCTCCTCACCTTCCCATCCCCCCCCCCATCACCTTGGCCACCACCGAGCTTGGGATCCTCTCATTCGGTCCCTGAGTGCACTGGCAATCCTGGCAAAAGATGCACCTCACTCTGTCCTGTCGGTAGCGTTTTGCTGAGGTTACACCACCACCATCCTCTCCCTCCCTCCCTCCCCCTCTCTCTCTCTCTCTCTCTCTGTCTTTCTCTCTTTCTCTCTCTCTTTCTCCCACACACACACATACACCCCACAAACTCTGCCTAGGTGCAATTTCAGGGCTTGGAAAACACATCTAAAACCGCTGTTGCCCCGAGGCCAGAATTGAACCCCTGCGTCAGCAATCCAATCCAGTATGTGGGGATTATGCCCATCTCACAGAGGAGGAGACAAGCTCAGAGACGTCATGGGCCTGTGCATGTGAGGGTTGCACAGCGGGTAGCTGGGGGAAGTGGGTCCTGATCAGTTAGTCGTGGGCCCGGCAGCGTTCCCTCCGTCCAGTTTGCTGATTTAGGGTTGTCTCCCCCTAATATTAAACAGTCTCCGGGCAGGCCCCCTGGGGCTCCGGCCGTGCTCCTCCGAGGGAGGAAGTGAGCCTCCCGTTGCTCCGAGCACCCCGGGGGTTGTCCTCCCCACCCTCCTGAGCATCTGCTAGGTCTTGGGTTCCCGAGCATTCCTTTCGCCAGGAAGCCCCCTCCCCTCCTGAACGGGCTCCGCCCCTCGGGCTTGGTCTGCACGCTTTTCCCCCTTTGAATCAGCAATTAATGCGACTGACTCAAGATTCTGGAAGGAACAGAAGGGAGACTCATCGGGAGGCTCTCACTGCCTCCGTCCTCCAGCCACCCCCACCCCACAGCCAGCCCCGTTCCCGTTCTGTCCTCCACGGGCTACCTCCTCACCCCCAGTGTCGGGCACCCTCTTCCCTTCTCGGGTTAGTGGACCACCCCTGGGCAACCCGCCTGTGGCCACCGTAACTCAAGGTGTGTGTGCCTGCGGCCCCGCGTCTCACGTCTGGGAATGTTCCCGCAGAATCGAGGGCTCACACCTGCTAAAAGGCCTGCACACGGTGGCTCGTGGAAGTGTTAGGTGCGAGAGGCCGGACCAGACACACCCGAAATGCCCAGCCACGTGCAAACGGCCGGCTGAACTGTGGCCTTTCTGGGGCAACGGAATACTTGAAATGTGGCCGGGCATCTAAAGAGACCGAATGACTGTTGTTGTTTTAATCCGTATCGTGCGGGGAGAAGCACAGGTGAATCTCGCTGCAGTAACATTGGGTACCAGGAGCCAGACGCGAGAGCACGTGTACGACTGATACTCATTTATGCGAGGTTCTCAAACAGAACAGGTGCGCGTTGGGAGAAATCCAAATGCTCCTCACCTTTCAAGGGGCCATGCACCGAGAGGGGCACCGGGCAGCCTTCCGGATGCCAGACAGATTGTCCGCAGCACCGGCGTGGGGTTATGGGTGACCACGTCTGCCAGAGTGCATTCAAGGGCACACTTCTATCTGTGCACACGACTGCATGTAGGTCATACTTCAGTATAGGTTTCCACACAGGTAAATAAAAAGCTTTCACAATCTGATTTTTTTTTTAATTTTTTAATGTTTTTATTTTTGAGAGAGAGAGAGAGAAAGTGTGAGTAGGGGAGGGCAGAGAGAGAGAGGAAGACACAGAATCCCAAGCAAGCTCCAGGCTCTGATCCATCAGCACAGAGCCCAATGCGGGGCTCAGACGCATGAGCAAGATCATGACCTGAGCCGAAGTCGGACTCCTAACTTACTGAGCCCCCCCGGTGCCCGTCACAATCTGATTTTATTTTTTATTTATTTTTTTTATTTTTTAAATGTTTTTATTTCTTCTTCTTCTTTTTTTTTTTTAATGTTTATTTCTAGGAGAGAGAGAGAGAAAGACAGTGTGAGCAGGGGAGGGTCAGAGAGAGAGGGAGTCACAGACTGAAACAGGCTCCAGGCTCTGAGCTGGGAGTCAGCACAGAGCCCGACGCCGGGCTCGAACCCACGAACCGCGAGATCATGACCTAAGCGAAAGTCGGACGCTTAACCGACTAAGCCACCCAGGCACCCCATCACAATCTGATTTTAATGGCAGCATAGTGTTTCATGTTATGGTGGCACCATGATGAATTTAACTGGTTTGTTTGTTTAAGAGAGATAGTGTGTGTGTGTGTGTGTGTGTGTGTGTGAGCACAAGCAGGGGAGGGGCAGAGAGAGAGAAGGAGACACAGAATCCAAAGCAGGCTCCCGGCCCTGAGCCATTAGTACAGAGCCCGATGTGGGGCTCAGACCCATAAACTGTGAGATCATGACCTGAGCCAAAGTTGGACGCTCAACCCACTGAGACACCAGGTGCCCCTTAACCGGTCCTCTGTTAACGGACATGGGGTTTGTTTCCAACAGTTAGCTGTTGTAGACGGTACTGCAGTGGATGACTTGAAAGACATACTCTCTTGCGGTAAATAGGTCTGCAAAAGAAATTGCTAGAACTGGTTAGTTTTAGACCTTGATGCTACCAAATTGCCTTCCTCTAGGGCTTGCCTGACTGGCTGAGGACGAAAGCTCTCTGCCCCAGCACCGTGTGCCGCAAACTTCGTGAGCCCCACCTTGCAGACAGGTGAAGAAGGCTGGCACACGGGGGCCGTTTTCACACGCACTCTGGTTTTCAGTGTGTTTGACTATCTTTTTACGTCTCAAAACTGTTTATCGCTGTCTCTCTGTGAACTCTTAGTTTCTGTCTCTTGTCCGTTTTTGAAAAACGTGAGCCTCTTCCTCACGAGCATGAGCTCCTGGTTCGTTTGGGGAGTGCTTCATTGCCATTGTGATCGGCCGCAGACCTTTCCGGAAGACATCTGTCTTCAGACTTCGCGCGCAGGGCTTTCTACAGAAGGCAACCCCATTGTTAACGCAGCGAATTTACCGGGCTTTGTCTTTTGTGGCCTCTGGCTTGGTCTTGTGCTCAGAAAGGCCTTTCCTCGCTGAGATTTAAAAAAAAAAATGTGGTCCACGATTTCTTCCAGTACTTTCGTGGCTCCCCTTTTCCTAATGGTCCTCATCGCTCTTGTATACAAACCTGCTCGTGCAATTCGTCAGTTTAGAGCGAGGACCGGGGCTGCTTTCCCGAGGTCCCAGCCTGGTTTCTTGCGCCCCCTGAGCGCCTGGGGACCGGATGAGGGAGGAACAGGGCTCGTGATGAGCGGAGACCGCACGGGGCGCAGGCGGCTGCACTGGCCACGCGCGGCACAGGGCGTTTGCTCTGCCGCCTCCGAGGGAAGCCTGGGGGGTTGGAAGTGTCCCGCTCTGTGACCTTCCAACTGCTGTCCCCTTGGCTGGCTGCACAGACGCGCATCCTTGACAACGCTCCCTCTGGTCCCGGTCCTGGCTTGGCTCCCGGCGCCTGGGGGGAGGCAGCCTTTCCAGACAGCTCAGCTTCTGCCCCTCCTTCCCGCCCCCCTGCTCCCGTAAGCATCTTTGAGCACCTTTTCTATGCAACACTATGCCGGGCACTTGGGCGCAAGCTGGATATGACCAGCCATGCCCCCCCGCCCCCCGGGGCTGCCTGTCCAGAGCTGTAAACATGCAGGCGTACAGGGGGTCCTCACAATCTGATTTTTTTTTTTAATTTTTTTAATGTTTTATTTACTTCTAGGAGAGAGAGAGAGACAGCGTGAGCAGGGGAGGGTCAGACAGAGAGGGAGTCACAGACTGAAACAGGCTCCAGGCTCCGAGCTGGCAGTCAGCACAGAGCCCGACGTGGGGCTCGAACCCACGAACCGCGAGATCATGACCCAAGCGAAAGTCGGACGCTTGACCGACTAAGCCACCCAGGTGCCTCACACTCTGATTTTAATAGCAGCATAGTGTTGTCACTGAGAACGGGTTCCTCACGCGACCTGCGGCCGGTGGTGTGTCCGTTTCTTTGGGCCGTTGTAACAAATGACTGCACGCTTGGTGGCTTAAAACAACACGCGTTCCTTGTCTCAGATCCCAGAGGGCAGAAGTCTGACGTGAGTCTCACTGGGTTAACATCAAGGTGTTGGCAGAACCGCATTCCTTTGGGGGCCTCCGGGAGGAATCCGTGTCCTTGCCTTTTTCCAGCTCCCGAAGGTGGCCCACATTCCCCGTCTCGTGGCCGCTCCTTCGCCCCTGCCTCGCATCTCCTCTTCACACCCCCGTCCCCCCTCCCTCTTACAAGGACACCGTGAGCACGTGGGGCCCACCGGATCCTCCAGCATCGCCTCCCCAGCTCAAGATCTCATCTTAATGCCTCCCATAGAGTCCCCCGGGCCACGCGAGGTCGCACAGTCACAGGCTCCAGGAATCAGGACGCAGACATCTCTTGGGGGCATCGTTCAGGCTCAGCCTCTCCCCTGCACCCACCAACCTCTGCCCCTATTTCCTTGGAGGATCCAGAAGGCGTGTTTCTCTATGAGCTTTCTGCCTTCAGCCCTGCGCAATCCCTGCCGAGATGTGTTCTCGTGTTGTCGGAAGCAGCGACGTGGTGCCGTCCAGGAGGCGGTCAGGCGGGCCACCTCTTCATCTGTGGGAGGGGCTGAAAGCTGCGTCCTCCTCAGCGGCAGCGATGGTCCAATGGGATCGTGGATGACCAATGCGGGGCAGGGTGTCTGATCCCAAAATGTTTGTGGTGCCGTCTGCTGTATCCCTGCACTGCCCGCGGTTCCTACACTGTGATGTTTTGTCCTCATTATGACCTGTTAGCTGTTCTCAGCCACTCCTTCATTGAACATCTCCTTTCCTTGTCTGCCAACTTCTAGAAGGGCCTGGGGGTACCTGCTGTCTCAGGTCGCATCCCCACCCTTCCTCCAGGAAGCAGAAGGAACCCTCCCTGCTTGGACTGACTCACAGATCCCCCAGCCCAGCACTCCCAGCCTGTGCTTGGCCCACCGGCCACCACCTTTCCTTTCCAAGATGGCGGCCATTAAGACCAGGACCCCATAGGATTGCTCTGTGAGCGCATCTCCCAGCCAGGCATTCTCTGCTCTGCTCTGGCTGCATGTTACAATGATCTGGAGTTTTAGGAATCCTGCTGGCCGAGCCCCACTCCTTAGTTGGCCTGGGGACAGGCCAGGGCCATGTATCTTTACAGGGATCTCCTGTGGAGTGCCTCACCGTTCCCTGGAGAACATGCTGAAGCATGGATCTCAGAGTTCACGCCCAGGGCTTCAGAGCCATTAGACCTGGGGCGGGCCCTGAGAATCTGCCTTTCTAATGCGTTCCAGGTGACGCTGGGTTTAGAGCCACCAGGCTAAGGCATATCCAGAGAGTTCACAGTTGCGCGCCTTAGGGGAGACTGCCACGGAAGTCTTGGAAAGAAGGAAGCTCTTTGCATTGAGTTGGGGTCCTTTGCCCCTCGTCTCCAATGTCACCGCTTTTTAGGTTTATTTATTTATTTAGAAACAGAGATGCATTAGTGGGAGGAGGGGGCAGGGAGAGATAGAGAATCCCAAGCAGGCTCTGCACTGTCAGCACGGAGCCCGATGTGGGGCTCGAACCCATGAACAGTGAGATCATGTCCCGAGCCGAAATCGGGTCGGGCGCTTGACCAGCTGAGCCACCTGGGTGCCCCTACAATGAAATTCTCGAAGAGTCAAGGCTCTGTGAGCACGGGACCCCTGACTTCCTCTTGGGCTCCGTCCCTCCCTCTGGAACCTTTCCAAGTCACGCTCTGTCACTCTGAGTTCCCCAAATGGCCCATTTGCTGTGCCCAGCACCTTCCCACCTGTTCTTGAGCCCAGCGGGTCCCCTCTCCGTGCCCTGGGAACTCGCTCCTGCACTTCCTTTGAGGATATTTTGCTCACGACTCCCGAGCCTCACCCCTACCCAGAATCGCACCCCCACCTGTCTCCTCTATAACGTGACGTGTCCCCATCATGACATTGCCACCTGGGCCGCGGGTGTCTCTGTTCCTTCCTAGTGTTGCCAGATTCGCAGACACCTCGTTGCGTTCGAATTGCAGATAAAGAGTGACGTTTTCGTAGGCCCGCGTCTCGTGCCGTAGTCGGCGAGCTCCCCTTGCTTGTGCTCACTTCCGCTTCCTGGGGGCCGGGCACCGCCCTCGGGGCTCCGTGTCTGCTTTCCCCCTGGGGAAGCTTACGAGTCTCTGCTCTCATAACCCTCACTTTCCAGAGGGGGAAACCAAGGCGCGGGGGGGTTTGGACAAATATGTTGAAGAAATAAATGTCTGAAGCCTTTGAACAGGGAAGCAAATCCTCGGGTTGAACTGAGTCCCCTGAGCTGGACGGGAAGGCAGAGAAAGCCTGCAGTCAGGTCACAGCTCACTTTGTCCACCGACTCGTCTGTCGGCAAATGTCCTGTTTGCCCTTGGCCGGTGCTACCACCGGTAGGTTAAACATCAGCTCCGAGCCATCTTTGCTCAGTGAAAACACTCTAAGTCCTTACGTTCTAGACCATTTCCTTAAGGGCTCGGGGCGTCCCTTGCCTGGCAGGCGGCGTGGGTCTGTTTCTGTGGGCAAACAATACTTTGGCGGCCACAAAGGGCCCACGGGAGATCACAGAGTGTATGGTCCTGTTTATACGAAATATGCAGAACAGGTAAATCTGTAGAGACAGAGAGCAGATGGGTGGCGGCTGGGGGAGCGGAGGGGACCCACTAATAGTGGCCACGGGGTCTCCTTTCAGGGGAGTGAAAAGGTCTTGGAGCCCGTGGACACAAAACATGGGAAATACACAAAATGCTGCAGAATTGTTCATTTTGAGACGGTTAGTTTTAGGGGCGCCTGAGGGGCTCAATCGGTTGAGTGTCCGACTTCAGCTCAGGTCATGATCTCACAGTTTCTGGGTTCGAGCCCCGCATCGGGCTCTGTGCTGACAGCTCGGAGCCTGCACCTGCTTTGGATTCTGTGTCTCCCTCTCTCCCTGCCCCTCCCCTGCTCTCTCTCTCTCTCTCTCTCTCTCAAAATTTAAAAAAGATGGTTAGTTTTATGTTATGTGAATTTCGCCTTAATTTTAAAAAGAGAATCAAGGAGAAGGGAGAGGCATCCCCAACATCAGGCTTGACAGGAAGCGGGGACCAGGGGGGCCCCAGAGGGCGCCTGACCCCCATCAGCATGCTCCACTCCTGCGACGACGGGCACACACTGGGATTCTAATGGGAAGTGCGTGTGTGTCCCAGAGGGAGCGATCGGGCCACACACGAGCGACCTGGGCAGAACTGACCCCCACGTGGGCGGGGCACAGGGCGCACGCGTTCGGCCCCCGGATCCCAGGGCTCTGCCTTCTGAAATGGACGACCTTGCAGTGAGACAGACTGAGCCCTCGCAGGGGGTGTTTCGGGCCCCTTGGAACATGGGAGGGGCTTGGGAAGCCCTGCAGAAGTGGGTCGAGAGTGGACAGGAGGTGAGAAGGGGTGGGGGCAGTGAGTGCAGACCGCTCCTTCCTAAGCTTGGCGGTGGCGGAGGAGAGAAGAGAGTGCAGACACCTCCGATGGGTACAGCCCCGAAAGCAGGTGGGTCTGGACCGCATCAAGCCCTCGACACGCGCCGGGTGGCCTGGTTCTGCAAAAGCACCCCGAGGCAGGCTTCATCATCCCATTTTGCAGATGAGGCCATTGTGGTCGCTTGCCCGAGGTGACTTGCCAGCATGTGGAGCTAGGCCATGTCCCAGGCAACACGAGGATGAGGGTAAACTGAGGCTGGTGGCAGAGCGCAGGCATCCGTCCGTCCGTCCAGCGGGCCGAGGGCACATGCATTTCAATGGGCGTCCTGAGCTCTGAGAAAGGCTCATGGAGCCTTCAGCCCCCGAGTCCCCGGCACGGGCCCCTCCCTGCGGACCGGCCGCAAGGTGGGAATGGACGGGTGCTGCCTTGGAGACGGCCCGGCTGCTGGGTAGCGCGGGGGGAGTCGTGTCTGACGCCGCGTTCCCCTCGCTCTGCACGGCCGAGGGCCTGTGCCACATCACTGCTTGCGGGTCCCAGGCGCGCAGGACGCTTGGCAGCGTGTCTGGCCTTCACCAGCAGGTGCCGGTAGCACCTCTGCGCCCCCTTCCCCCACCCAGTGATCACAGCCAAACAGGTCTGCAGACGTTGCCCAAGTCTCTCGGTGGCAAAGCCCCCCCGGGGTGAGAACCCTGATTGAAAACACAGCGTGGCGTGGGGTCCTCGGGGACCCAGGTCCCCCCCAGCAGGCAGTGTTGTGTCTCCCGGGCCTAAGAACTGGCCTCGGGGGTGGCGAGGTGGGGCTGCTGCGGCCGGAGTGAAGACCGGGGTTTTTGTCCCGATAGCGACTGGAATGCAGGTTTCAGGCAGGGCGTGGGGGGGGGGCCGGGGGACCGGATTTGTGTTTATCAGTCACTCACCTGCTGTGTACAAAGCGAATAGAGTGTAGTCGCGGCCGGGAAGGAACGGGGCGAGGCCGGGAACAGCCAACCGGGCAGGACGGAGTCCTTGTGTGGTGTGAGCAAAACCCAAGCCCAAGCAAACCGCACTCGGTGTGACGGAACCAGACCCGGAGAACAGAAGAGGAGTTCGGTCCGTTTTGTGATGCACGTTTCCCTTAAAGGCGGACTCAGGGAAAGCTCGCGGCAGACGGGCGCCTGCAGGATGTAATCGCTGCTGTGTTTCCTGGGTCGTGACCCAAGTGAGAATGATCCCAGCAAGTGGATGTGGTTGAGAGAGTTTCTTCCTTCCTTCCTTCCTTCCTTCCTTCCTTCCTTCCTTCCTTCCTTCCTTCCTTCCTTTCTTTCTTTCTTTCTTTCTTCCTCCCTTCCTTCCTTCCTTTCCTTCCTTTCCTTCTCCTTTCTCTTCCTTCCTTCCCTTCCTTTCCTTCCTTTTCTTCTCCTTTTCTTTCTTTCTTTCTCTTGCTTCTTCCTTCCTTCCTTCCTTCCTTCCTTCCTTCCTTCCTTCCTTCCCTTCCTTTTCTTCTCCTTTCTTTCTTTCTTTCTTTCTTTCTTTCTTTCTTTCTTTTTCTTCCTTCCTTTCCTTTCTTTTCTTTTTCTTTCTTTCTTTCTTTCTTTCTTTCTTTCTTTCTTTCTTTCTTTCTTTTTCTTCCTTCCTTCCTTTTCTTTCTTTCTTTCCTTTCTTTCTTTCTTTCTTTCTTTCTTTCTTTCTTTCTTTCTTTCTTTCTCTTCCTTCCTTCCTTCCTTCCTTCCTTCCTTCCTTCCTTCCTTTCCTTCTTTCATGTTTATTTTTTGAGAGAGACAGAGTGTGAGCGGGAGAGGGGCAGAGAGAGAGGGAGACACAGAATCCGAAGCAGCTCCAGGCTCCGAGCTGTCAGCACAGAGTCCGACGCAGGGCTCGAACCCACGAACTGTGAGATCATGACCTGAGCTAAACTCCGACGCTTAACCGACTGAGCCCCCCAGGTGCTCCTTGGCAGAGCATTTCTGAGGAACAAGGCATTTGGGGGATCACGTTGGGGATGGGGGGGTGGCGAGAGGGAAAAGGGGAACTTGCCATCCCTATTTCAGCTGAAGGAAGAGGTTGGCTGATGCCTCCTTCCTCCTTCCCAGAGCCCAGCAACCTGCTGGAAAAGGAAAAGATGCTTATCATGTCCTGGGGGATCAGAATACTAGGAATCGCTTTGCAGAAATACCTAGCATTTTCCTGACAGAGATCTCCTGTGCGCCCAAGTCTTCCCGGGTCCTCCAGGAATTTAATATGACTTCTACCCAGGTCTGCCTGGTACCCAGAACTCAGCTGGGTTCCCCCCTTTGCTTGGATTATTGCAGACGACACACGGAAGAGGCCGTGATATCACCTATCATCGTTAGGGGCTTTCTCTACAGTATAGCACGTACGTGACCGCGAATCCCGGAAGTTCAAGGTTCAGGATTCTAGACGTGTCTATTGTTGCCCTGCTCTGTCAGCTTTGTGAGTTCCAATTCTGTAAAATAAACTTGCTTAAAAATAGATGCGTCAGTAACAATCAACTCCTGGAAACAACCCAAAGGTCCATTAAGAGTAGAACGGGTAGGGGCGCCTGGGGGGCTCAGTCAGCTGAGCGTCTGACTTCGGCCCAGGCCATGATCTCACGGTTCACGGGTTCGAGCCCCGCGTCGGGCTCTGTGCTGACAGCTCAGAGCCTGGAGCTGCTACGGGTTCTGTGTCTCCCTCTCTGCCCCTCCCCCACCCCCCCAAATATAAATAAACATTAAAAAAAATTTTTTAAGGATAATGCACACTTTCTCTGTGTGTGTTATACTTCGAAAGTAATGCATCAGGAGTGCCTGGGTGCTCAGTCAGTTAAGCATCCGACTTTCGCTTAGGTCATGATCTGGTTCGTGGGTTCGAGCCCCGCGTCGGGCTCTGTGCTGACTGCCAGCTCAGGGCCTGGAGCCTGTTTCAGAGTCTGTGTCTCCCTCTCTCTCTGACCCTCCCCCACTCGTGCTCCGCCTCTCTGTCTCAAAAATAAACAAACTATTAAAACAACCTAACGCATCAATACAAAATTGCCATTTGCTTAACAGTAATCCTGCTTCTTTTCACAGATTGACAGACACTGTGAATTGAAAGCCATCGAGAAGGAGAAAGCAGTGGTTGCTCTGTCACCCAAGGAGGCGAGCAAATGCCACAGAGAGGATTTGGCCAAAGCGTTTTATGTAAGAATTGAATTTGCGTGTGAGGTCGGTACGGTAAGGCTTTCCGCTTCAGAAGAAAGCGCCACACGGCCCCGAATTCGAATTCTGTGCTGTTACACGTTTTTCTCCTCACTCTTAGAAAATGCGACTCATATTGAAGGGTTCTGACATCCCACGTGGAGTGTCCTCGTCATTGCTGTCGGTGGAGCTAACTCTCGGGGGGCCCCTACCGAGGGCGGGCATCCTCCTGAGCCCTTTCCTACTTGCTGCGCTTACTTGGAGACCCAGGGGGTGCCTGCGGTCACCCCCGGGGTCCCTGAGGACCACTGAGATGTGGATCCGGGCAGTCTGACCAGCAGCTCGACCTCGTAGCCGCTGCCTGTGCACACACTTTCTCTTTTATAATCCAGGGTGTATGCAATCAAACCAGATCCGTACACGTTTCATAAGTGAATTTGACTTCCTGGTCAATAGTCAGTGCAAGACAACACACCCACATAGGCACACACACATAAACACACACACACCTTCCCTCTACGAAGCTCTCCGCTGAGCCTGAAGGACATTGTTTGCTTTCTATTTTCTACTTACTTAGAAAACCCAGCAAATGGAGCGACGCCTGTGCGCACGCGCGTGCATGCCTGTGTGTGTGTGTGTGTGTGTGTACATACATACTCATAACCCACCACAACTTGGGAATGCAAATAAAAACTCACTAGTAACGGGTCACACACCACAGTAAGACAGTTGAAATGAGGGTTTGATGCCAGTCTTTTCTTGAGAATAATTCAAAAGTCTGTTCAAATTCAAGTCCTGCCTGTGAATATTAAGAGAAAGGAAGGGAATGTTCTCGCCTCACCTAGATACTTTCCCTGCCCAGCAAGCGAGCCTCGTTTTCAGTCTCAATTGAAACGAATCTAGAAACCAGTCCAGCCTCCCCCGTCACGTCGTCCACCAGCCATGGCTTTCTTGTTGCCAACTTTTTAAAAACGAGGATACCTTTGCTGCGACCAGACCGACCGCGTTTCCTTACTTAATTATCGATGTAATGCTGTGTGGAGAGCTTGACGTCGTATCTGGCACGATGCCCATACGATGTAATAATTTTAGCTGTTGTTTCTAAGGACAGGCCTTTTCTCTCTTTTTTTAACTCTTAATTACGGTGACATAAAATTTGCCATCTTCACCACCGTTGAGCATGCAGTTTGGGAGCATTGGGCGCATTCACGCTGTGGCGCAACCAGCCTCCAGAACTTTCCATCTTACAAAACTGAAGCTCCGTCCCCATGAAGCACTCACTCCGCCCTCCCCGCCACCCGGCCCCTTGGCACCCAGCTCCTCCTTTGCACCTCTGGGTGTCTGACCCCTCTAGACGCCTCACGTAGCTTTGGGGGTGGGATCATGTCGCCCTTCCTCGACCAGCCCAACTGATCCAGTGACAGGCACCCAGGCTGTTCCCCCGTCTTGGCTGTTGAGAGTAACACTGCCATGAACACAGGAGCCCATGTATCTCTTCTACACCCACTGCTGGTTCTTGTGATCTACAGGTACCCAGAAAGGGGGCTGCCGCAGCATGCAGGAACTCCGTTTTTAATTTCGGAGGAACTTCCTTCCCTCTGTCAATAGCAGGTGCACCATTTCACATTCCGAAGGCCAATTTTTTTTTTTTTTTTTAAGAAAACATAAGCGTTTCTACATTTCTGGAATTCCCGGCGACAATTCCCTTCATTGACATTTTGGCCCAAGGTTGTCTTTTCTGCTGTATTTATAGGGGCAGAAGTGTGGTCCGACTGAGAAAGAACTGCACTGTGGGCTTTCCTTCTCTCTCCGTCCCCATTTGCTCAGGGCCTTCCAGCAAGTCCCTGCACCTTTGGGGACAGCCCGGTTTCCTTGTCCATGGCGGAAGTGGCCGGCTTCCGGAAGTTCTGCGGGGTGGGCCCCCGGTTTTCCTGGCCCATCGGTGAGCCTGCGCTTAACCGTGCCCTTCCAGGTGGACTTACAGAAGGGGCTCTCCGAGTTCTCCGTGTCGCAGCGCAGGCTGGTCCATGGCTGGAATGAGTTTGTCACTGACAGCGCTGAGCCCGTGTGGAAGAAATATCTTGATCAGGTAGGTGTTGTTGTTTGCATTAACTCGTGTCAACCAGAGAGTGTGGGATAGCCGTTCATTGTTTAAACATTGCTCAGAGGTGTCCTTGGACCGGTTTTGGGTGCAACGTGGCTGTGCTATAAAGACAGAGAAGGCTCCCTGCTCGTTCAGGCTGCTTTTAGCTTTTAGCTCGTTCAGGTCATCAGGAGGGATGACCACGAGCAGCTCGCCACCTACCCGGGCAGCCGTGACCATGACTAATAGTTTTACATTCATAGAGGATTTGCCACACCCTGGGTGCACTGCTGCGTAAGTAAATGAGCGTTAACTCACTTTGTCTTCCTCTTAATCCTCATTCTGAGATGAGAAGGGTAAACAGAGAAGTTGAAATATGTCCCCAGGCTGCGTAGGGTTGCTAGACGTCGCAAATAAAGATAGCGGATGCCATGTTAAATGTGAATTTCAGATGAATAAAGGACAGTTTTTTTTTTTAGTATAAGAATACCCCCAAGTGTTGCACGGAATATGATTATACCAAAAAAAAAAAAGTTCCTGTTCATCTGGAATTCATATTTAACTGGCTGCCCTGTAATGTTTGTGGCACCAGGAGCCTGACGTCACACAGCAATAAGTGGCGTCCTGGGGGTGAAGCCGGGCAGCGGGCTCGAGAGCCCCCCACCGCCCTTCGCCTCTGCCCTCGGTCCTGGCACAAAGCCAAATGGAAGTCAGATGCTCGGAAGCCACCGGAAGAGGAAAGAAAACTTTGAAACGCACGTGGCCGCAAGTTCTGGTCTGGAAGTGCGCCCCCGTACCACCTACCGTAGCGGTGCAGAAGCCCCCAGTGAGCAGGCCGGCTACCCCCAGATTCCTGAAGACACTCAGATGGCCTGGCTTCCCCGCGCGAACCTGGCCCCCCTCCCTCCGGTCGGTGGTACCCAGGCTTAAAGCTTAAAGCGTCGTGATTGGTCGGTGCAGCATCCGCCATCTCTACTCTGGTCCCCACGCCGCTCATTGGTCAGGCCTCGGCACACCCGGGGTAGCTTTCATGGACGCATTTGGCACCCACTTCAGCTTCTGGCTGCGCAGGTGGCTCTAGCCAGCCCGGAAGCTTCCCCGGAATCCCAGGGTTGAAAGGAAGCAGCGGAAGCTCCTGGAAGTTAGAGTTCAGGGAAGCAGGTGGGCACGGGGGGTGGGGATTGCCAGTCTCCCTTCTGCCGCTGGGCCTTGGTCCGTCCTGGCCTGGCCGCCCCTTCCTCCAGGACCCCCCTCCTTCCTGCCTCCGCTCTGTTAAAACTCCTACAGATGCCAACCAAGGCCTTTCCAGAAATGAGATCTCTTACATTTCCAAGAGCAGAGAGCCTGCTTATTCACCTTAACCTTGTCAGTTCAGGGATCCTTCTCTGGGCTTCCTTGTGGGTTTGGAAGGCATTTCTCATAAGCTGTGTTTTTATGATCCATACAGAAAATCACCCTGTACTCACTTATTAATTCTTCACATGCGTTGAGCGCTTGCTCTCTACCAGGTGTTGACCACCTTGCTTGCCTCCAGTGACGGGGAGCTCTCTCCCCCACGAGGCAGACCTATTTCTCTGTCTCCAGAGAATCGCTGTTAGGGAATTCTACCTTAGCATGACCCGAGTCATGTTGCCCCAGGATCATAAGGCAAAGGTAGATTGGAGTCACACCACCAAGGTTCCAAGCCCAATTTTCAGCCTTGTGACTTTGAGCCAGTTCTTGAACCTCCTTGAGCCCATTCTCCCTGTCTAGAAGATGGAATTAGGCCATACCTGCTGTTCTGGGTTTTACATGAGAAGAGGGCGGCTTAGCACATCGAAGGACTTAATAAATGCCATGCCCCTCCCCCCGTGTCTACCAGGCGGCCCTCGTTGAAGCGCGGCAGTTACGAGCACGAGGCTGGAGTCGGGCTGACGGACGTGAGCTTTGCACAGCTCACTTTCTTTCAGAGCCTCGGGATGCACATGTATCAAGCAGGGACAGCTAACAGCACTGTGTCCTCAGGTTAGGAGGAAGCGAAGAGTGTGCCCAGAGCGTGGCGCATACGAGGCACTCGGCAAGATGGCGGTTGGCTTTACCGTGACTGTTTCTCTGGTGTGTTGCCCGTTGCCCGTGCGGCGAGCAGTCGGCAGACCCCTTTCCGCCCGTGTCCCTTTACATGTGGGCGTAGAGGGGCCCCGAGCCGGGAGGAGTCTGATCATCGTGGCCAGAGCAGCACTAGCGGCACGTGGGTCTGCCGCCTGTTTGCTGAGGCTCACGGTGACTCACGTGTGTTGGATGGGGCTGGCCAGGTGCTTGGGGTGGTCTCACAATGGCGGAAGGAAGGGGGGGGCTGGTGATATCAGTGGTGAAGAACCATCTGGGTCCAGCTCCACAGAAGGCTGAGCCTCTGGGACTGCAGTTGGGGTTCAAGGTGGCACTTGGTCCAGTGCCACTTGGACCACTTGGTGGCCCCTGCCAGGGCTGCACACCTCCGAGCTAGCCTTGAGCCCAGGGCCCGGGGGGCCCCCTTGTCTGCTGCTCCCAGGGTCCCGGGTGGGGGTAGCCTGCGGGGAGGGGAGGGGAGGGAAGGGCAGGGAGCCAGGTGGCCTCATGGAAGTGACCCGGACAGGAGGACATGCACCTGAGACGGGACAGACCTAGCGCTGATCTCAGCTATGTGACCTTGAGTCGGAGTTCCGACCCCACCAAGAGTGAAGTGCCCCTGCCTAAGAATGGGTGCTGGCTGCTTCATTCATTCATTCACTTACTTACTCATTCGCTCATTTATTCATTCTAGATAAATGCTTTTTATGTTCCTGGCCATGGACTAGGCCTTGTGCATTGAGCAGCAGCCAGACCAACTGTCTGCTTTTGGGCAGACAGACAGCTTCATATGTAATATGTCACCCACCCAGTGTGGTCAGGACAGGTCGTAGGAAACGAGAGTGGGCGCGGCTATTTGGACAGCATGGTCAGGGGAGCCAGCTGACTGGTGCCCAGAGGAGGTGATCTCTGAGCAGAGACCTGAATGAAGTGGAGAAGGGAGACGTGTGAGGGTCTGGAGGAAGGATGTGCGGGAGGGGGAAGTGCAAAGGCCCCGAGGCAGAGAGGCCTGGTGCACGGGAGGCTAACTGAGCTTCAGAAGGCAGCCTGGAGATTTTAGGTGCCCAGTGCCTGGTGCATCCTGGGTGTCCGGCCCATGTTTGTGCATCTCTCGCACCTTCTTTCCTCCATCTAGCCAGAGGGCAAGTCTGCGACAGGCTCAGGGCTGAAATGAAATCTTACTCTGAGCTCTACGGATTGGCGTGCTTTTCCTCTCTGTACCGGGCTGAGTAGTGCCCTCTCGGATTCACATCTACCCGGAACCTCAGACTCTCCTCTTACTTAGACAAAAGGTCCTTGCCGATGCAACTAGTTCAGATCAGGGCGGACTAGACTCGGGTGGCCCTAAATCCAGTGCCCGGTGACCTTAACGAGAAGAGGAGAGACTGAGACGCCCACGGGGAGGAGAGGGCCATGGGACCCGGGCAGAGGCTGGAGCGGCGTGTCCACACCGAGGGCACCAAGGATGGCTGGGACCCCCAGAAGGTGGGAGAGGCGGGACGGGTTCTCTCCCAGAGGCTCCACGGACATCCGGCCCCATCAGCACCTTGATTTGGAGTCTCGGCCTCCGGAACTGAGAGAAGCAGCCTCCGTCGTTCAGAGCCCCCCAGGTTGGGGTCATTTGTCACGGCAGCCCCAGGACACTGATGCGCCTCTCTGGCTTTCCCGAGCTCACATTCGCTCTCGGACTTCTTCCTCCCAGATCTCTGAGGAAAGGGTGTGTCTGCCTCCGCCCGTGAGTGTGCGGCCTTGGCAGTGAGCCGTGCCCGCAGCGCTGAGCGCGGCCCAGGGCCTCTCGGCGGCCCATCACCCTGCCCGCTGCCCCGCCCCGCCCGGCACGATCAGATGCTCTCAGAACCGAAAGTGGGGCTTCACTGGCCCAAACCTTTCATTAATCTTTCATTAGGGATATTTTCAAAAATATGCCTAAGTCGAATAATATAAGGCCCTCCACATATCCATTATCCGCCTTTGATAATTATCAGTCCATTTGACCCACTCCCCTTTCTCTGCAGCCTTTTAGAACAAATTGTAGGGGCACCTGGGGGGCTTAGTCGGTTAAGCGTCCGGCTTTGGCTCAGGTCATGATCTCACGGTTTGTGGGTTCGAGCCCCGCGTCGGGCTCTGCTGACAGCTCAGAGCCTGGAGCCTGTTTCCAATTCTGTGTCTCCCTCTCTCTCTGACCCTCCGCCGCTCACGCTGTCTCTCTCTCTCTCTCTCTCCTAGAAATAAATAAAACATTTAAAAAATTTTTTTAAGAAAACAAATTCTAGATACTGAATCTTTTTATCATCCGTACTTTGCTCTGTATATCAATTGCTGGAGGACAATTTTCTTTTTCTTGTTTTTTTTTTCTTTTTTTTTTAAGCCATAACAATACTGTTTCCCCACTGGTACCATTATGGCTTTGTTGGCCTGGTCCCTTCAAGTGCCTTGTCCACAGTTCGTTTCCCCCACGTGCCTCAAAGATGCCTCTTTACAGTTGATTTGTTCAAATCCTACCCTTTCCTCTTGGATGATGTGGGCCTTAAACTCTTTTTAACCAAACACCTTTTCCTAATCTGTGAATCCAGGCCCAGGGGATGTTAACCCGTGGCTTTTTGCATATGAAAGACCTCACCCTTAGGGAGCAGCCTGCAGCCGATTGATTGGGGGTGGGGGGCGTCTCAGAGACTTTGATGCAGGTTTCAAATTCTTTTTTATTTTTTTAATACGTAATTCTTTTATTCTGTAAAAGGTAACAAAATATATAGAATGAAACTTTCCCTTTTTGAAACTAATGTTACAAACCCATATTGTCACATATATAAATACTATTCTCTACAGCTGATCATTAATTCGGTGGGAGTCCAACAAGGTAGCCCTCTGTTAAGCAAAAACACAAATTCTCTAAGACTGGAGGGTCCTCCCTGCCGACCCCAAACTGAAGGAGCGCTGTGTCTGCACTGTGTGTGACTGCCGTAGACGCAGTTTTCAAAATAATAGCCACAGAGTCTATTTTGAATCCTCAAGATCGAGCAACTACAATCTTTCTACGATGGGATCAAGAACTTGAAACCTACCTTCAGGTTCTTGATCCCATCGTAGAAAGATTGTAGCTGAGAAGGCGAAATTGTAGCTAAGTTGCTCAATCTTGAGGATTCAAAATAGATGCTGTGGCTGACTCGGGGCTGCTGGCGAGCTGACCACAGAATGTCGTGTCCCTTGTTCAGAGGAGGTGAGGCACAGCAAGTCTGGGGTCAGGAGGAAGGAACATTAAACCCCTTCACGCACCACACTGCCATGCACACCGCACTTCTTTCCATGAGCAGCACAAATCACACATTGGATCACATTTCTCTTTTTGCCTTGGCTGCCAGGAAGCTCAGAGCCAAAGGCACAGCCCCATTTAAAAAAAAACAACAGCAACTATGATTTGCCTATTGATATTTTGACTCTCACCTTGATCCTGACCTCTGGTCTACTCTCTCCCTGTTTTTTATGTGTTCGTGTTCATTTCCTTTCACTCTTCTGTAACATGAGATACTATGTAACTTGTGAGATGAGGGAGGAGATACATAAAAGGACAAAGTAAAAATCCTTTCAGGAAGTTTCTGTGACACCCGTTGTCAGGAACGACATCTTTGGAGCCCCCTGAGGCAGTTATAGGAGCAGGTTGGTGTGGTGGGGACACCGGATTGGGGAGCTGGTGGAGTATAGGGGACCCTTCGCCCTGCTGGGCCAGGGCTGGCAAACCACCGGAGGGGCTGGGTCCTGACCTGGAGCGTCATGGAGACGTGCAGGGGAGCCCAGGAGCCAGGGCCGGTGTCGGGACGGGCGCAGTGCTGGGTGACCCCACGGAGCCAGTGTCCGTGAAAGAGCAGAGGGGGGATTGCGGCTGGAGGAGCCCCTTCGGGTGGAGTGGTATTTCTCCCCAGCCCCGGCCTCACCGTGGTGCTGGCCTGGCCCCCGGCCCCAAGCAGAAGCTCCGTCGTGTGGGGGAGGGACTGGAAAAGGCCCCCTCACCCCCACCCCGCTGCCCTGTTTTCCTTTTTCAGTTTAAGAACCCCCTGACCGTGCTTCTCCTGGTCTCCGCCTTGGTGAGCGTCCTCACGAAGGAGTATGAAGACGCCGTCAGCATCGCCGTGGTGAGTGTGCGGGGCCGCGCCCGCTCCGGACCCCCCGGCCCGGGGCCTTGCGGGCCTTTCCCTATCTGCCGACGCCAGGAAATATATCTTGGTGGCAGAGAAAAAATAGGAAGTAGTGGCAGAAAGAAAGGCGAGCAGAGCCACGTCCGTCTGCCCCACACAGGTTTCCTGGTTAATTTTGCCATCACTCTCTTGGCGGATCCCCGGGCGGGGCTTCTGGTTCCTTCCTGTTGGGAACAGTGTTGCAGGGAATGCCTTTTCGGAGACCCCTGGGCTGGAATCGTCCAATCCCGGCTGCGCAGGCAATACGCACGGTACTCCTTCGTAGGCTGCTGCCCGGCCATGACCCCCGAGCTCCTTTTTAAAAATATTTTCTTCCGGGGCGCCTGGGTGGCTTAGTCGGTTAAGCGTCCGACTTTCGCTTAGGTCATGATCTCGCGGTTCATGGGTTCCAGCCCCGCGTCTGGCTCTGTGTTGACTGCCAGCTCAGAGCCTGGAGCCTATTTCAGAGTCTGTGTCTCCCTCTCTCTCTGACCCTCCCCTGCTCATGCTGTGTCTTTCTCTCTCTCTCTCTCTCCTAGAAATAAATAAAAAACATTAAAAAAATAATAAAAAAAGAAAATCATTAAAAAAAATAATAATAATTTCTTCCTAATTTAGGTGAAAGTCGCATAATTTTTTAAAATATTTTTATTTATTTCTAGGAGAGAGAGAGCGTGAGCAGGGGAGGGTCAGAGAGAGAGGGAGACACAGACTCTGAAATAGGCTCCAGGCTCTGAGCTGGCAGTCAGCACAGAGACGCGGGCTGGCCACGAACCGCGAGATCATGACCTGCGAAGTCGGACGCTCAACCGACTAAGCCCCCAGGCGCCCCTAAAGTCGCATAATTTAAACAGTAACCATTTTAAAGTGTACGATCCAGGGGCGCCTGGGGGGCTCAGTCGGTTAAGCATCCGACTTCGGCTCAGGTCATGATCTCACGGTTCGTAAGTTCGAGCCCTGCGTCGGGCTCTGTGCTGACGGCTCAGAGCCTGACGCTGCTTCAGATTCTGTGTTTCCCTCTCTCTCTGCCCCTCCCATGCTCATGCTCTGTCTCTGTCTCTCAAAAATAAGTAAACATTAAAAAACAATTTTAAGTGTACAATCCAGTGGCATTTAGCACATTCACAAGGTTGTATAACCACCACCACTGTCTAGTGCTAGAATATTCCACTGTCCTAAAAGGCAGTCCCTCCCCAAGCCACCTTCCCCCTCCCCCTCCCCCTCCTCTCCAGCCCTTGGCAACTGTCAGTCTGCTTTCTGTCTTTATTACCTGTGTGGATATTTTATATAAACAGAATCATACAATATATGACCTTTCATATCTGGCTGCTACTGAATTTGATGACTGCCCTTCCTGCTTCCCTCTGGCCTGTGCACTCTTCAGATACAAAAATAGTCTCTTTTCGTGCAATGACATTTGCTGCCTCTGTTTAAAAGTCTGAAGCTGGGGCACCTGGGTGGCTCAGTCGGTTAAGCATCCAACTCAGGTCTTGATCTCAGGGTTGTGAGTTCAGGACCCACCTTGGGCTCCATGCGGGGAGTGGAGCCTACTTTAGTAAATAAATACAGACAGAAGGAAGGAAGGAAAGAAAGTCTGAAACTATATCCATATCTTCTGATGTGGAGTGATGTTTACAATGCGTTGTGTGAAAAAGCCAGTTTATAGTATCCTATGCTGTGCGTCTATGCAGAAAAATCTAGAAGAGGACCCCAAAATGTCAACCTTTGGATACCAGAATTTGGGATGATTTTTCCTTTCTTTGATTTTGGTGGGGGGAGGGCGGAGGATGCATCCATTTTCTAAATTTCTGTGCCCTTGTCTTGAAAGAAGGAAATAGATTTGAAAGGCCGGGGGCCGTGGCCCACCTTGCATGGGCTCATCCGCGTGCTCACTCAGCAGCCGGGTGCTGACGCTCCCTCCCCGTTTGCTCCCCTAGGCTGTGCTGATCGTGGTCACCGTCGCCTTCATCCAGGTGTGTGGTTACTTCCCGAGGTCTTGGTCAGGGTAACCCGGGCGTGGCGGGAACTCTGCGGGGTTCCCAGCCTTGAATATCATGTTGGGTGTGCTTCCTGCCAGGAATACAGATCTGAGAAATCGCTGGAAGAGCTGACCAAGCTGGTTCCTCCCGAATGTAACTGGTAAGTCAGAGATGGCGGGGGACTTTTCGGTTCATCGGAGCAGCCCGCGGGCTGGTGAGCTTGGCAAAAATTTGTGTCCCTTGTAGCGTGATGGAGGAGAGCCACGTCTTCCCGGGGGCTGGGAGGCATGGCGTCTGCCTTGCCCAGATTACTGTGTGCCCTTGGGCATGCTGTTCGACCTCTGTGGGCCTCTGCTCTCTCATCAGGGTCTAATCAGAGTGCCTGGGCCGGGCCCAGATGGCAGGAGTGGATTTGGGAAGAGAGCAGCCCACGAACCCCGTGGAATGGTGGGTGGGAGCTGTGTGTGTTTTTCCTGCAGAGAGCGCTCGGGGGTTGGGGGTGCACTGGGTTCTCAGAGGGACTCAGAGGTTGCGACTCAGGGCTTGAACCGGCCGAGGCTTCGGGACGTTGGGCTGCAGGGTGAGATGTTGCCAGGCTGGCCTCAGGCCGTGTGCCCAGCAGCCTCTTTCCTGCCTGGACATTTGCACGTCGCCTGTTGTTACCACGCGGCCATCACCAAAGGCGTTTAAGGAGAGAGAAAGGACAAGTATGCAGTGCTATGTAGTAGAATTTTCTGCCATGTTCTGTGCTCCACGCTGTCCGGTGGGAACCATCGCTCGCCTGTGACCCCTTCAGTGCGGCTGGGGAAGTGAGTCTGTCGTCTTACTGAACTTCAGTAGCCAGCGGGGGCTCGTGCTGACGGTCCTGGGCGGCTGAGGCATACAGCAGGCGCTCCACCCGCTGCCGCGGGAAGGGAAGGGGCCGACGCCCAGGAGAACGTGTTTGGGCCTGGCGTTTTCCTGAGTAAGTTCTCGCTTGCCGGTCCTCCGTATGCTTATTCTCCTTGTGAAAATGGACTGATTTCAGGAAAGATCCATCGGCCCCCCTCCCCCGTCACCTGGCTGGCTCTAGCTGTTTGGGGCCCACGTCGCACCTGCTGCTCACAAGAACATAACCGGAAGCATCTCAGGGCCCGAGGGGCATAGGAAGGGTTTAAACATACAGTCAGCCCTCTGTTTTCTGCAAGATGATGTCTGGGGGAGAACCGGAACATCTATTTGGATGCATATGACACACCTGCACCCCACGCTGGGGATAGAAAGCTCTAGTGAGACGCGTCCCACCTCCCAAGGAGCCAGCAAGCGAGGGGCGTGTGCGTGCATGACACAGGGCAGAGGATCCCAAATAACAGAGACAAAAAGAGGGTGATGGGGAGCCGTGAGTCTGGAAGGCTCGCTGGCGGCCCTCAACATGACCGAGCTCGGTAAGTAGATGAGCATGGCTGTCAGAGACCCAGATGTGTGACGTGTGATGTAATCCTGCGAACAGACGGACGCCTAAGTGATTCATGTGGTTTGATGATCCGGTCGTGAGTTTAAATATCAGGTCTTGGCCTTTCAGGTGCATAGTGCGCAGTATTGATGTCCCTGGAAGTCACTTGTAAAAGACTGTTCTGTTCCCAAGGACAGCGGTGGCGGGCAGGCTGGTAGAATCGAAAGGGCACCGAAGATACGCAGCCTCTGCCTGGGCGTCTGTCCTACAAGCCGGAAGGAACACGTGCCCTGTGGACCCTTCCTGGGTGACGCCATCCTTTGTGCAGTCATTAAGGATTTATTGAGCGCCCACTGTGTGCCAGGAGAAATCCTGCCAGGGTTACACCAGGGAACGAGAAAGGAAGGCCTTGAGCATCCGAGAGCTCACCCCCCTGCCAGGGGAGGCAGATGATAAAGGGAAGGAACGAGATGATTTTGGAATGCGACAGGCGCATTCAAGCCAGAAAGGGCCCCCAAACCTACAACCGCAGGAAACCCTCACGGAGGTGCCGTAGTGCTTGGTTCAAGAGTGAGAATGGGTTTAGGTGGCTAATGATTGGGCTGCCGGGATCTGACCGTGAAGGCGGAGCTGACATTTTATGCTGAGCCCGTGAATGTCTGATGGCTGCTTCTGGCTCCGAGGGACCACTGAGCTGCACAAACCAGAGAAATCGTGCTGTCTTCATGGCAGGGGCCTCAGCTGGGAGGGACAGTGTGGTTAGTTTGCTTGAGGTGGTACCGAGGGCCTGTCCTTTTTATTTCTCATTTTTAAAAATGTTTTTATTTATTTTTGATGGGGAGGGGGAGAGAGAGAGAGAGAGAGAGAGGGAGGGAGACGAAGAATCCAAAGCAGCTCCAGGCTCTGAGCTGTCAGCACAGAGCCTGACGCGGGGCTCGAACCCACAAACCGCGAGATCATGACCTGGGCCGCAGTTGGATGCTTAACCGGCTGAGCCCCCCGGGGGCCCCCCATCTTCAGCCTTTGTCCTCCTAGTGACTCCCCTTGTAGCCCCGAGATGGCTGCCAGAGTCCAGACATCAGAGCCAGACGTGAAAAGCTCCATGTCGAGGAAGAGGTCGTGTGTGTGTGTGTGTGTGTGTGTGTGTGTGTGTGCTGTGTTCACAGAGTGAGGAAGCCTTGCTCACGAGTCCCCAGTAAACGTCCATCCCTGTCGCATAAACCACTGTTGTGGAACGTGCCTAAGCCTGTCCTGGGCGGGGGCTGGGCTCACCCCGATGGCCTCAGCCGGTCAGAGCCCGCTCCCAGGAGCACATGGCTCGAGGTGGGGAAGGGTGGATATCTGAACACGAGTGGCTTCAGTCAGCAAAGAAGAGGGGAATGTCTGCTTCCACATCCCAGGTTGGCAAAGACCTCGAGACGAGAAGGAGCTGGGTGTGTTCAGGGGCTGGATGGCGGGAGAGGGGGCGGGACCCAGGCAAGGGACCCTTAGCAAAGGGCCTTTGGGTTTGCGCTCAAGGTCATCGAAAGCCATTGGAGGTTTGGAGTAGGAGGGAGTTGTGATCTGATTTTTGCAATTTTTTTTAAAGTTTACTTATTTATTTTGAGAGAGAGAGAGAGCATGAGTGGGGTGGGGGTGCCGAGAGAGGGCGAGACAGAGAGTCCAAAGCAGACTCTGTGCTGTCAGTGCAGAGCCCTGTGTGGGGCTTGAACTCACACACCACGAGATCATGACCTGAGCTGAAACCAAGAGTCAGACACTTAACCGACTGAGTCCCCCAGGCGCCCCTGATTTTTTTTATTTTAAAAATTTTTGTTTTTTTTTTTTAATTTATTTATTTTTGAGACAGACACTGAGCAGGGGAGGGTCAGAGAGGGAGACAGAATCCGAAGTAGCTCCAGGCTCCAAGCTGTCAGCACAGAGCCCGATGCGGGGCTCGAACTCACAAACCGTGAGATCTGAGCCAAAGTCGGATGCTCAACCGACTGAGCCCCCACGCGCCCCTGATTTTTGCATTTTAAGGGCCACTGTGTGTGGGACAGATGGAAGATGGCCTGAGACGGGGCGGGTGGGACTGCGGCCTCCAGAGGACGGTGGCGCGTGGAGGGATGGCGGCCGGAGCCTGTGCACAGAAGCACGTGCATTGTTACTAGCACAGCCGTGCGGAGGGGTCACAGCCCCATGGGAAAGGACGTCCCCGGCGTCTCGGGCGCGTCAGGTGCTCCCCCAGCTCTGCCAGTGCTCTGCCGGGCTAAGCGCTGGCGACGGATCTCCATGCCCGAGAGGTGTCTTCTCCAAGGACCCAGGTGCCTCCAGCTCCCGGCTCTGTTAAGGAAGCTTCAGAGCTGCTGACTTCCACCTGCAGAAGGTTCTGGAGGCCATGTGGCTCCGCCTCATCTCCGGGCAGGGTAAACAGTAGTCGTGGCCCCATTTTTCAAATGAAGCCGAGGGTCTCCCCGGAGCCGCACGCTTTACCAAAGGTCTTTTAGGGGATGTGAATTTAAAATACAATAAAACCATGAGGGTACAAGGTTTTGTCCATAATTGAAAGAGAGAGCGTGCTTCTCTAGTCTTTGCTCAAATTGGTTAAAGTGCGCAAAATAGGATGTGATCAGCATGTTGGTTTTTTTGTTTTTTGTTTTTTTAATGCAGCATAAGAGAGGGGAAACTCCAGCATCTGCTGGCGCGGGACCTGGTCCCGGGAGACATCGTATCCCTCTCGACCGGAGACCGGATCCCGGCAGACATCCGTCTCACGGAGGTGAGGAGTCCCAAACCCTGGTCTTTGTGATCTGCAGACTCTTAGCTCATTGGAGGCAGGCATATTCTCTCTCTCTCTCTCTCTCTCTCTCTCTCTCTCTCTCATGTGCACACGCACTTGAGCTCACACACACACACATGTGCACACACATGCAGGAGGTTAACCATCAAGCCTACTTTAAGCACAAAGCTCCTCAAATTGTATTTCATAAATTATTTATTCCCAGTTTAAGTTTTGCTTGTGTGGTTTTCTGGTTTACAGCAGACGGCGGTAGCAAATGAAACAGGGCGGGGCTGAGGAATGAGGCAAGAGTTGCTTCTAGAAAGAGCTACTCTGATGTCAGAAAGAAGGGATACCAGATTGCTAAATGCCCAGGAGGGAAACAGACCAGCAAAGACACAAAATGCAGTATAAGTTTTTACAATAGTGCAGTTTGGGGACACTCAGGGAGGAGAGGCCAGCTGTGTCCCTAACCTTTGTGCGTGTCATGGTGTCACAGCCTCACCTGAGGCTCCTGGAAATAATCCTGGGTGTACGAGAAAAGGTTAAGTCAAGTTCAGAGGCATCTGTTGATGGGGATTATCTATTTTATGAAACTTTCCAAAAATGCTAAAGAATCATTCAGGGTTTTCAATGATAGCGGATTAAGCACAGCTACCTCCGGTACGTACTTACTTCCCGAGGATGTGTTTTCAGGAATCGTACGATCATTGCCATGCCCTTAAAACAGCAGCCTGGAGGGGCGCCTGGGTGGCTTAGTCGGTTAAGCGTCCGACTTTCACTTAGGTCATGATCTCGTGGTTCGTGGGTTCGAGCCCCGCGTCGGGCTCTGTGCTGACTGCCAGCTCAGAGCCTGGAGCCTGTTTCAGTCTGTGACTCCCTCTCTCTCTGACCCTCCCCTGCTCACGCTGTCTCTCTCTCTCTCTCTCTCAGAAAATAAATAAAACATTAAAAAAAAAAAAACAAAAACAGCAGCCTGGAGGGGTGCCCAGTGCCTCAGTTGGTTAAGCTTCCAACTTTCACTTTCAGCTTAGGTCATGATCTTGAAGTTCATAAGTTCGAGCCCCGCATCAGGCTCCCTGCTGATAGTGTGGAGCCTGCTTGGGATTCTCTCTCTCTCCCCTTCTCTCTCTGCCCCTCTTCCACTCGCACTGTTTTTCTTGCTCTTTCTCAAAATAAATAAATAAACTTACACACACACACACACACACACACACACACACACACACAGAGTGGCCTGGAGGGGGAGATGGGGAAGCACCAAGAGCCAAATCCAGGCCCTGAATTTAGAGCTTCTAGCCAGTCTTTGCGTAGAGGGAGGGGCCAGAGGGACACTTCCACCTTCAAAGCTGCTGCCCCTGACTTTGAGATCTGCCAGCTGGGTAGGGACCAGGGTGAGCGGGCTGGGGCGCTTGCTCTCAGGCTCGTCCCACTGTCCCCTCCTGCAGCGGAACGGAGTCCTCGCCGTCTGCCACCCCTCGCCCCACACTAGCTTTCAGCGTCTGACTCCCAAGTCCGGGGCACGTGGGTCCCCTTAGAGGAGCCATTCTCCAGTGACCAGCCCCCACCCACAAGGACGTCTGACATTGTCTGCTTCTCCACAGAGCCGTGGGCTCTGCCCCCCATCGTGGGGATTCCCTGGGTGCGGTGGGCGGCCCAGATGCTGGACGGCTGATACGGAGGCCCTGTGTCCAGTACAGGTGCCCCCCAGAGGCAGTGCCCCGGGGCTGGGCGCTGGCCTGAGTTTGAGCTGAAGGCCTATCATTCACAAGCTGGGTGACCTGGAGCGAGTTGCTTAACCTGTCTGTGCCTCAGTTTTCCTGTCTGTAAACTGGGGGGAAGAAAATGCCTGTAGGGCGGCTGTAAGGATAACTTCCTGGATGGAAAGTGCTCAGGACAGTGCCTGGCATGGGTAAGTGACACACGTTTCATATCCCCGCCCTGCACCTCCCAGCCTGTGACTAGAGAAAGGATTGGTCTCTCTGAGCCTTGGTTTCCTCATCTGTCAAAGGGGTTGGTGCTCATTCCACCTCAGCGAGTTACCACCTGCGGCAGGCTCAGCCCAGCACCTGGTGTGACGTGAGCAGTCTCTGCGATGGCAGTGGCTTCGCTGTGCTCCCTAACCCGTCTCCCCCACCCCCCTCCCGGCGTCCCTGAAGCCGTTTATAACCCCCAGGTACCTCTCTACCTCAACTGGTTTTCTTCCTGCTTGTGTTAAATCCACCTGTACCTGCTATTGACACCACAGATTGCCTTTTTCCGTTGTGCCAGTTGCAACGCTATAGATTCCCTTTTTGGTATTTTGCAACTTCCCTGAACAATCAATACCTTTGTTTTTTCACTGTGGGATAGATGTGTCAGCTATTGAACTCTGACATCCGGGAGAACTTTAAGTAGAGGTTAAAGCCATTAGGTCCAGGAAACGGCCAGTTCAAGAAAGTTCTTACAATAGGTAAACCCACTACTAACCTTTTTTTGTACAGTGTGTGGAGGCAACAGAACATTTTCTCTTCCCACAGTTAAAACAAAGGCCAAGGCCTCGGGGAAAAGCTGACGTGGAACGGCCAGGAGAGCCGGGTCACAACGGCCAGTAGAGCAGGGTCACTGCTTGTTTTTATTTTACCACTTCAGAAATGAAAAGGGAATTGAATGGGACCCGTCAGGGCTCCAAGTACTGCTTTGTCTCCGAGTTGGGAGACTGGCTGGGTGTGAGGAGACAGGAAGAGCCTTGTCTGCTCATGAGCAGGAAGTGACCAGAGCCTTCAACCGTCTTCAGGCCCAGCCACCTCTGGGTGGCCGCTGGTGTCCTGTAGGTTCTGGGCCTTGAGTATTTTTAGCCACTCTCCCCCTCAGCTGACATGGTGCCCGGAAGTCACCAGAACCTTTGCCCATGCACGCACACAATCAGCATTGTTTCCTCTTGACCCAGACACTCCCCCGCTTCGTCTCTGCCTCCTGTGTTTTTCTCTTATGGAAAGAATGAATGTGCACGTATAAAAAGTCAGGGCCGTGCTAACCGCTGGGTAGATACTGCCTCCTTTCCCTCCCAACAACCTTGAGAGAACATGACTCCATCTTCTGACTATCCAGCGAGGACACAGAAGCCTGGAGAGATTGAGCGGCCCACCTCAGGTCATGCATCTGTAAGTGGCGGGGGAGGACTTGAACACAGAGCCCATGTGCATCACCATCCACATTACGTGCTCCCTTGCCTGCAATCAGCTCTTCTGATTTTTTTCTCCCTCTCTGTCTCTCCCTCTGGGTTCCCCAATGCATCTCTTTCCTATGGCTGCTATAACAAATGACTAGAGTGATTTAAGATGACGCAAATGTATTAGCTTACAGTTCTGGAGGTCAGAATGAGTTCATTCCACTGGGTGGAATAAAGGAAGGTATTGGCATTTAAAACACAACAAATAAACCTGAGGAAGATTTAAGGCTCATGTCTTGGTTCGGAAGGTTGGGGCGTTGACTGACCCTCGACCTGGAAGATTCCTGCCAATCCCAAAATAACTTCAGTGAGATATATTCAGGATCAAATATGCCTGGTTTTAAAATGTTCTGTAGGCCAGATTAAGCTGCGAGCGTTAGTGACCTGTGCTTGTGTCCATATATCTAGTTAATTCCACTTACTGCCAATTCTCCTTTTCTTCCTGGCTGGCTCTTCTGTCCATGCCCGCTGCACCCCCGCCCCCATTGAGAGCCATCCTCAGCCTCAGCTGGGGTGTGTTTCTTGGACTGTGGGCTTCCCTTCAAAATGCAACTGGCTGCCTCTTCAAACATCTAACATCATTTTGTGGATTTCCCTCACCGCCCTTCTCTGCTCAAGACTTTTCATGGCTCCTCATTACTTACAAGGCACCATCCAAATTTCTTAGCCAATGCCAGAGGTGACTGAGTTCCAAGCACACCTCCTGCCCTCTCCATTCAGGGCCCCGTCCTGCGTGGCTTCAGCACCAGGGACAGCACCCATCACCGCCCCCTCCCAAGAATCTGAGCGGGTGCTCACACTGGGCGTTTGTCCGGTTAAACCTGGTGGGTGCTAGTAGAAGAGATGTCCTTTTTGATTAGTTATATATATATATATATATTTTTTTTTTTCTTCCCCTGAGGGAGAGAGAGGCAGGTGATCAGGGGAGGGTCAGAGAGAGAGGGAGATATAGAATCTGAAACAGGCTCCAGGCTCTGAGCTGTCAGCACAGAGCCCGACGTGGGGCTCAAACCCACAAACCGTGAGATCATGACCCAAGCCAAAGCTGGACGCTCAACCAACTGAGCCACCCAGGTGCCCCAGCTTCCTTTTTTTTTCCTTTTTTTTAATGTTTTATTTATTTCTAGGAGAGAGAGAGAGACAGCGTGAACAGGGGAGGGTCAGAGAGAGAGGGAGTCACAGACTGAAACAGGCTCCAGGCTCCGAGCTGGCAGTCAGCACAGAGCCCGACGCGGGGCTCGAACCCACGAACCGCGAGATCATGACCTAAGCGAAAGTCGGACGCTTAACCGACTAAGCCACCCAGGCGCCCCCCCAGCTTCCTATTTTTATTACAGTGTTACTTAAACGTGAACAAACAAGGTCAGGTACAAATTCCATGTGCTTCATCTGTATACAACTGTAAACCAAAGCCAGATTTTCCTAGTAAGTACAACGTAGTCACATTGTGGCCATGTCCCATTAGACAGTGTCTTCTCGAAACCGAGTCCCTGCCTGCCATGGTGATGTGGTGCCAGTTTCTGCTGCCTGCGTGTGTGGTATCAGCAGCTGGTGGTGCTGGGTGGCTCCGTCTTCCCGTTTCTTCCTTTCTTGTGTTAGGAGTGACTCCAGGAAGTCCTTTGACTTTGCCTTGGTTCCCTGGAGATAAAAGGAAAAACCAAAGTCTAGATTGGCGGTTGTATTTGACTGTGGTGATAAGTAAGAGAAATACAGGGGCTTCAATGAGTCAGGGATTCACTCCTCTCTCACATAGCAAGAGACCGGAAGGCGCGTGTCCAAGGCCAATATGGCGGCTCCACCATGGAAAAAAGGATGGGGCTTCCCCCAGGCCCCCACTCTGCCCTCCTCAGGACGGGACCCTCCTGTACATCATCGCCGGGTGGCTTCTGGAACCGCTGTAATGAAGGCTCTGGGAGGGAGAAAGAGGAAGCCAAAAGGTGAAGATGGTCTGTCAGCTCATCCGTCTTTGCAGATCTTACCCAGGACCGTCAATGACTTCTCCTTATGTCCCAGTGTCCACAGGGGTAGAGACGCTGTGCGCTGCAAGGGAGGCTGGGAAACAGCATTGCCTGGAGAGAAGGGGGCGCGTAGCCACCCCCAACTCCAGATACCACCCCCAACGAAGGTTCTCACAGGAAGAGGGGACATGGGCCTTATACAGGCAAGTGGGGGCCCTTGCCATTCTTGGGGACTGGGATCCCCTGGCACTGAGCACATTTTAAAAAGATTATTCGATTTTTAAAATTTGAAAGTATAGAGAACTCACCAGTCCCTGTTTGATTAATGCAGATCTAACTGTTCTCTTGTGAGTTCGTAGGAAGATGGTTGTCTCAGTTGGTCTTACATACTTAAATGACAAGGTCCTTAAGGACAGAGCGCACCCTGGCCCCCATATATGTCCTCCATAGTAGCCAGCACCGCTCTGGCTATAGAAGACTTCCCTCCCGAGTGATACCCAGTGGGTCTGGGGCCAGTTTGCAAGATGGCCAGGAGTGCAGTTTCTGGAACTAGAGCCTTGGGTCACACTTCTGCTCTACCACGAAGTAGCTGCATAACCTTGAACAAGTTACTTAATGTTCCCATGCCTCAGTTTCCCCATATGTAAAATGGAAAAAAGATTAGCATCTTCCATGGAGGGTATGGGGGTTTGGAGAGAGAGCCCGTGCTTGGCGTGGACCTAGTTCATCACAGGAGTTCCGGAAATGTGAGCACTCTCTCCTCCTCTCCGTGTGTGTGTGTGTGTGTGTGTGTGTGTGTGTGTGTGTGTGTGTGCGCACGTGCACCCATGCATACTGTGCGCATGTTTCTGGTCTTAACAGCCTAAGGGTGTCACTGAGTAACCTGGCTCAAGGATGTGCCAAGCACATGGATTATATGGGCGTCTCTGTCCAGAGAAAGACACAGGTGCTTGGAAAGATATATTCTAGGAGCGCCTGGGTAGCTCAGTCAGTTAAGCCTCCAACTCTGGCTCAGGTCATAATCTTGAGGTTTGTGGGTTCGAGCCCCACGTCAGGCTCTGTGCTGACAGCTTGGAATGTGGAGCTGCTTCAGATTCTGTGTCTCCCTCTCTCTCTGCCCCTCCCCCGCTTGTGCGTTCTCTCTCTCTTTCAAAAATAAACATTTTGGGGCACCTGGGTGGCTCTGTCAGTTAAGCATCTGACTTCGGCTCAGATCATGATCTCACGGCTTATGAGTTCGAGCCCCACATCGGGCTCTGTGCTGACAGCTCAGAGCCTGGAGCCTGCTTCGGATTCCGTGTCTCATTCTCTCTCTGTCCTTCCCTGACTTATGCACTCTCTCTCTCAGTCTCTCAAAAATAAATAAATATAAAAAAAATTAAAAAGACAAACTTTAAAAAAAAATTTTTTTAAAAGATATATTCTAAGTTAACTGTTAATTTTTTTTAACAGTACACAGAAATTTTAAATAATGCTAAAGCAAGCCTGAGATTTGTATGTTTCTCTAGAGAGGCCACACCATCACAGCTCATCCGGTTCCTGGGGCATGTGAGGCCGTATTCAGATACTTGACCCGTGATTTCAGTGTGTTCTTTGCTTGTTGTCTGTTGGCACATGGAATTAAGCTGCCGGATACCATTCTGTGCTTTTCTTTCTTTTTTTTTTTTAATTTTTTAGTGTTTTATTTATTTCTAGGAGAGAGAGAGAGACCGCGTGAGCAGGGGAGGATCAGAGAGAGAGGGAGTCACAGACTGAAACAGGCTCCAGGCTCTGAGCCAGCAGTCAGCACAGAGCCCGACGCGGGGCTCGAACCCACGAACCGCGAGATCATGACCCAAGCGAAAGTCGGACGCTTAACCGACTAAGCCACCCGGACGCCCCTACCATTCTGTGCTTTTCTGATTGCATTTTCCTTCTTTCTTTTTTATAGCGGCAAAAATTAAAAAAAAAAAAAAAGCCTTGTTACATCCTGAGTTGTGACTTGTATCACTTCTTAGTGGCAGAAAATCCTCGTGAAAATAGCTGTAACTTCATGGCAGAGGTTGTGGGGACAGTGTGCCTTCCTTTACAAAACCAGACATCGTGGGGCGCCGGGGTGCAGTGGGGCTCGGTTGTTTGAGCGGCCAACTCTGGATTTTGGCTCAGGTCACAATCCCACTGTGGGATTGAGCCCCAGGTGGGCTCGGCTTGGCGTGAGCGTGGAGCCCACTTGGCGTTCTCTCTCTACGCGTGCCCCTTACCCACTCGTGCATGCATGTGCACCCTGTCCCCCTCTCTGTAAAAAACAAAAAGACGGGGCGCCTAGGTGGCTCAGCTGGTTAAGCAGCCGACTTTGGCTCAGCTCACGATCTTGCAGTATGTAGGTTTGAGCCCCATGTCAGGCTCTGTGCTTCAGATTCTCTGTCTCCCTCTCTCTCTGCCCCTCCCCTGCTCATGCTCTCTCTCTCTCTCTCTCTCTCAAATTTTTTAAAAAGACAAAACATAACTAGACATCAGAGCTAACGTTTCTGGAAGACATCAGACCGGGGAAAGCCAGCACGTAGGCACCTCAAGTGTCCGGGTCCCCGTAATGCCAGCTGCTCTCCAAAGGCATCTCCCGGGCCACACCTCCGTTCGATACCAGATCGATCATTTTTATCAGCTGGCAAGATGGCAGTGGTTTCTCAAAACCTAAAGATCGGGTCCAAATTTAAACCTAGACTCGAGCATTCTTTAACGTGCCAAAGAAAAGTGCCTGAAGTTCCTGAATTTTGTATCCCACTCGAGGGCTTCTCAGCTTGTGAGTTGAGAGATGACCCCTTACGATCAGGGGTGGTCCCAGGGACCTGCTTGTTTCTCCCCTGCCTTGGGAGTGTGTCCAAGAAAGACTGCTTTGGAATATCCCCACCCCCCTACCCTGGTCAGTACACGGGGCCCAGAAAAAAGCCCTTTCCGGCCCAACCCCAGGCTCTGGCGGAGAGATGTTTTCCGCTTAGAGCTGCGTGCCTACCTTGTAGATGCTGCACGGGTCAGAATTCACCCCCTGTCGACTGGGAGCGCCGGCGCTTACACACAGGACACTTTTCCCAGTTGAGAAGTTCTGCGGGGTGAGAGGGGCCTGTGCTGTCCTTTAAAAATCAGTTCTCAGGACGAAGGGGCAGGTTCCATTGTCCTTTCCCCTCGTGGCTCTAGGTCACGGACCTACTGGTGGATGAGTCCAGCTTCACCGGGGAGGCAGAGCCGTGCAGTAAGACGGACAGCCCGCTGACAGGCAGAGGGGACCTCACCGCTCTGAGCAACATCGTCTTCATGGGGACCCTGGTGCAGTATGGGAAGGGACAGGTAAGCCCCCGGGCCCTTGGCCGCCCTCCCCAGCAGGCTCCCGGCCTCAGATCTCACACATCTCTCTCCCGAATGCAGGGAGTCGTGATCGGAACAGGGGAAAGGTCCCAGTTCGGTGAAGTGTTTAAGATGATGCAGGCCGAAGAGGTAAGGGCCACGGTGGGCTTTGCTTTTTCTTGCAAGCTCGGGTTTGAGATTATCCTTGGCTACTGATACCAGCCCTGCCCAGTGCTTAGGAATGAGGGTAATGTGGTTAATACGAGTTCACATTTTTAAAATTCTGTTTTTATTTATTTATTTATTTATTTATTTATTTATTTATTTATTTATTTATTTTTAATGTTTTTATTTATTTCTAGGAGAGAGAGAGAGACAGCGTGAGCAGGGGAGGGTTCAGAGAGAGAGAGGGAATCACAGACTGAAACAGGCTCCAGGCTCTGAGCTGGCAGTCAGCACAGAGCCCGACGCGGGGCTCGAACCCACGAACCGCGAGATCATGACCTAAGCGAAAGTCGGACACTTAACCGACTAAACCACCCAGGCACCCCTAAAATTCTGTTTTTATTTAAAAAACGTCTATTGGGGGGTGCTTGGGAGACTCATTCGGAGGAGTGTCCAACTTTGGCTCTGGTCATGATCTCACGGTTTGTGAGTTCGAGCCCCCGGGTCGGGCTCTGTGCTGACAGCTCAGAGCCCGCTTCGGATCCTCGGTCCCCCTCTCTGTCCCTCCCCCCACCACGCGCTCTCCCTTAAAAATAAATAAATGTTAAAAAAATAATACAAATAAAAACACTCACTAGGATTTTTTGCCGGGATATAACTTACAGACCGTAAGTGCAGAGGTCAGTGAATTTTCACACACGCGCACCCCTGTGTAATTGTCGCTCCGCTCGGGGGATGAAAAAGCCAGGCGGAGACCCCACACTGGGATGTCCTCTAACCCAGCATTCTCCTCCTTTCAGACGCCCAAAACCCCACTACAGAAAAGCATGGACAAGCTGGGGAAGCAGCTGACACTTTTCTCATTTGGCATAATTGGTGAGTGAAACTGTCTGTGCGCTGGGCCCCGGGGACGGAGGGGAGCGTCCTGAGCAGCCACGCCCCTTTCTCAAATATCTTGCCCTTGATCTGGGTGAGGACGGGGGGGCGGGGGGGGACGGGGGGGACAGGATGGGAGACTCTGACGGTGCCTAGAGGCTTCTGCATTAGACCAGACGAACCGTTGTAATGAGCGACTCTCGTGGCTCAACATGGTCAAGGTGTATTTCTTGCTCACATGAGTCCACGGTCATGTCCTGCTTGAGTGGGCTTCCTGGGCAGGTCACCTCCAGACCCCAACACGTCCCCTGACGTGGGCCGTAATTCTGTTCAGCCAGCAGGTGGGGAAAGTGGAAACACAGAGGTTGTATGAGAAAATTTTTTAAAAATTAATTTATTTTTGAGAGAGAGAGAGAGAGAGCACAAGTGGAGGAAGGCAGAGAGAGGGAGACACAGAATCCAAAGCAGACTCCAGGCTCCGAGCTGTCAGCACAGAGCCCGACACGGGGCTTGAACCCACGAATCGTGAGATCATGACCTGAGCCGAAGTCGGACGCTTAACCCCCTGAGCCACCCAGGCACCCCAATATGGGAAGTCCTTAAGGAATGGGCCCCCCAAGGGAAGGCATCACCATTGCCCCTTTTTGATTGGCCGGGATGAGTCACATGGCCTGCCTAACCGCAAAGGAGGCTGGGAGGTAAGGTTAGCAGTGTCTCTGGTCGGACGTCCAGGCTACCAACCAGGCTGTGCCGATTGGCCTTTGGCAACACACCAGACAGGATCAGCTTGGTGCTGTGGATCTGAATTTAAGTCTTAAGCCTGAATATCCCCCATGGGGCCACGCCGGCCCCTTCACCCACTCCTTCCTGCTGTCACCAGCTCTAGCTTTGATGGTGTGTTCTTCCTTTCCTAGCCTTCAAGGACACCCAGAGCCTGGCCCGTAGCAGATTCTCAATAAACACTTGTTGAGTGAATACGTCATAAAGGAACCGACCGACACCCCACTGCCCATAGCACCGGCAGTGACGGCGGGGGGTCCACGTGGGTCTCGCTAACCCAGAGGACGTTTGTGGGACAGACAGCGGTCCCTTCTAGCAACACTTCTGTTGCGCCTCTGGCCACCGTGATGTGTGAATTCGCTTACTGAGTGTTTTGTGGCATGCTAGACACCGGGAGAGGTTTGGGGGCCACCAGGATGAATCAACACGGCTTAGACCCTTCAGAAGAGCCCAGGCTAATAGGAAAGACGCACTTGAACAAATGTGGACCGTGATGGTCGTGGCTGATCTCGAGTGGGAGAGCTGGGAAGGCTGCAAGGGGGACGTGGCATTAAAGTGGGTCTTGTCGGATGCCAGGAATTTGCCAAGTGAACCGAGAGGGATCAGGGTTTCACGGAGGAGCGGAGGGGATCGCCTCTCCTCTGCGACTTATAAGCAGAAGTAAAGCTAGCAAGGTGGGTAAGAGGATGTGATCTGGGGTCAAGTGTCCCGGTTCCGTCGTGCGAGGGACGCACCTGCTTCCCTTTACTTCCCTGTCGCCGAATTCCAGCGTCTGGTCGCCTCTCCAAGTTGAGCTTTGGATTCAGTGCCCAGAGTTGGCTGAGTCGCGAGCTTTGCTGCTTTTGAGCGCCTCTCTGCCATCTTCCCTCCCTCCCCACCCGGTGTTGTCCTGCAGCGGTAACGGAAGCTGGGTCTTACCTTAACTGGTCACATCCGAGCTCAGCTCGTGGGGCTGTGAGCTGGGGCAGCATGTTGAGGCTGGACTCCTGCTCGGTGGCAAGGAGTGGGACGTGTTAGTGACGTCTGTCGGCGGAGACACGAAGGGAAGGAGGCCTAAGCATCACCATTCACTCGCCATCCTTGGGATCGCGTATCGGTCGGCCGTCTCTGGCAGAGTAGAGTGCGCACGTGGCCATGGCCGTCCGGAGGCCTCTTTGGTTCTCTAGCTCAGGGATTGGAGAACTCTGACTCCTGGACCGAACTGGGTCGGCCACCTGTTTTTTATGGCCCACAAGCAAAGAATAGTCTTTACATTTTTAAATGGTTGGGGGGGAAAAATCAAAAGAACACTATTTTGTGACATGAAAGTTCTATGAAATTCAAATTTCCAGCGTTCGTCAATAATGGTTTTTGAGAACACAGCCACGCCCGTTCGCGTGAGACCTGTGGCCTCTTTCTTTCCCCTTATGGTGGCCCAGTTGAGTTGCAGCGAGAGACCATAGGGCCCATAAAGCCAAAACCATTTGCCATCTGGCCTCTTGGAGGAAAAGCCTTCTGGCACCAGCTCTAGGCAGTCTGCGTGGCCGGGACGAGAGGGCGCTGTGACGGGGACTGTGCTCTTTCTGCCTCAGGAGCCCTACGAATGAATGCCATGTCGATGTGCGTTCAAGGCCAATGGTCAAGCAGATCATATTAATGGGAGGAAATTCGGTGTGGTTTCTTTTTTGGGAGGGTGGGGGCAGGGAACCACAAAGATGAAATTTGTTGTTTTGCTAAAGAAAAGTTCCAAGCCAGAGGCTCCGGAAGGTCATTGCCCTAAGCCATTCCTCCCCAAGTTCATTAGAACTTAAATGGGCCCATCCACGGCCAGGCCCAGGTAGCCTGTTTCCTCCGTAGTAAATATTTCAAGAACTGCTCTAGCACAGCAGGGGCTTTGGAAGGAGGTTCTGTGGGTCCCTGGTGGGGGGAGGGGAGGCAAGGAGGAGACGCAGGTTAGGAGGCAGCGGTGGGCTGGTCAGTGCTGAACCCCTTTACAGGGAGAGGAGTGATTGCCATCCTCCGAGGCGGGAATACCCTCGGCGTGGGCACTTTGAAGCTACCCCTGTGTTGACATCACTGAGCGTGGCTTTGGGAACGGATGCACGTGGCCGGCCCCTGGGGGCCCCTGTGAGCACGCTCCAGCATTCGGCAGGGGTCCCCGTGGTGGGGTCGGGGCCCGTGGCTGGGGCTGCAGACTCCCCGCCCCTGTTTCTAATAGCGTGGTCCCTGCAAGCTTTGCATCTGCATTCATTTACCTGCCAGCTGAGAACTCCTTTGACTATTGCCACTAATTACAGTCTGGAAAAAAAATGCTACCAAATCAGACCTTGTGACCCCCACCCCCCCCACGCGCACAGGCACACACCACGCCTGCCCAGCCTCAAGCCTGCGCTGGCTCCCTGTTCCCTCCCAAACAGCTACTGTGGCTTAGCACGTCCTCCGAGCCTCAGCAGGCGACTGAGACTCGCTCACCCTCCCGCCTCTTCCAATGACCACGGTGACACAGCCAACCCCGGGGGTCGGCCCCGGGCCAGGAGCTGTGCTGAGCCCTTCAGGTGGGTCGATGCATCTTAAATCCTGAAACAACTCCTTGAGGGAGACATGGTCGTTATCCCCACTTTACAGATGAGGACACTGAGGCCCCAGAATGTCCCCATTGCCAGACGTGTCGTGGGCTTTCACGCGCCCCGGGCCTGCTGGTTAGTAAACACTGGGTGAATGAAATGATGAGGGAGAAAACTGAAGAGGGGGCGTGTTTGATCACAAACACGGCAGGACGGAATCCTCTGAGAAACGGACCCACGTGCCTGTCCCCGGAACACCTGTCATCTGCCACGTCGGACACCACGGGGCGTGGGGGAGGGAGTCTCAGCACAAACAGCCCCCAGGAGAGTTCTGGAATCCTCTGTAAACGTTTTCTAACAGCCTGAGAGGAACCCACGGGCTGGTCGTTTCTTTCTCCACCGTGAGCCGGCTTGGTCCTTTCCGGAAAAAGGCAAACCATTCTTTTTCGCAGGTGCAGAAGGGTCTTAAAAAGAACCAGGAGGCGTCACAAGTACTTGCGGTTCCTACGCATGGCCTCAGGCGTACATTCCTGAGATCCTTTGCGGGAAAGGAGTTCGAAACACCCCTGCACGTCGGAGGTTGTACACGTATGTGCGTGCGTGCGCACACGTGTGTGTGTGCGTGCGCAGACGTGCCCTTTTTGTCTCCTTCTCAGGCTTAATCATGTTCACGGGCTGGCTGCAAGGGAAGCAGCTTCTCAGCATGTTCACGATCGGGGTCAGGTAAGGGCACCGACCTCCCCTCGCCGGGGCGCCACGGGAGGGCGGGGTGCGAATGCTGCGTGTCTCTTCCGCTCCCTGGTTCTGTGACTTTGGCCTAAACCCAGCGTCCTGACGTGAGCCCTGGAGGCCAGCCTGCCCCCCATGGCGGTGCCTCACTGCCTCTGGGGCGGGGCAGGCCCTCTCCCCTGCGCCACCCCTTCCTAGCCAGCCCCCCTCCCCACCGAGTGCCCGCTGATGGTTTATTCCCATCACCCGGGGCTGACGGCACCAGATCAGAGTTTGCGGGCTGGTGGGGAAAGTAAGTGTAAACACATCAAGTGAACATTAATAAAATAATCGCCACTTACGATCGAGGCTACGGAGGAAACAATTGCAGAGGGAGTACAGGGGAGGTAGGAAGAATGTCCTGGAAAGGCGGCCTGGGAACATCCTCTAGGGGTGTTGGGGAGGAGGCTGCTGGAGCTCAGGGGGAGGCCAGCCAGGCGCGTCTGGGGACAGCAGGGACTAACTAGCTGGGCTCCTCGAGCGGAAGTACGAGCAGAGTCCCTCAGGGGACGAATCACCAGCCTTTTGTGGGCCCCTTTCCCTCCCGATTCTAAATAACATCGGAATTCCTCTCCACACGCATGCCAAGCCATCGCTGCTATTTTTTTGGAAAAGTGTTGGCCGTTCTTGACGTAGAGATGGGAGTGAGGCCCCGCTTGCTGAGCTGCGAGGGGCCCAGGGGGCATAGGCAGCTGGCTGCACTATGGAATGTGGGTTTCGAGATCAGGGCGGGCTTCCTGGAGGAGTAGGTCATTGAAGAGTAGGGATATCTGAAGGCAGCCTGAGGACATGAGGTCCTGAGGAAAGCTTGTTCCGCGCCGGTCACAGGTGCACTGACTCAGTGGGTCTGGGGGACCCTGAGACTCTGCGTTCCTAACCAGCTCCCCCGGGGCGCTAATGCCGCTGTAAGTGGTAAGCCCGACTGGGTCAGGGCTCCAGCAGGAAGCAGGGCCAGGGAGGAGGGTTGAGCCACTGATAAGAGTGTTCAGGTGACTAAGCCTTCAAGGGCAGGCGTGGTGGCCGAGGGACAGAGAAGCCTGAGCCCTGGGGGACTCCCGGAAGACCTAGGCCACTCCGAAACTGTGACACTTAGAACCTCCTCCGAATAATGACACAGGCCATTCCCATCTTGTACACGGTGGAAAGTTCCGTGAGCCAGAGACTATTACATATTTCCAGGCCAGTATCAGAAGTGGGCCCTGCCCGCCCTCCCCAGTGCCATTGGTTGGTCACTTCTGGTCCCCAGCCCCTTCCACCTGACCTGCCCTACACCCACGTTCTACTTGCCCTTCAGAGGAAATCTGCTCTGTTCGTTTCCCCCGTGACTTTGAAGAGACCAAGGCTTTCCCGTTTTGAGCAGACTGAGCTGCTCGAAACCACTGAATCGGACGGTAGAAAGGGCAGGGCAGCCGGTAAGGAAGAGATTCTCCGAGGAAGTGACATGAGAATCCCCCTTATACACACTTTCTCTTAATTCCCTCTGCCTCGAGTGACATTCACGGTGATCCAAAGTAGACTCGCTTTTCCTGGTCCATGTTCGTCTTTATTAGTTTGGGGATTAATTTTTTATTATTCTGCAAGCATCCAAGTAATGCAAAACCGCCCTTCCCAGGCCATATGCGGGGGGAGAAAGTACCGTCGTATAACCCTCTGCAAATGTTTGCTTAGCTGGTCTTGTCTGCTTGTACCATAAAACCAAGAAAGCCTGCTTGCTGTCACCATAGAAACCGGGCATGGTCCTTTGACCAAGGTCACTAACCTTGGTTCACATAACCGGCCCCTGAATGCTCCTTTGTCTTGGGCGGGGCGGGGGGGTGGGGGTGAAAGTTACCACTCGTGCACCATATTTCTTCAACTTCAGACACACATTCTCTTTCACATTTTAACTTCTCTGAGGTCAGACTGCTGCTTATCAGTGATGTGACAAGGGGCACCTGGGTGACTCGGTTAAGTGTCCGACTCTTGGGCTCAGGACACGATCTCATGGGTCATGAGTTCGAGCCCCTCATCGCGCTCTGTGCTGACAGCACCAGGGCTGCTTGGGATTCTGTCTCCTCCTCTCTCTGCCCCTCCCCTGCTTGCTCGCTCTCCAGCTCTCTTTCAAAATAAATAAAAATAAACTTAATAAAAAAACAACAACCAAGCAGGTGATATGATAAGAAAGCACCGTGTGGTTACCTGGCAGTGTATTTTTTGTGTTAGCAGTACACAGATCATTGTGCCTGTCCCCATCGGCCACATCTGAGCTTGGATGAAATGCGATAGCCATGTGTGACTTCCGCGAGCTTCCTCTGCCGGGCTTTCTGAATATGAACCAACCCACATAGAAGGCTCACTGTGCGCTGGGCCCGTGCAGCTCCAGACACTTGCCACGTATGTGCAGGCATCCCTCGTTTTGTTAAAGTTTATTTATTTTGAAAGAGAGCAGGGGAGGGGCAGAGAAAGAGGGAGAGAGAGAACCCCAAGCAGGCTGTCCGCGCAGAGCCCGATGCGGGACTCGAACTCATGAACTGTGAGATCACGACCTGAGCCAAGATCAAGAGTTGGATGCTTGACCGACTGAGCCCCCCAGGAGCCCCCTGTTTTAGTGCACTTGGCAGATTATATTATTATATTATTATATTTTCTAGGGTGTTCTGTGCTACAGCCTGAGGAAAACTCAGATGATTGTTAGCATTTTTGAGCAATAAAGAGTTTTTTAAGATTCTATTTTTAAGTAACCTCTACACCCCACATGGGGCTTGAACTCACAACCGCAAGATCAAGAGTCACACGTTTACTGACTGAGCCAGCCAGGTGCCCCAGCCATAAAGTATTTTTAATTTAAAGTGTGTATATTAATTTTTTAGACACGAAGCTATTGCAAGCTTCCTAGACTACAGTACAGGACACCTGGGGGCTCAGTCAGTTGAGCGTCAGACTTCAGCTCAGGTCATGATTTTGCAGTTCGAGAGGTCAATCCCCGTGTCAGGCTCTGTGCTGACACCTCAGAGCCTGGAGCTGCTTCGGATTCTGTGTCTCCCTCTCTCTCTGCCCCTCCCCTGTTGCTCTTTGTCTGTCTCTCTCTCAAAAATAATAAATATTTAAAAAATAGACTGCAGTACGGCATAAACATGACTTTTTAACGCACTGGGAACCACAGGGTACATTTGACTGGCTTTACGTGGCGGTCGCTGTCTTGCATGGTCCCGAACTGAACCCGCGGGACGCCGGGGGTGTGCCTGTCTTCCCTCATTCCTGTTTGTTCCTCCAGCAAATATTTGCTGAATGCCTGCAGTGCTCTGCTGATGCCCCGTGCCCGCGGTGACCCGGGGTGGGTGCGGCATGGCCACGCTCACGCCTCGGCCCAGAGGCACCTGCTCACTCACGCCAGCCCGGCCCCCTCTCCAGCCTCCCCACTGAGTTCAGCGGGGTGTCCCACACGAGCCCCTGGCCTCATCCACGCCTGCCCGAGTGTGGGATGGAGAGTCCGTCTGCCATGACGTTCCTGCCGCCAAACCTGAGCAGAAAGAGCCCCTTCTTAACATCCTATCACATGCTGACACGCCGCCCACAGGAAGGGGGTCCGTGGGCTTTATCCCCATTCAGTTTCCCGAGGGAAGCTCCTTGGTCCAGCCTGAATCACATGTTCTCTTCTAATCCAATCATCCATGGCCGTGGGAGGTGGGGTGACTGTGTTCTAATCCAATCAGCCTTGCCGTGGGGGGGAGGGGGGTCACATGGTATAGGAAGAGTTGGAAGGATACTAATGACGTGAGCAGACACCCGAACACGAGGCTCCCGTAGGCAACCGTAGTGTCCCTGTACCTCCTTCAACTTTAGTTTCCTTGTCTGGCTCTCTAATCAAACCCTCTGAACCAAAAAATTCCACTTTCCGCTTCTTGCCTAATTCTGAAAGTTCCTCGCACAGGACCCAACGACTTTTCTCTTTAATAAATGACAACAATTTAAATGCAAAGGCACTTAAAAGAGGCAAAACAACTGAGGGACTACTGTATGCTAAAGTGTGGATGTCTGATAGGGGCAGGCCCTTCTCAAGAACAGGGTTTTGCAACAGGAGAACTTAGAGCAGTGGATGCTGAAGAAGGAGACAGGTGCATCATGGGATTGGGAACAGACACTGGAACAGGGACGTTGAGGAGCCCAGAGATGTGCTTCCCCCGGTTGGGATTCATGTCATCCTTAAGCGCATGTTAAACGTGACCCATCTGGGCCTTTCGATCCAGCCTGGCTGTGGCTGCCATTCCGGAGGGTCTGCCCATCGTCGTCACGGTGACCCTGGTCCTGGGAGTGCTCCGGATGGCCAAGAAGCGGGTCATCGTGAAGAAGTTACCGATCGTGGAGACGTTAGGTGAGGGACTCTGCCTGTTGAATTCCTGTAAATGGGGTTGAATGCAGCCTGGGTGTTTCATTAGCCTGAGCGGTGATGGTGATGATTTGTCTCCTATAAACTGGGTTTTCTCCTGCCAGGTTGCTGCAATGTCATCTGCTCTGATAAGACAGGCACCCTGACGGCCAATGAAATGACTGTCACCCAGCTGGTAACGTCCGACGGGCTCCATGCCGAGGTGAGCCCCACGCCAATTCACACGGTCCAGACAAGGGTCTATCCTGCCAGTCCCTTTCCTTCCTAGAAAAAAAGCACACAGAACCTTCTAGAAAGCAATAAGGAAGACACAAAAATGGGTGATTGTACAGTTTCCTTGCCACAAACAGCAGCAAGAAATGTGACCGAGTTAAGGGTAAGGGAGCCACCTTTATTTTTTACAATTACCTGTTAGTAATCAGCACATTACATAATATAGAAGCTACAGACAGTTGCCCATAATCCCGTCTGATAAACTGATCGTGACGGTCACTTTGGGTTTTCAGTCTCTCTCCTGTACCTCTGGCACCGTTATCAGCTCGTGGAACGTGCAGTTTTGTTTCCTGCTATTTTTTTTCACAAAACTTCTAGACCGAGAGGTCAGTCCTGGCAGCTGACGGGCCAGTGGCCATTGTTGTAAATAGAATTTTGCAGACAGACTGCTGCGTCCTTTGGCTCACGTGCCGTCTGTCGATGGCTCCCTTTATGCCCCAGTCACAGAGCCGAGAGGTCGTGAGGGACTGCGTGGGCTGCAAAGGCTTAGGTATTTGCTGTCCGGCTCAATAAGGAAATGTTTGCCTACCTCTGTTCTAGAACAGAAGCTCTCTTTGGTGCTATCACTTTTTTTTTTTTTTTTAATGTTTTATTTGCTTCTGAGAGAGAGAGAGAGAGAGAGACAGCATGAGCAGGGGAGGGGCAGAGAGAGAGGGAGACGCGAATCCAAAGCAGCTCCAGGCTTTGAGCTGCCAGCACGGAGCCCAACGCGGGGCTCGAACATACAAACTGTGAGATCATGACCTGAGCCGAAGTCGGACGCTTAACCACCTGAGCCCCCCACACGCCCCGAGCTTGTAGCAGTTTCTAAAGCGTGGCGCTTAGTGAGGTTTTCCGATTAATCCACAGTGTGCAGGGAGTGTCCTCACGCTTGAAGCCTTGTTCGTGGGTAGGATTACGTCTGTGGGGTGGATCTCCCAGAAAAAAGATCAGGGGACACGCGGGGGAGTGTATTATGGACACGTGGGGACATCCTCTCTGTGGCTCTGCCTGCAGGTCAGCGGAGTTGGATATAACGGCAGAGGCGCCGTCTGTCTGTTACCCTCAAAGGAGGTCATTAAGGAGTTTAACAACGTCTCAGTGGGGAAGTTAGTAGAGGTGAGTGTCAGAGCCCCACGGTGGAAACAGACGATTAAAAGGAGCTGACGGGTATTCTCTGCAAAGTCCAAAGGGAGGAATCGCTATTGGACCAACTGGTTGGGGTGTGGCCCCATGGCCCCAGGGGTCAGGCGTCACAGGGGCCCAGGAACAGATGGGAACATCTATTAAGCCCTCCGTACTCCTCCCTGCCTGCTGGAGGGGCTTTAAAGAGGCGCCTTACCCAGTAGGTGTTCACTGAACTTGGCCAACAAACCTGTTCAATTGCTGATACGAGTCCTATTAGCCATACTCACGCCTCCCATACACCCAGTGCCCTCCGAGGTCCGAAGCGAGCAGCCGTCTTCTAGAATTTTTAGTGAGCTGTGAAGGTCCCACCTCACTGGTGCCGCTTAACTATGCAGAATGGTTCTGGAACATTCTGTAGCACCCCTTCGAGGCCGAGGCTGGTCCTCTGATCTCAGTGTGCAGATTAAGAAACGGGCTCATAGAGGTGGCGGGGGTGCCCGGGATCGCCCAGCCAGTGCGGGGGGGGAGCTAGGATTCACCCCCATGCTCGCTTTGTATGTCTGTTTCTTTTATTTTAAGTGTCCTTTTTAATTGAGAAGGACAGTCCTATACCACAGAACTCACCCCTGTAAATAAGGCGTCCAGTTCAGTGGTTTTAGCGCCTTCACAAAGTTGTGCGGCCACTGCCACATCTGATGTCAGGGCAGTTTGTCACCCCGAGCTGGGACCCGAACCCACAGGGGGTCCCTCCGTCACCCCAGCATCCCCATCACACCGCCTCGGGACCACAGCGTTCAGCGGAGTCCGTGAAAACTCACTGTGTTTATTCTGAAGAGCGGGGACTCTGATGTGTTTTGAAGAGTCAAACCTGCCCCTCACGCCCGCCCCGGCGCTCGCCCCCAGCACGGGCCAAGCCTTCGCGTGTGGCTTGTTCACGTGCCCGAGTGAGCCCAGGACCCCGAGGGGTGCCAGCTCCGAATAGCAGCTACAGACATTCAGAACCCCCTTCCCCCCCCCGCAGGCGGGCTGTGCGGCGAACAACGCCGTCATCAGGAAAAACGCCGTGATAGGACAGCCCACGGAAGGCGCCTTGCTCGCCCTGGCAATGAAGGTAGGGGCCCCGGGATGGTCTGCGCCGGCAGCCGGAGCGCGGTGTCTCGGGGCTGGATTAGGGGCAGAGTTCGGGCTCCTGCCTGGGGAAGCGTGGTAATAAGGGAGAAAGTGGCCCCAGACCTCCTTAGGCTGTCGCCGACTCGCGGAGGGGATGGGATCTGAGATGCCGTGTGGTTCTGGAACATTCTGCAGACCTCTAACCCTTCCCGGCAAGAATGCTCGGGCGCCCCGTGGCTCAGCCCCCATGGAGGTGCTGGGGAGACAGAAATGAGACCCACCGGCGGCCCCCGAGCTCATGTGGGAAGACCCCTTCCTTTTAGGGCTTGTGACTGATCGCAGGGCTCCGCGGTCAGACCCCGAGGCTGTGACTTTGGGGAAAAGCCCCCACCCTGTGCCCAGAGCCGGGTGTGGGGCGGCTGCTCCGGGGGCTGGAGGGGCGGGCGGTGGGCCGCGAGGTGCCTGCCTTGTGCGCAAACGGGAGGTCTGATCACACCCCTCCCAGAGGGGTGCAAGCCCGCCTCGGGGGGCGTGTCCTGCACAGCTGCCTCCTCCTCCTCCTCCTCAGCCCTCTGCCTCTCCCGCCTGCTGCCTCCGGTGCTGGGGCCCCTCCGTCTGCCCTTCCTCCCATGGCTGCCTCGGGTTTACTGCCCTTTCCTGCTCATCCAGGCCCCCAGGATGGCTTCCCTGTCCCTCCCCCAGCCCCAGGCGCCCATCTCTGCCAGGTTCAGGCAGACTGTGCTGCAAGGGCAGGCGTGAGGCGGGGGAGAAGAGTCACCCTTTTAATAAGTCCCTGTAGGGGCGCCCGGGTGGCTCAGTTAAGTGTCTGACTTTGGCTCAGGTCATGATCTCACGGTTTGTTGAGTTCAAGCCCCACGTCGGGCTCTGTGCTGACAGCTCGGAACCTGGAGCCTGTTTCGGATTCTGTGTCTCCCTCTCTCTGCCCCTCCCTTCCTCATGCTGTGCTTTCTCTCTCTCAAAAATAAATATTTTAAAAATTAAAAAAAAATCCCTGTAACTGTAGGGGCACCTGAGTGGCTTAGTGGGTTGTGTCTGACTTTTAATTTAGGCTCAGGTCATGAGTTTGAGCCCCGCATCAGGCTCCATGCTGACAGCACAGAGCCTGCTTGGGATTCTCTCTCTGCCTTTCCCCTTCTCTCTCTCACTCTCTCTCAAAATAAATAAATAAACAAACAGAAAGCCTCTCAGAGAGAGAGGGAGTCACAGACCGAACAGGCTCCAGGCTCTGAGCTGGCAGTCAGCACAGAGCCCGACGCGGGGCTCGAACCCACGAACCGCGAGATCATGACCTAAGCGAAAGTCGGACGCTTAACCGACTAAGCCACCCAGGCGCCCCCAAAACCCTCTCTTCTTTACGTGTTACACGGGCCTGAACGCCTAAGGGAGCCTGGTAATGGCTGACACGTACGAAGCGCCTCCCGTGACCGTGTGGCGGGCTCGGCGCTTATCACGTCCCTCCTCAAACCCGCCTCAGGGTTTAAGTCAGTGGCTCTGAACCGTCTCCCTGAATCAGTGCCTCGCTGGCTCCCCGGAGCTGCTGAAATCAAGGGCCGCAAACGGGGCGCCTGAAACAGCGGAGTTTACTGTGTCACAGCTCCTGAGATGGGGGCCTGGCCCCCCGCCCCTCCAACCGCGGCCAGTCGTCCTGGATGTGGACACACACTAATGGCCTCATCTTAACCGGCTTACGTCCCTCAGAGACCCTATTTCCAAATAAGACCGCGTTCACAGACACCGAGGGGTTAGGACTTCGGTGCGATGCGCAAGACCCTCGGGAAGAGCCTTTTAAGACGTTTTTTGCCCCGATCACTCCCCGTGAGCTTTAATCCCACATAGAAACTGTGTGTGCGGGTACTGTGTGTATATATGTGGCTTATATACAAAGGAGTAGATTTTTGCCCCCTAAGAGTCCATTTTCACCTGTTGCAGGGGGAGGGAGGCACGGGATGCATGGGTCGGGACTGGTATACAGTTGGGGAAACTGAGGCTCGGAGATGGCAAGTACCTGGCCTGAAATCTGTCCACGATGTGAGGCCTGGTAAGGACCCCGGGCTGTCACAGCAGCCTCCCCACCGACCAGGCATTCTTTTGGGGGAAATTGCTACATCTTTCAGTCCGAAACATTTCTCCTGGAAGGAGCCCACAGGCTTTTGTTTCTGAGCACGTTTTAGCCAGAAGCTGCTGCAAAAGGACCAGCTGGTTCTGCCCCGGGACCAGAGAAAGGAGGCTTTTCCCCCCCCCGAGTGGAACGTTGGAAAGCAGGCAGCCTTTCTCCGTGAGCTAAATGCTTTGATTTCTCATCCGCCGGAAATGGTTTGAATAATGAATAACAGAAGTGGGCTGAGCTTTGCACAGAGACTGGTTTAGGATAACTCACGAGGGGCACTGCCTTTGATTTTCCTAGATGGACTTAGGGGATATTAAAGATTCATACGTGAGGAAAAAAGAGATTCCGTTCAGCTCGGAGCAGAAGTGGATGGCGGTAAAGTGCAGCCCCAAGAATGAGGTGGGTTTTCTTCTCTGCCCCTTCCCACCCTCTCCCCGACACCCCAAAGAGAGCAAAATACAGGTGCGAGGCGGGGAGGGTTGAAAGCTCCCCCCTGCTTCTGCGGAGTTTCAAGTCCATGAGCATACACTCAATAGCAATTAGACCTTCCGAACGGTAGTTGACAAAGCGGGCTTCCCAGGCCAGCAGCACCCCATGGGGATCGGTTAAAAATGCAGATTCTCAGGCCCCACCAAGAACTCCTGAGTCCGAAATCTCAGGAGCGGGAGCCAGTGAGAAGCTGTGTGTGCGGGGAGTTCCGATGCGTGTGCCCGCCTTGCCAGCAACGCTCTTGCTCACTCGGAGGTCCGTTCTTCACATCCCGGTGCCGAGCTCTTGACGAGTATGAGTGCCTTTGACCGTCACCGGGTGGGGACAGACCTGCATGCCTGCAGGGGGTCAGGAGGCGCATCCCAGCACCCACCACAGAGGGTGTGACCCGTGAGCTCCCGCGTCACACACGCACCCTTGTGTGCAGCACCTTCGTATCTTTCTTCCTCCCCAAAGACAATAGTGATACATTCCCGTGGAAATAAATTATAGAAACGTGACTTAAAGATGGAAAGTCCATCTGATCCCGCCCTTCTTCCCTCCCGACCCATCACCTCCCCAAGGCAACCCTCCTCAACAGTCTGGGATGGAATATTCCAGGTTCTAAACACGTTTATGACAACACATGGTTTTAAAACGGGGTCGTGTGGTATAAGCGTCTAATTCGCTTCTCTCCCTTACAGGGATGCCTCAGGCATCTTTCTGTATTGGTTCACGCAGGCTCACGCCCAGCCTGCCGTGGGCGCTCAGGCTCCGTGCTAACCGGGGACAGAGTGTGACCCGCACTGGCAGGTGCCTTCCACGCGGACCTCACCGTGGCAGGGGACAGAGCCTAATGAATGGGCGGGGAAAACAGGCTCGTTTGGGTTCACTTTTAGGAGTCACATGCAGGGGCGAACAAAACAAACGGCACCTGCCCTTGGGACGCAACACTCCCGATTTAAATAGCAATCCAGCGATCCGTGCCACATGTAAAGGCATCCCGGTGGCCTTGGTGTGACTGATTAACGGAATGTATGGGGCGCTCTCAGTGACGTTAACAAGGGACTTAACATACAGCACGCGTGCGGATCAAAGATCAGCCTCAGCCCTTTTATGGGCAACGTGGTGGCCCCTCGTGTGGCTTTCTGTCATTTATCTAACCTGTCCTGTACTGGGGAGCGGTAACGATCCGCTATAAATAACCCCGCCCTGAACATCTCTGTGTGCGTGAGGTGACAGTCACCAGACAGCCCCACAATCCCAGGATGGCGGGCTTTTTTCTTGTCTTTCTTTTCCAAGGACCAGGAAGACATTTACTTCATGAAGGGGGCCTTCGAGGAAGTGATTAATTACTGTACCATGTACAACCATGGAGGCATCTCCCTGCCACTGACGCCCCAGCAGAGAGTCTTCTGCCAGCAGGAGGAGAAGAAGATGGGGTCGCTTGGCCTGCGGGGTCAGTACCTCTTACGCCCCAGCCCCGCGCTTTAAGTTTGCACGTGACATTGACCCTTCAGGTGCATGAATGCGGGGTCCTTAGGAAGGGGATCGGTCAGAACGGCAGTCAGGATCGTGCTAATGAAAGTAAAGCAAGTGTGGAATTCACGGTCACGTGAAAGGCAGGAGCCCCCACCCCCCACCCCGCACCCCCTCCCCCACGCCCATCTCCGCCACCAAATGACACGCGTTAGTCCCGATGCGGCTCGTGTGTGTGAGGACGGCCGGACCCTCCCTCCTGAGTTTTCTGCCGGACGAGTGAGGCGTCCCACAGACACCAGTGTTCCCGATCGGTCGTCTTTCTCACCCCCTGTGGGAAAACCCGCAGCTCTTCTCAACCAAGGCAGACGTCCTTGGCTGGTTCCAGTTTCCCTGCACCAGGGACAGCGCCTTCCCTGGTGAGCGGAACGTGAACACGCCCGTTTCCCACGCTGCCATTGGTCAGCCTGGCCCTTTTCAGAGGAAGTATTCGAAAACGCTCCTGAACGCTGGGATTCCCTCTCTGGGGAGAGTGAGAAGCCTCAGGCTGGGTCTCGGTTGCCTTGGTTTTTCCCTTCGGGGAAACAGAAATGATCCATTGGTAGCAGCTTGCCGGCAGGTGTATGGGGTGGGACGTCACAGTTTGCTGAGGCCGCGCTTAGCAGGGCGGGTGGTGGGGAGGGGTTACCTGCACCTGGTCCCGTGGAACCAAAGTCTCACTTTCTGCCGCTCCTGGCGTCCCTCCATTTCTCCCTGTGGTCGGCCGACCCCTGGGAAGATCTTTGGCTTCCTTTCCTGGTCCGGGAACATCGTGCCCGAGCCCCCCTCGGGCCTTGGGGGGGCCCGGCTGACCGGGGACGCCCTCGGCCCACGGTGGACCTTCGTGGCTCTTGGTCTCTCCTCAGTGCTGGCCCTGGCTTCCGGACCCGAGCTGGGGAGGCTGACTTTCCTGGGTCTCGTCGGAATCATCGACCCTCCGCGGGCCGGCGTGAAGGAGGCCATGCAGGTCCTCTGTCAGTCGGGCGTGTCCGTGAAGATGATAACGGGAGATGCTGTGGAGACGGCGTCAGCCATAGGTGAGCGGGGCGCGGTGGGCGCCGGGCGGGGAGCGGGGCCGCCCCGTGGGGCAGGGCGCCACAGCCCACCTGCCGTGTGCGCACAGAGACTCTGGGTTCACGGAGCGACACCCCCCCCATCAGACACGGTCATCTCTAATACATCGGCAGGTCCCCCGAAGGGGGCGGACCTCCCATGTGCGGCGGGCCTCTCAGCCATGACCTTGACCTCACTGCCTCTTCCCAGGCAGCATCGTTGCCAGCGCTGGGTTCTGGTCCGTTTCCACGTGCCCTGGGCGGGCCACTGAACACCCTGGCCTCCAGGCTCTTCTCCCTCGGGGGGCCGCCACCCTCCTCCTCTCACTCTTCTTCCTCATGTCTGGTTCTCCCTGCTCTGTCCCATGGCGCCCAGCGCTCTGAAAGCCTCAGAAACTCTAGACTCAGACAAAACCCCGTCGGGTTCCAGTATCGCCGCTCAGCAGCTCTGGGACCTGGGGGGTGGGGGGAGGTCACTTTCATCTTTCATGCAGGGATAATAAGGTCTGTGGATGGAATGGGGATCATGTAACGTAGCAGGTGCTCGGCGGGGGGTCGCCATCGTGGCTTTGCTCTGCTCATCGTCTGCAGCCCAGGCAGGGGCTGGTGTCGGGCAGGGGGAGTGAGGGGCAGGAGCGAGCCCTCAGCGCGGGCTCTGCACACCACGCAGGAAGGAATATCGGCCTGTGCAACGGGACGCTGAAAGCCATGTCCGGGGAAGAGGTGGACAGTATGGAGCCGAAGGAGCTGGCTGACCATGTCGGGAAGGTGGGGTCCTCCCAGGGGGGCAGCGGGAGGATGGGTGGGGGCAGTTCCAGCTCCAAGTTCACGGACTCTTCTTCTGCGCCTCTGTACCCAGGTATCGGTCTTCTTCAGAACCAGCCCAAAGCACAAGCTCAAAATCATCAAGGTGAGCTGTGCCTCATGCGTCCATTGGGGTCAGTTCAGGGCGGTGGCTATGCCCTGGGGTGGGGGTGGGGGGTCCTGGGTCCAAGCTGGCACCAGCCTCGGCCGTCCTCAAGTCGTGCTTCTGTCTCTGGGTCCAGGACAGCTGCCCCAGCCCCTGGGAAGGGGAGAGCGGGGTGACCTTTGCCACACACACCAGAGATCGGGGCAGGAATTGGGGGTGGGGGAGCGCGGACGGAAGAATAAAAAGTGGGTGGCCTCTGTTAATCGAGTGCTCTGGCCTTATTCCTATTACTGAACTCCGGGCCTCAGTGTCCCCGTCTGTAAACTGGGGGTAGGATGAATGACATCAGCCAGTTCACAAGGCAAGTGAGGATTACGGGAGGCCGGGCGGTGAGGCTCTGGGCACACGGCGGGTGCCCCATGGAGAGGGGACGTGATTCTCTGTCCGCGCCTGGGCAAGGGCTCTGCTGGCGCTGGGTCCTCCACGTGAGCACCTGAACGTCCGCTCTCGGGGCGCCTGGGGGGCTCGGCCAGTTAAGCATCCAACTTCAGCTCAGGTCACGATCTCACAGTTTGTGAGGTCAAGCCCCACGTCAGGTTCTGTGCTGACAGCTCAGACCCCGCTTTGGATCCTCTGTCTCCCTCTCTGCTCCTCCCTTGCTCTCTCTCTCAAAATAAGTGAATTTTTTAAAAAAGAAAAAAGACAATGTGCTTTTTAGCTCTGTGCTTTTATTCTTTATGCTGTTTGGGGGTTTTTAGTTCTAGGGAGTCAGTCTCCATGCAAGTTATTCCTAAGAGGAAACATTAATACTTCTGGGGCACCGCATGGCCTCAGGGTAAGTTGTTGACTTCTATTTGTTAGTGGAGAACACGAATGAGCCCGCGCAAGGGTGGGCGCGGTCACACCCGCGGGCCTAGTGCAGGCTCTCCTAGGAGAGACCGCCGCCGCCACTTGGCAGATGGACAAGCTGAGGCTCAGAGGTTCGGGGCTTGCCCGGTTCCCACAGCGGGTGCAGGTGGGGCTGGGACTCAGACTCGGGCCAGCTGACTCGAGAGAGAGGCCTCCACCGTCAGCCATGCAGTAAGAGAGGCACAGCCTCCAAAGGGGAGGAAGTTTCTGGAAGGGCTGCAGCCTTCACTCGCCTCCTATCTCCAAAGGCTTTGCAGGAATCGGGGGCCATCGTGGCCATGACCGGGGACGGCGTGAACGACGCAGTCGCCCTGAAGTCTGCGGACATCGGGATCGCCATGGGGCAGGCAGGGACAGACGTGAGCAAAGAGGCTGCCGCCATGATCCTGGTGGATGACGACTTCTCGGCCATCATGTAAGTGGTTCCGTGGGTGTTTTTCAGCCCATGGTCACCGGCTGCCAGGGAGACAGATGTCCCCAGGTCTGCACCGCACTTAAAGCAGGGGGCGCTCCAGACCGTGCAGCAGATGCAGTGCACAGCCTGCGGGTGCGTCTTGCGGGAAGCGGGTCAGGTGCACGGGCGGAGGCTGGCACCCGTGCGGGGAAACGCTAGGCCCCAGACCCCAGCTGCCCACGGCGAGGGCAGGGGAGCCGTTCAACACCACGTTCTGAGAAACATTTTAAAGACGCAGGGAAGCGCTCACACTGTGGTGGTAAGTGGGAAACACGAAGAGTGAGTATGTGCGGTTTGAGGCGGGGCGTGCGTGTGCGTACATTTCATGCGCTGAGAGAGCCGGGGCGGGAGTGTCTGTGGGTTGTTCGCGCCGATCAGATCTCGCGCTTCCAAGATTACAAAACGCCTGTTTTCCTCTTTTCTCTGTTTCCTTAATGAATTTGCCTTCCCTCTAGCTCTCATTTTAATTCGTTCTAATTAAGACTTTATTCATAAATACATTATGATCACGGGGGGATTGGCAGAGGAGTCTTGCTATGCCTGGTATCAAAAATCTGAACAAAAATTGAAGTTTGGTGTGATTCTTTTACTTTATAGGGGAGTCTTTTTTTTTTTTAATGTTTTTTATTTATTTCTAGGAGAGAGAGACAGCGTGAGGAGTGGAGGGTCAGAGAGAGAGGGAGTCACAGACTGAAACAGGCTCCAGGCTCTGAGCTGGCAGTCAGCACAGAGCCTGACGCGGGGCTCGAACCCACGAACCGCGAGATCATGACCCAAGCGAAAGTCGGACGCTTAACCGACTAAGCCACCCAGGCGCCCCAATAGGGGAGTCTTTTCTTTGTAAATGGATTCGCCTTAGGAGTCCTAAGCCCACTTCCCCCTTAGTTTAAAAAAAAAAAAAAGCCCAAGATGCAGTTAATAAAGAAGTCTAATTTTAGTTCTTTTGCAAAAAAAATTCGTAGGAAAAAAGTCAGTTTTCTGCATTAGTGACTCAAGATCAAGTTCTTTAAGGGACGTTTGCAGAGTTTTCTAAAAATACCGAGGGTGGCGGTTTCAGCCCCCTGACTCTCACCCTCTGTGTCACACGCCTGGGTCTAATCAGCAGGTCCAAGTGGCTCTGCTGTGCCTCTCGTCACCAGTGACTCTGCGCTGCATTCAGTGCTCAGGAGTCCAGGCGCGGGCCGGGAATAATCCGCTGTCTTCGCACAGAAGGGACATCGCAGCCACCGGTGCCGGTCAGGACACCACCATCCTGTGCAGCCAGCGAGGGGCCCTCTTTGTGACACACACTCTGTCCCCTCTTGCAGGAACGCGGTGGAGGAAGGCAAGGGGATTTTTCATAACATCAAAAACTTTGTCCGGTTTCAGCTGAGCACGTAAGTGGAGGCCGGCGTCTCCGAGGGCGGTTGGGCTGTGTGTGGGCCCGGCGCGCAGCCATCGACGGTGCCCCGCGTGTGCCCCGCAGGAGTATCTCGGCCCTGAGCCTCATCACTCTGTCCACCGTGTGCAAGCTGCCCAGCCCCCTCAACGCCATGCAGATCCTGTGGATCAACATCATCATGGACGGGCCGCCGGCGCAGAGGTGAGGCGCCCGGCTGCCGGCAAGGCTCTGCCCACCCCTGCACGGTGTTGGGGACGCTGCGGGGAAGACAGCCCGCGGGATGCCCTGGGAGGAGGCACCTGCATGGGGTGGGAGTGGGGGTTCTCCCTGGGTCCCTCCACGGCTCAGGCCTTCTCTTCACGTCACCATCTCTGAGATGTCCTCCGTGATTACTCCAACAGCAGCCTCCTGGCTCTCACTCAGCTGACCCTGCTTTATTTTTCCCTGGAGAAAAAAATACACACATACGTCCTTGTTTATCTGGTTATGACCCCTCTCTCCCGTGTGCCAAGGTTTGGGGTTTGTTCCCTGAAGCGTCCCCAGCTCCTAAAAGGGTGCTTGGCACACAGTAGGTGGTCAGCGAGTTATTTGCTGGGTGGATGGATGAGACGGGAGTGGTAGGGGAGCTGAATGGTGCAGGAGAGAGGGTCCCCTTTGGGGGCAGGGAGACAGATGTCCATGAGCAAGCAGGGCACTGTGTGAGCACACGGTACATGCTGTTTATTGTACAGGTGATATATATATATCACATATCACCCACATATAACATACGTATGTATGTGTGCGATACGTATTATATACGTTACAATTATTAATTCAACCGTCGCAATTATAGCTGCTGAGGGCCCGGGTCCCACTTTGTCCCTCCACGCCCAGTGGGAGGATCCCTCGTCACATGCCGGGCACAGGCCAGGAGTGAAGGGGTCTGTAGCTCGCTTACTCGGTGCCCCGCGCCCCGTCTTCTGCTGGTCTACCCCGGTCCCGCTGTTTCACAGTCGGCTGATGGCGGGGGTCCCTCAGTGGATGGGGGAGCTCTGTGGTGGGCAGAGTTTCTCCAGCCCGCTGGGCGCCCCCTGGTGATGGAAACTGCGTGACCATGAGGGGTGCCAGGACCGCATGTGGGCGGCTCGGGTGGTTTTCCTCCGCCGAGCTCAGGGCAGGGACGGGTGGATGGCTGCCTCTGGGGCCCAGGCTCATGGCGGGAGGTGGGGGGGGGCAGAGGATGTGAGGGGCGGGCTTCCGGCAAGGACAGAGAGGTCCCCGTAGGAGTGGGGCCAGCCCAGGCTCCTGGCGACAGCCTGGGGGCACGTGGCCAAAGCCCCCTCCTCGCTGTGTCTGGTTTCCTGAAATGACCTTTCCCGGTGGTTGACGTCAAGGTCCCTTGTCCTGTCCAAGCAGCTTGGGGGTGGAGCCGGTTGACGACGACGCGCTCCGCCAGCCACCGCGGAACATCAAGGACACCATCCTCAGCAGAGCCCTGGTCCTGAAAACCCTGCTGTCGGCCGCTGTCATCATCAGCGGGACCCTCTTCATCTTCTGGAAAGAGGTGAGCCGAGTCCTCGCTGCCTCACGCGGCCGGTATTTGTGGTGGGAGCCTCGCGGCTGGCGGCTGGCTGTGCACCAAGCACGGAGGACACTCCTCGCCCACCCCCCGGGTGCATGGGGCTCCAGCTCTGACCAGGGACACACGTGCACGGGGTGGGGGTGGGGGGCTGTCGCTGAGGGGGAGGGGGAGGGGGAGAAGGTGGAAGAGCAGGCCCCCCGGCAGGGAAAAGAAACCCGAGGTCCCTGACACTTTCCATCGTCACCAGGAAACAATTCGCAATCTGTTAAAAGGAAGTCCCGTCTTGTTCCCTGGAGGTGATTATTTGAGGGACCTTACGGGTCACCCTGTGGTGGCTCGGGTGGCCCCCGTGCCTCACGCCGTGCTCGCGGTGGAGAACCAGGCACGGCCAAGTGCGGGAAGTGGGGCCAGGACACCGGACCCCTGCGCATCTCCGTTTCTCTCCAGCCCTGCCTCCCCCCCGAAGGAGCGGCTTTGCTTTTCCCAAATTGGCACCTGCGTTAGGAAGGGACCTTCTCTTTACCTGTGCAGGGTTCAGGTGGGGGCAGGGGGGCAGCTCGGAGTCCTGAGTTCGTGGGTCCGGGACCCTCCCCCGTTACTCCAGCTGCCCCCAGCCTGGGGGTCGGTTCCTGGTGGAGCCGCTGTCTGCTGGGTGGCCCGGGCCCGCCCACCCTGTGCCTCCGTCTTCCAGATCCCCGCCGACAAGGCGAGCACCCCGCGCACCACGACCATGACCTTCACCTGCTTCGTGTTCTTCGACCTCTTCAACGCCTTGACCTGCCGCTCCCAGGTGAGCCCCGGGCTGCCCTCCGCTCCCTTCCCGGCAGGACTCGGCCGCGGCCCGGGTGGGTGTCCGCAAGCGTCGCCAGCTGTGCTGTGGCCTGTGACCCGGCCGACACGCGCCCTTCTCCCTGCACAGACCAAGCTGATATTTGAGATCGGCTTCCTGCGGAACCCCATGTTCCTGTACTCGGTGCTGGGCTCCCTTCTGGGGCAGCTGGCCGTGATTTACATCCCGCCCCTGCAGAAGGTCTTCCAGACGGAGAACCTGGGTGCCCTCGGTGAGTGTGGGGGACAGGGGGACATGAGGGGCGTAGAGGCGGACGTGCATGTCCCTAAGTGTGCCCGGCCGGCCGCTGTGAGGGGGGCGTGGAGCACACGGGGAACCGGAGGACGAGGCACCTCCACCAGGAAGGCCACCAAGGGCCTCCCGGTCCCCCTGTCCCAGGTCTGGCAGCTCCGAGCCCCCACAGCACGTACGGCATGGCCCGGGGGCTGCGCCACAGTGGGCGACAGTCTGGGCTCACTCTGCCCCCGCTGACAGGGGGCTAGTGGGTCTTGGTGACTCACTGACCTCAAGACAGGGAGCAGCCGCCCAGCAGCTCTTGCTAAAAACGTGAATTAATGACCGTGGCTGTCCGGGGCCCCGAGCCCGCCTGCCCTGGTGTAGAATCCTGGGGCACCCCGCACCCCGATCCAGCCTCTTCCATGGGACCTGCCCGGTACCCTGGCCGCCTCTGCCCGACGCTGAGATGACAGCACAAGTGCGGGGAGGGGAGGGGACAGGGCACCTGAGCAGCAGCACTGAGGGGTGGGGAGGCCCGGGCACGTCGCGGGTCATGACACGGGCCAGTCGGAGGTGGTGGGCACAGTGCTCAGAGCCCCGAAGGTGGGGGCGGGTCCACCCTCAGGCGGATGGGGTGAGGGTCCTGTTACAGCTGGAGGCGGTCACGCACCCCCACCCCTGCCCTGAGCCACCTGGAGAGATGCAGGGGCGTCTGCCCCTCCCGGGAGGGGAAGGTCCGCTCCACCCCCCTCATCCCTGGGTTCTCTCTGGCTAAAGACAAGACATAAGGAAGGGAGCTCGGGGTGTGGGGGGGGAACCCCATGGTCTGACCCCCATTTTCTTCTCACCTTTTTGCAGATTTGTTGCTTTTAACCGGACTGGCTTCCTCCGTGTTCGTTTTCTCAGAGCTCCTCAAGCTTTGCGAAAAGTTCTGCTCCAGAGCCGGCAACGCCCAGACTCGCCGGGAAGATGTATAGCGGCCCCGCCTGCGCAAAATCCCCAAAGAATCTCTATTTTTATGTGAAGCTGAGCCTCCCCCAGCCCCCCTTCCGAGGGATGCTCTTAGGACACCGTTAGGGCCGGTTAGGTCCCTCACTTCATCCGCCTCTTGGGAAGCCAGCAGGGGGCCGAGCGCGGGGGGGCCCACACAGAAACACTCGCTATTTATTAAATCACAGTGATTTTTATTCTCCGTGTCTGCCTGCATGTTTGTGCCCCGGCAGCCCCGGTGCGAGGGGGATCCAGGGTCCCAGCGCGGGGCCAGCGCCTCTGCTCCCTGTGAAGGGGGGGCGTGGAGCCGTTTTGTTAAGGGCTCTGCCAGCATCGGCTGTTTGTCCTACAGGTGGGGGGAGACGGGGGGGTTAGGGTTAACCCTAACCCACACCCACACAGCCTTTCGTCTACAACCCACCGCGTCTGGGGCGAGAAACAGGCCCCGATGGCCTCAGTGAAGGCCTCCTTGGGACCCGGGGTGCTTCCCAGCCGCCTGAGCACGAACCCAGGGCTGTTTGTACAACAGACCGGCCCCCCCCAGCTCGATGGAGCCCAGTGGCCAGAACCAGCTGTGGAGCCCCAGCCCTCCCTCCCCCAGTTATCAGCCTTTTCCAGAAAAACCCAACCAACGGTGGGGGAAGGGGGGGCAGAGACTTGTTTTATGAAACTGACTCACGCGAGTCTCAGGCTGGCCCGTCCCCCGTGTTCGGGGCAGGCAGAGTCTCCGTGCGGCTCCAGGCAGAGACGGGGTTCCCTCCTCCAGGACCCCCGGCCCTTCTCTCGGGCCTATGAGGGACTGGATGCCGCTCACTCACCCCCCAAAGGCAACCTGCCATCTTCAGAGTCTCCCCATGTGCGTGTCCCTCGTGCCTGGAAAACATCTCACGGGAACACCTAGACTGGTGTTGGACCAGCCGGGCCCTGCGGCCTGGCCAGACGGACACGCAGAAGTAACTCCGACACCAGCCCCGGCGACAGTGAGACCGGCAGCCTGGGCCAGACCAGGGTGAGGGCGGGCCGAGCAGACCCCGGAAGCTCGCAGCAGAGATCCTGTTCACTGGAAGTAGGATTTACGGCCTGGGGTCGCTGTCGTCCTCTGTGGCCCCCACAAGTGACAGCAGAGGTAAACGAGGACATGCACACGTGCCGGGCCTGCAGAAACGTGACCAAGAGGGCTGCCTGGAGGAGGCGGCCATTCAGGCAGGGACGGTACCGGCCCAGCAGCTGCCAACCCTTGATCACCCCTCGGAGGGACAGGCCGAATCCTGCCCCACGCACAGTGGGGATGCTTCCAAGCAATGTGCTTCCCCGTAAAAAATAAGAACCACCACGGCTGACCGATACTTACACTCCAACATCACAAAGTACCCCTATTTCTACCATACACAATAGCCTGAGGTACGTTGTAAATTAAGAGAGAAAAATAATAATGCGTCTGTAACTTAAGACACAACACTAACCGTAAAGTATAATCAATAAGACTACACGCAAATGTTACCCTTCTTTGCATCAAAATACACAAGACTTAGCTGGATTTCCTCTTGTGAAAATAAAATAAGGGACATCACCAGATAAAAAGAGGAAAGAGCAGAGATCAGTGAAGTCAAAGACACAGGTAAAAGTCAAGTGCTAGTTTTTGAAAATACCAAAATTGCCAGTCCTGCTAAAGGTTTATCCAAGGCAAAGAGACCCAATGACCACGGTTAGGAACGGAGGTGGCCTCTCACTAAAGTCCCCTGCAGATATTCGACAATAAGGGAAGACCAAGAATTTGACGCACATGAATTCACAAGTTAAAGGAAATGAACCAATTCCTTGAACACCACAAGCTACTACAACTCACTGGAAACACAGTAATCCGAGTAATCCTAGAACTCATAAGGACAGTGAGGTAGTTAAAACCGAACGCCAATAAATGAAATCCTGTGGCTTTTGACACCAATCCAGAAGCAAGTTAATGAAGATGGTCATTCATCTAACGGTATTGGGACAGACAGACAGACATCTGCGGCTGAGAGCACCACCCTCCACTCAGACCTCAAACCTGCCACACAGATGAACTCAAAATGAGCCACAGAGCAAAGCACAGAAAAATCGGGGCGGGGAGGACCTTTGGGGTCTGGGGTTAGGTAGGGTTCTTAGGAGCCCACAGGACTACCCTCAAAAGAGAAGAAAAATTGAGAAAATGCCCTGTAGGGGATTTACTGGATCCTACGGCAGTTCCATTCTTAACTTTCTGAGGAACCAAACAAAAACACTAATTCAAAAAGATATATTCAGCCTTGGGTTTGCTGAAGCATTATTTACAATAGTCAAGATACGGAAGCAGCCCAGATGGCCATCTCATGAGATGAATGGATAAACATGTGGTATACACACACACACACACACACACACAATGGAATAGTGTTCAGCCATAAAAAGAATGAAATCTTGCCGTTTGCAGCAACATGGATAAACACTTAGTAAAATAAGTTGGAGAAAGACAAATTCTGTATGATGTTGCTCCTAAGTGCAATCGAAAACAAACAAACAAATGCACAAAGAAAAAAGAGACAACCCAAAAATCAGGCTCTTAACCCTAAGAGAAGAAACTGACATTATCGGAGGGGAGGAGGGGGTAGAGTGGGTGAACTAGGTGAAGGGGATTATGGGTAAGGACTTACCGTGAGGCGCTCCGGGTGAAGTGCAGAAGTGTTGAGTGGCTGTATTGTACACCTGAAACTAGAATCACACTGCAATCCAACTATACTGGAATTAAAAAAAAAATTAAGTACAGACTGTAAAGAGCACTGAGAAATATAAAGAATTGTTGGCTCATTGTATTGTATGGCTGCAACTAATTTACAGTGTAAATTATGCTTGAATTAAAAAAAAACTTTTAATCCAGGAAAAATAATTAACAGAATTCCACGAAAAAGGAAAGCATTTTGCCCTGAAAGTCTCTCTTTAAGAGAATTTAAAAAAAATTTTTTTTAAACATTTCATTTATTTCTGAGAGAGAGACAGTGTAAGCAGGGGAGGGTCAGAGAGAGAGGGAGACACAGGATCTGAAGCAGCTCCAGGCTCTGAGCTGTCAGCACAGAGCCCGACACGGGGCTTGAACCCACAAACTGAGATCATGACCTGCACTAAAGTCAGATGCTTACCAGACTGAGCCACCCAAGCGCCTCAAGAATTTTTCTTAAAAAGACTGGAAAATAAATATTTTCGCATCACATACCCAACAGTTGACTTTGATCCAAGATTTTTTTTTAAAATCTTAGCATTTGGGGCCCCTGGGTGGCTCAGTTGGTTAAGCCTCTGACTTCAGCTCAGGTCATGATCTCACGGTTCGTGGGTTTGAGCCCACATCGGGCTCTGTGCTGACAGCTCAGAGCCTGGATCCTGCTTCAGATTCTGTGTCTCCCTCTCTCTCTGACCCTCCCTTGCTCATGCTGTCTCTAGCTCTCTCTCAAAAATAAGTAAAACATTTTTTAAAAAATAAAATAAATTTAAAAAAATAAAAATAAGAAAACTTAAAATTTAACAATTAACAAAATAGAAATAGGGCAAAAGTCTTGAGCTGAGCCTTCGCCAAAGAGGACATACAGAGAGCAAACACACGAAGAGACGTCCAGCCCAAGTCCACGACGAGATCCGCCACACACCTCTCCGAATGGCTGAAAACTCGCCCGGGACATGGCTGGCGACACGGGAGGGCAGGTGCACGGAGGCGTCGCAGGGTGGGGGAGGCGCGAGCCACAGCCGCCCGTGGGGAACAGGCTGACAGCGTCCCGTCGCGTTAGACACACAGCACGTGACCCGGCAGCGCCGCTCCTCGGCCCGGACCCTCGTGCCCACGAAGTGCCCTGAAGGCTCACAGCCCCACTCGGAGGAGCCGCATCTTAGGGCCACCCACCCCTTCTGCCGATGAACAGCCCCCCCACGGGACAGGGCTAAGGAGCGTCCACATTGCGTCCTGGGTGGGTCCCCTGGTACCACACAGAGAGAAACGAGTCTTACTGGTTCCGTACCGTAGGGTTCCATTTACCTAACATCCTCGAGGTGACAGAATGACAGGGCGACGGAGAGTGGGTGAGAGGCTGCCAGGCGTCAGCGTTGGGAGGCCGGGATGAGAAAAGGCGGAGCAGGGGGGAGCTCGGGAGGCAGTGGGGCGGTTCTGGATCCCGATGGCAGGGACGGTCACGTGCATCTACACGAGATCAAGTTTCTCAGGACGGCTGTCGGGGGACCCCAAGACCCGCCTCGGGCTCAGATGACCAGAAACTGTTCTTGGGACATTTCCGGATGCCACCCTGCAGCGGGCGAGGACGTATCTCTTTCCCTGTAACAAGCCCAACAGGTTTCAGGGAATTCTGTGTCTTCGGCCGACGGTCCAGCCTGAGGGTGGTACGGGGAGCCCTCTGACCAGCAGAGGGCATCAGAAGGCTGGGGCCAGGTTTGCCATCTGGAAGACGGTGCCCTCAGCCGTAGGTTTGCCTAAAAGCAGGTGCGTTCAAACAAGGTCTATGCATAGCTGAGAGGACCGTACCAAGGCCAGTGTCCTGGCAGGGAGACTGACCGTGCTACGATCAGGGAAGACACTTTCATTAGGGGACGTTGGGTGATCCGTACCCAGGAACTCGCGGTACTAGTTTTGCAACCTCTAGATCGCTCCAAATTATTTCAAAATAAAGTTTATAAGGAAAAAAAACCTCAAAAATATTGAGCTAAAATATACCAGGCGAATTCCAAATAACACACATGGTGGGGTGACACTATTAACGTTAGACAAGATTAACATGAGGGCCACAAGCATTAGGTAAGACCAGGAAGGGAATTAAATGAGCTGTATTCACCACTGAAAATCCATCGGGCCTGGGCACACACCAACACAACATCCAAATTCTCAGAGCACCGTACGGGTAACGCACAGGAAATTCATTCGGAGACTCTACCTGGCCACAAGGAAGGGCACAACTCAATCCTGAATTATTTCCAAGTAGACCGAAGATAGGTGACCTCTCTAATTATCATTTGTTACAACTAAAAACGAACAATGCCATTCATAGGAAAATTCTCCAGCATACAAACGTTTTAATGTTTTTTGGGTTTTTTTTTCTGAGAGAGAGAGAAGGTGTGAGCATGTGAGGGTCAGAGAGAGAGGGAGACACCGAATCTGAAGCAGCTCCAGGCTCCGAGCTGTCAGCACAGAGCCCGACGCGGGGCTCGAACCCATGAACCGTGAGATCATGACCTGAGCTGAAGTCAGACGCTTAACCGACTGAGTCCCCCAGGCGCCCCTGAAAGTTTTAAAACTCTTGGCCCCAAGGGGGAAAATCTGAATGAGGGGGCACCTGGGAGGCTCAGTCAGTGAAGCCTCTGACTTCAGCTCAGGTCATGATCTCGCGGTCTGAGAGTTCAACCCCACGTTGGGCTCTGTGCTGACAGCTGGGAGCCTGGAGCTGCTTCGGATCCTGTGTCTCCCTCGCTCTCTGCCCCTCCCCCGCTTGCGTGCCCCATGCACACCTTCTCTCTCAAAAAGAGATGAAGACTAAAAAACAAAAAAGAGATCAATCTGAGTAAGAACGGCAGAAAATCTAGAAGCCAACCACAGAGAACACGCCTATCAGAGTCTACACAGTATGGCCAAAAAGGCGGAGCTCAAGGAGAAAAGGGATACCTCTATATAAGCATTTACTTTCATTCTTTTTTATTTAGTAACTTAACAATCGAGTCAAATTTGAAAATGAACAGCAGAAGGAGATACTATAAAAGCAAAGTTACTTGAAAAGAAAAACAGAACTGGTACAACATCATGTAGGAAAAACAGAAGTAAAACGCCACAACTCAAAAGATCTCATGTATGCTGGTCAACCCTATGTAAATTACCTTGAAAACGTACATCAAATGAAAAACCTACCAGGAAATTAAAAATCATCAGAATGAATCCCAGCAGAGATGTGAGATCACCCAGATGACAAGAGAAATGATGAGGTTCTCAAGGGCTCACCCCTCCGCGCCCACCACCCCTTAAGTCCCCCCGTGAATTTGACTCAACCTTTAAGGAAATGCTTTCATTGCTTTTTCTAGAGCCTGCAAAACAGAAAAGTTCTAAATTATTTTTGTAAGGCCAGCGCAACTTTACAACTAAAGTATGACTTACATAATATCAGACCCAAACAAAAATACAGACTAACAGTTTGGGGGTTTTTTTCATTTTTTTTAATGTTTATTTTTGAGAGAGAGTGCGCAAGGGAGGGGAGAGGCAGAGAGAGAGGGAGACACAGAATCTGAAACAGGCTCCAGGTTCTGAGCTGCTAGCACAGAACCCGATGCGGGGCTCGAACCCACAAACACAAACCGTGAGATCATGACCTGAGCCGAAGTCGGGCGCTTAGACTGAGCCACCCAGGCGCCCCTCTCTCTGTCTCTCAAAACTGAATAAACGTTAACAAAAAAATAAAAGAAAATTAGAAAAGAAAAAGCCTCTGAAAATCCAGCACCCAGCTTAATGGTCAAAGACCAGATACATTTCCATTAAGGTCGGGAATGGACTGAAGTCATGAAGGGCGTGGCACTGCTGCGGAAGTTCTCAAAGTATTTGCTGATACAATCAAGAAAGAGAATTAAAGGCCTAGAAATTGCAACAAGTAGCGAAGTCACCCTCATTTCCAAGCACGCAGCAGTCAGCATGCTTACGTACGTCTCAAACTTGCATGGGGTCACGCATCAGTTAGAGCTCAGTAAGGCTGAGAGGAAAAGAAGAAATCACAGGAGCCAAAACTAAGTTTGGGGATTCATTAGAAAGGTCCACTCTCAGGTCCCTCCTCAGCCCTGCCATCTGCCCCTCAGGAGGCTTTCCAGAATATTCCAAGGCCCAAGGTTGAAAACCCCCAGACCAAAGAATTCAGCAAGGTAGCTGGGATACAAAACTAGGTAGAAACATCGAGAGCTTTCCCAGGTTCCAACAATCCTCAGGAGACAAAAAATCCACGTCCCATGCCTGCACAAACAACAAAATCCACAGAGGAAACTTGCCCTCCTTGGGGACAGGAGCAATCCACACCCGCCAGGTATCAGCCCTGCCTGCGCTAATCTGCATTTGATGCGCTCTCCAAAACGCAACCATCAAACTTCGTACAAGGGTACCAGACGTCAGAGAAACGGGCAAGCGCAGGAGGAAAATTCCAAAAAAAAAGAGAAGTCATCAGGGAAGAGCTCTTTTTATCATAAAACACCACGACTTAAAACATGAGGCAGAAACGGAAGTTCAGAAGAACGTAGTACTTCTAAGTCAGTGGGAAGGAAACATAACATTTCATATAAAAGATACTGGAATTTATTCTGGAACAAGATAGAGGTACATTTTACAATACATTTTGAGGAGGCGCCTGAGGGGCTCAGTCAGGTAAGCGTCTCACTTCGGCTCAGGTCATGATCTTGCAGTTTGTGGGTTTAAGCCCCATGTCAGGCTCTGTGCTGACAGCTCGGAGCCTGGAGCTGCTTCAGATTCTGTGTCGCCCTCTCTCTCTGCTCCTTCCTCACTTGCATTCTGTCTCTCATTTATAAACAAACATTAAAAATATTTTTAGGGGCGCCTGGGTGGCTTAGTCGGTTGAGCGTCTGACTTTCGCTTGGGTCATGATCTCGCGGTTCGTGGGTTCGAGCCCCGCGTCGGGCTCTGTGCTGGCTGCCAGCTCGGGGCCCGGAGCCTGTTTCGGAGTCTGTGACTCCCTCTCTCTCTGACCCTCCCCTGCTCACGCTCTCTCTCTCTCTCTCTCTCCTAGAAATAAATAAAACAAAAAAAAAATTAAAAAAAAAAAAAAGAAAACTAAAGCCGAGACATGACCGGGTCCACAAAAACTAAGTGTTAACACGGTTCCATGCAAACGCAGCCAATGGGCATCCCCGCACGGCGGGGCTATCAGACCTCAAAAGAGGTTTGCTCGTCTGTCAGGATCGAAATTAAGAAGCGTCTCTTGGTCCAACAATCCAACTTCTAAGAGTTTCTTCTCCCCGACAAACATCACATGGAGACACACGTACAGGAGATTCGCTCCAGCAGCGACGAGCGACAGACCCGAGGGTCCCCAGCCCGCGGGCGCGGCGCCAGGAACGATGGAGTTCGGTACCGCGGGGCGTTGCGTCCGGGGAAAGCAAAGAGGGAGGCAGGTGTGGATACTGAGCCACCTCCACCAAAAAAAAAAAAAAAAGAGCGGGTGACACGCCATCGTGGAAAACACAATCAGGCTGGGTGTGCAAGGAGTCCCCTCTGGCCGGAGAGCTCCCGAGGGGCCTCGCCCGTCGGGGCGGGAGACAGCTCTGCGAGTTACCTTTCGAGTTACGGCCTGCGTATTTCAACCTCCTTTCACCACGGCCACAAACAGTCTTTTTTTTTAAATAAAGGAAACGTGATGGGGAATAAAAAAAGTGACAATCGCCACGGTGGCACCGGGGACCACATTCTCTCGCCTCCTTCGAGCACCTTCCGGGGCCCTGACTGGTCTTCAGTAGCGGGGAAACCGTGGGTCTCGAATTCTTATTTCTGCTGCACAAAAGAACAAACTCTTCGTTTGTTGAAACCAGAAGCACCTGCGTCCCAGGCCCGGCGGGGGTTGGGGGGGCGGGGGGGGTGGGGAGGGCAGGTCCGTGCACGGAGAGCCTCGCCCGAGAGCCGCACCGGGAGCATGAACCCCCCAGGCTGCCGAGCGCCCAGAGGCGCCTGCCTTTCCTTTTCCGCCTGCCGTCCTGGGAAGCAGACCCCGGGCCGTGATCGGAATTGTGATGAGAACAAGCACAAGGCAGAAAGTGTGCCCACAAGTGTGCCCTCTCTGACTCTCTGACAGCCATAAACAGAGGCAGCGGTGACAGTATTTACGGCACAGATGCCAACAGACCTGTGATGAGTGAGGTACTTATTTACATTAAAATAACATTTATTTTTGAGGGAGAGAGAAAGAGAGAGATAAAGTGTTTCAGGGGAGGGGCAGAGAGAGACACACACACAGAATCCGAAGCAGCTCCAGGCTCCGAGCTGTCAGCACAGAGCCCGACGCGGGGCTCGAACCCACGGACTGCAAGATCACGACCTGAGCCAAAGTCAGACGCCCCACCGACTGAGCCACCCGGGCGCCCCTAGTTGCATTTTCATAAAAGAAAATTCCACAAACTGAAGGTGCAGGACCTACCTAACTCTTTGGATTTACGGTAATAAATGTAATTTACTTAAGATCTGAGGATCCTAATGTCCTGGGTCTGCAATCCCATCAGCTGGGAAGAGCACACAACATACCAGAGAAGTTTACTAAAAGCTGGCTTTTTTAAGGAGAACCAGTCGTGACTAAGTCTGCGTCAGGCCGCTGCCCCTGCGTCCGGAAGCGTGTCTGCACGGCCTTCCGCTGGGTCAGGGCAACTGCTGAGTGCAAAGTCTGAGAAGTCTCCTGGCAGAAAGAGCAGAGGCTGAAAAATACCAAAGGCTCAGGTGACTATATGGCTTAGAATCAGACGATTTTGGTTATAAGAGGTCACATTCTTCATCAAATGTGCAGAAGGTGACCATCGACAGTGAAAGAGAAGAGGAGGAGGTATGTGTTCTGGAGATGAGGCCGCGGCTCTTCAAGGAAGGACTTGTCAACCATGCAGCTACATTCCTCAGTCCCGTCCCAGACGCCCCCCTGGACCACAGTTAGCAGCCGGGGTCACCCGAGTCGGTTCAAAGTGAGTCCCTGCTATCGGACGGCCCGTCACCACCTTGGCGGCCGCCCTGAGCCAGAGGGCGACACCGAGGATGAGGTGCCAGGGTCGGGAACCCAGATCAGTTCTGTCCAGTGGGTGACTCACCACCAGTTTATTGGAAGGGACACGTCGGGGCCCCCACCGCCCCACGTTTACATTATAACAGAACGACAGCTTCACAGCGATCACGGCACAGGTGGGAGGGCGGTGTGGAACCTTAGGACCGACTACTGAGGACCCACCTCACCGCGACCCCCAGCTCTTCCCCCCGTTAGTACAGGATTTGTGCTCTTTTATAAACAGAAATCTCACGTCGCGGGGAGCTGCTCCCCAAAAGCGTTGAGACCCACACCCCAATGCCTCTGCCTTTTCCCGGCTGGAATGGAACCTTGAGGCATGGCCTCACGCACAGCGGCCGGAGAGCAGAGGCCGGGTGGCCCCAGCACGGGGGCCCGTCCTGCACGGCGGGGAGGCACGTGCCCGTCGGGCGCTCACCCTGGCAGAGGCCTCGGCGTCTGGGGCTTCGGATCTCGACAGGAAAGGAACGGAACAGAGGATCACGTTGCTAACGGACTCGGGGTTTCCGGGAGACGCAGCAACCAGTCAGTATAGAACATCAGAGAACTTTACTGAGTTCCGATGAAGCACGGCTCGGTGTCGAAGTCGAACACGTGCGAGATGGGGAGGGGTCCGCAGGCTGTGCTCCGGCCGGCGGGTCGGGATCCAGCCCGGGCCCCCCTCACTCATCCTCCGGGGGCTCCCGGAGCCCGTGGCTGTGGCGAGCGTGCCCGCTGATCTCGAGCAGGGCCTGGGCCTCGGGGTCCGCGTCCAGGACGCTCTTGCTGCCCTTGGCCTTGGGAAGAAGGGAAGGGAGCTGAGCGTCTCCCCGACAGCCAGGGACAAGCAGCAGAGTCCTGCTGGCTTCAAGCTCGCGACAGGAGGGTCAGTATCCTACGCTGCCGTGCAGAGAACACGGAGGGGCTCCGGCGCCCTCCCCGAGCTGCCCCCCGCCCCAGGATGCCGCCGTTGGGGGGTCGCGAGGTGCAGAGGGCCCAAGAACGGCTCACCGCAGGACCGCGGAACTAGAAGGAACCCGACCCTCCTCATCTCGCAGGCGGGCCGCCCCCCACCTGGGGCAGGGCCCTGATTCCAGGGCTGGTTCCCTTTACCAAACCGCACGGGGCCGACAGGGCGCCCAGCCCTGCCCTCCGCCCAGCAGCAGCCGCCGGGACCGGGACAAAGGGCCTCCGGATGCAGGCGCACAGGGGTAGCTCGTGGAGGGCGCACAGACCGCGGCGCTCACCTGCTCCCAGTCCGGGGCGTCGCCCACGGCCCACACCTCCAGCTTCTCAAACCGGAAGTCCCCCTGGGCGGACAGCTGGGGGCTGTTGTACGTGGTGCACTTGGGCTTGGCCTTGCTGTGTCCCTTCCCGAAATCGACATCAATCCACAGCCCAAAGTAATTGTGCTGCCCCCCATGCCCTGTGGGGAGGGGTGAGGGGAGGGGTGAGGGGGGGAGGGGAGGGGAGGGTGAGGGGAGGGGTGAGGGGGAGGGGGAGGGAGGGAGGGGAGGGGAGGGAGGGAGGGGAGGGGGAGGGGTGGAGGGGAGGGGGAGGGAGGGGTGAGGGGGAGGGGGTGAGGGGAGGGAGGGGGAGGGAGGGGAAGGGGGGGAAGGGAGGGGGAGGAGGGAGGGAGGAGGGGAGGAGGGGGAGGAGGAGGAGGGGAGGGAGGGGGAGGGGAGGGGGAGGGAGGGGAGGGGAGGAGGGAGGGGGAGGAGGGAGGGAGGAGGAGGGGGGAGGGGAGCGTCAGCACTTCCTCCATCAGGGACACACACACACACACACACACACACACACACGCACCAGCCTCAAGCCCCAGACTGAGACAAGGCGGGTAAGAGGTGGATGCCATTTTCTTCCACCTTTTTTTTTTAAGTGCAAAACGCACAGAGCGCCGCAACTTAAGCGTCCGTCATCCCGTCACAAGCGGCTGACAGTCATCGCAGCGCCTCCTCCTGGGGCCACGCTGGCTGGGGACACAGGTGACAGCAGAGCACACAAAACTGAGGCCACGGCTCTGAGACCCTGACCACGAAAGGACGAGGGGAGGTCAGCCCGATCCTGACCTTGGAGAACCTGCGTCTGGGGCCCCAGCAGCTGCCTGGCTCGCTCAGGGCACTGCGTGTCACCTACCGGGTGCGGAGACCGCGGGACCAGAAACAGGAAGCAGACCCGGGGGCGACGCCCGCCAGTCCTCTCCACCCCCCACACAGGGTCATGCTCGGCTAGAGGCCGGGAGACAGAACGGCCCGCCAGCCTCCCGCTGTCCTTCCCCGCCGCCCCCCACCTCCGCCCTCTGGGGCCCCTGGTGGGCCGGGGACTGGAGCCGAGCGAGACTCCAGAGCAGGAGATGCCGACTCTCAGGGCTGCTCCTCTCTCGGCTGATTACTGGCAATTCCTGAGGACCTACTGGGTGCTGCTGCGGAGACCACCCAACTGCCCTTTCCAGAAGGCGTCCAGGGTCCTCAGGAGGCCCCGCAGGGGGCCTGCAGCAGCCTGGGAAGGGGCACCGGGGCCTCTCCCTCCTGACCAGGTGGGGCAGCCTTCCCAGAGCCAGAGCTTCCCCAAAGGTGCTTTGTGTTAAGAAGCAGAGAAAAGATGGGGAGCCTGGGTGGCTTAGTCGGTTAAGCGTCCGACTTTCGCTTGGGTCATGATCTCGCGGTTCATGGGTTCGAGCCCCGCGTCGGGCTCTGTGCTGACTGCCAGCTCAGAGCCTGGAGCCTGTTTCAGTCTGTGACTCCCTCTCTCTCTGACCCTCCCCTGCTCACGCTGTCTCTCTCTCTCTCCTAGAAATAAATAAAAATATTTTTAAAAAAAGAAGCAGAGAAAAGAAACAGGCCAGGGAGCTGGCAGGAGACCCATCTGCCACCCACACCAAGCTGGTGGGGGCCCATTCGTGGGCCCCCAACCCCCTCCCCCGCTCCCTGGCCTTCACCCCCTCCTCTTCCTCCACCAGCGGAGCCTCCGGCTGCAGCAGGGAGCAGATGGGAGGTGTGCTCACCCCAACGAGCCCCACGCTTTGGTGAGTCGTCCACTGACCACTCGCGATGGGTCCTGGGAGCCCAGGTCTGGGCATGCCCCTCCCCCAGCTCACCTCCGGCCGCAAAGGCCACAGGCCAGCAGGGAAACCGGCCACCTCCCGACCTCGCAGGAGAGAACGTGGTCCCAGCTGTCACTCACGGAGCACGGCGCCCCGGGCAGGATGCGCACAGCCCACGCACGGAACCCAGGGGCGTGCGGCTCCTCTGGCTTGTGGGGAAAGCGGCCCCCCAGCTGTCGGCACTGACCCCGCTGCGGAAGGACGTCACTGAGGCGCGACGGCCCGGCTCCCCTCTTACCAGGCCGTTGGGGATGGTCTGCTGCCCGTGATTCAGGTACATGTAGTGGTTGTTGTAGCCCGTGGAGGTGTACACGGCCATGCGGGGGGACGTGGAGAACAGGAAGCACGTGTCATCCCCTGAAAGTGACCAGAGTGGGGACGAGCAGGGTCACCGATGTGAGCGGGGCGCAGCTCGCAAGTCTGCGCACGGTCCTGCGTGCCCGGGGCCCACCGCACACCGCGACTGGGGCCGCCACGGTCAGTGGGCAGGTCCCAGGCCCCGCAGAGGCCGGGCAGCCAGTGGTGAGCTCGGGGACGGGAGGGGGGGGCTGTGCCTGCTGCTCGCTGGGGACAGCCACCAGCTCTCACTAGGGAGAAGGGGAGTCTGCCGCTGCTCGCCCACCGAGTGCTCTCAAGTCAAAAGAGCAGCCTCCTCTCCACGTCAGAGCCCTGGGCAGGCGGCCACAGCACAGCCCCCTCACGTGGGCACGTGACACTGTGTGACTGTGTCCCCAGCCCGAAGGAAGGCGTCCTCCGAGGGAAGAGAGAGCCTTCTCTCACAGCAGCCACCGGGGCACTTGCTGCCAGGAAGGGACCACGCAGGCAGGGGTGACCCTCTGCCTCCCCCCAGAGCACAAGTGTGGACATGTGTGCCCCTCAGGGAAGGTGCCGGCCAACACTCTGGTAGCGACCAGCATCCTACGCCCGGGGACTCCTGGGTGCTGTGGTTCCCCATCCACGAGCACGTCAGCACCAGGGACAGGGATGGTGGCCATGCCCCCAGGGGGACCACACAGGGTATGCTCCCCACAGTTGGGAGAAGGCGGTCCTAAGGGCTGGCTCCCTGGGGACCTTGTGAAGGGCCCCTGGCCACACTGCAGGGTTTGTGAGCCCGGGGTCAGAGGACAAGGGAGAGGAGCCTGGGGCCACACGGCAGAGGGCTTCCCTCCGGGGAAAGACTCCGGCTTGGGCCCACGGGCTTAGGCAGCCCCGGGAGGCTGGGGTGCTTTCAGGCTGATGAACTGCCTGGTCCACACTGCTGCCCCCGGTGCCCGTGTAAGTATCACTCTGTCCAGGATGCCAAGGCTGACTTTCCACCAACACTTCCTAGGATGTCCTGGGACACCCACAATGTCCCAGACACTAAGTGAGGGGACGGGCCCGCAAAGGGCGGGTTGTCAGCTGCAGCGAGCCTCCCTCGAGGGCATCTGGGTCTGCTCTCATGGGGGGCGGCCACATGGAGAGGGCTCTCTCCCTAGGACGCAGGGGTGAGGGCCCAGGGAGTCATCATCACCTGCATAACAGTCGAGCCACAGAGAAGGCTCATCTAACTCACACCAGCACTAATGGACAGAGAGCCGTGGTTCAGTACTGCCCACTGCCCATGGCATTCACAGGCTGCCTTTCCACGCGGCACCAGTTCACACAGTTCTGGGGAACCGAGGCCGGGGAAAGCGAGCCCGGTGCCCAGCACTCAGGAGACTGTCTGCTCAGCGCAAAGCCTGTCTGTCCACCGCACCCCAGAAACGTAAGCAAAACAGGAAGCGACTCCGCGGCTAATACATCCCGTCAAGCCTGCGACACCAGGAGTTAGAGCAGCTTCCTGCGCTGAACTTGACCTGCATCTGGGACGCGAGGCTGCCCTCTGCTGGAATTCTGCCCTCACATCAATGCACAAAGCACCAGGGGACAGGCACGGTCCGGAGGCCGGAGAGAAGAGGCGCGCCTCCCACGGGCAGCATCAAGGGGCTCGAGAGAAGAGTAGTGCGTCAGACATGCTGGGACACGACGAATGACTGGAGGGTGAGGTGGAAACCGGGGGGCCAGTGAGGTCCTCACAGAGCGGCGTGGGTGGAAGGCGGGGGACAGAACACAAGATCTTCTGGTTCAGACACCCAGGCCCTGTCCCGAGAAGCACATGGCCTTTCCAGCCCCTGTGTCCCAGCTAAGGACCTGTTGGGGGCGGGTATTAACTACCCAGCTCCTAGGTGTGAGGACGGGGTGGCATCGGCTCTCCCAGAGCCTCCAGGAAAGGCGCCCCCTTTCACAGCCAAGGAGACCCTCCAGGGCCACACGCCGGGGCACACGCAGGGACATCATCACCTCTCAGTAGGAGAGCAGCCCACTGCCCAAGATCCTTTAAGAACGTTCATCAGAGCACTTTTCTTTAAGGAAGGGGAAGCATTTCCTTAAGAGACTGCAAAGCCAGGGCAGAAGGGAAAGAGAGAAGCAGGAACACAGACGCAGGGCACGGGGCCGGCTGTCCGGGAAGGGGGGCTGCCGGAGCCCCACCGCCCAGCCTCCTTGGGGCCCGGACGCAGCACAGTTTACTGACACCCGGCCACCGCCCCCCAGCCCGAATCCAGGGTCAGGATCCCAGTCCCACCTGCCTGTCTCTGCCGCCAGAATCACAGAAGAAACCCAGGGAGCACGAGACCACGTAAGGCAGCGTCTCCTGCCACCGTCCCCTGACCACGCCCACAACAGCCCGCGGAGGACACAGAGGAAAGCCTCGTGCCTGGTCGGCTCCACAGTCCCCAGGCAGCAACCACGAGGCCGGAACTCTCAATGAGCAGCCACGGTTCTGGAGGCCGAGTCTCACCTTGAAATTGAGGCTTGACCTCCCAGGAGCAGGAGGCAAACCCTCCGAACATGTGGCCGTCGTGGTCCTCAAGCAGCAGCACGCAGGGACCCTGGTGGGTGACGCGCCCGCAAAGCTGGGCAAAGCTGTGCCCGTGGAGCTCCGAGGAGAAGAGCAGGCGCCAGCGGTGCCGCCGCTCCCGGGGCAGCTGGGCGTTGACGTAGATGACCGACGGCACGTCCAGGAGGCTCTCGAACCCCCTCTCCTGGTCCACGTGACACTCAGGGACCAGGGTGGCCAGATCGAGGGGCGTGCACAGGAGGAGAAAGCCTCTGTGGACGACCACGCTCAGGAACGTGGCCACGTGGGGGGTCCAGAACACCCAGTCCTCGACCGCGGCTCGGTCATAGTCACAGTCCAGCTGCGGAGGCCCCGGAAGCTTCTCGGCGCCTGGGGGAGGGGGAGACACAGTCCGTGGGGCCATCCCATCACCGGACATCCTCCACCCACCATCAGAGCGCCTGACATGAGGCTCATGAACAGAGCTGTGCCCTTAGTATAAAATGCATACCTTATTCTGAAGATACAAGGTATCAATCACAATTAGGGTTAGTACAATAAAAGTCATTCCCCTGTTTCTTTTTACTCTTTTAATGCAGCTATTAGAATATTTAAAATTTATGGGGCGCTTGGGTGGCTCGGTCAGTTAAGCATCTGACTTCAGCTCAGGTCATGATCTCACGGTTCGTGGATTCGAGCCCCGCGTCGGACTCAGAGCCTGGAGCCTGTTTTGGATTCTGTGTCTCCCTCTCTCTCTGCTCCTCCCCTGCTCACACTGTCTGTGTGTGTCTCTCTCTCAGAAATAAAAACATTTTTAAAGATTTAAAATATTTAAAATTTCACATGTGGCTTTACGTTAGTGCCTGCATGACATTTTTGTTGGACAGCACTGATCTTGACAATGACATTTGAACTCGTCTTTTCTCCTTTGTAAGCTGCATTTCAGAGACCCAGGAGACAGCCAGGCCTCACCCGTGGGCCCGGCCCCGAAGCCCTCAAGAAGACACACTGCTGATATTTTATACATATTGTTATTCTTCTGTCCAAGTCCCAAATTTCACCGCTTGGTTTTTGAAATGTGACCTACTTCCAAACTGCATTTTACAATCCAGCTTTATAATAAAATAATGCTTTAATAAAACAAGTCTACTTTGCAAAGGGATTCAACACAAGGTGTTTTTAAATCCCAAGTGAATTTGAACACACATGGTTTCTCGTCCAATGGGAGTGGAATAGACATTATTCTCAAGCGCACCTGACACATTTTCTGGAATAGTCCACATACAGGTTAGTGCGCAAAGCATGCCTCAGTAAATCTGAAAGGGCTGGAATCATACCAACTATGTTCTTCAACCACAATAGAATGAAACCTACAAATCAGTAACAGGAGGTGAGTTGGGAAATCCACAGATATATGGAAACCAAATAATACATGTCTAAGCAAGCAAGAGACCAAAGAAGGAATCACAAGAGAAGTTAGCAAATACTGAAAGGAATGAACACACACACACCATGTACCAAAACTTATGGGATTCAGCTAACACAGTGCTTAGAGAGAAATGTATAGCCGTAAATGCCTCTATTGAAAAAAAAGAGAGATCTCAAATCAATAACCTAAACTTCAACGTTATGAAACTAAAGAAAGTAGACCAAACTAAATCTGAAGCCACCAGAAAGAAAGACAAGACCAGGATGGAGAGAAAGGAAGGAAAAGACACACAAAGAAAACCAACTGTATCAAAAGCTGGCTCGCTAAAGCCATCTACCAAAAGCAGACCAACCTTCAGCTAGACGGATCGAAAAAATAAAAAGCCTCAAATGACTGCGATCAGTAATGAAAGTGGAGATATCACTACGGATCTTACAGAATAGGAGGAAATAGTAGAAACAATTATGTTAATTTCTGCATGCTTATGAATTTCCCCAATGCCTCTGGTTATGGATTTGTAAATTTCGTTCCATTGTGGTTGAAGAACATAGTTTATAGGATTTCAATCCTTTTAAATGTATCGAGGCAGGTCTGACGGCCACCCAAGAAGACGACCCAGAAGAGAGCCGGAGGACTCACGCTTACAGACTTCAAAACTTCACTACGAGGCTACAGTAACTGAGACCGCATGGTATCAGCCTATCGCCAAGGCCTCAGAGGGTGAGCGCACAGGCCACTTGCCTCGGAGTTCCATCTCAGAGAAGAGCTGGGCGGCCAGCGCCTGCACGCTGCGTCGGGGGCCCGGGCCTCCCTTCTGGGTCCAGCCTCTCAGCTCCTGTCTGTAGCTTAGCACGTGCACCACGGAGCCAACCAGATCCTCTGTGAACTGCAAGGCAACAGTTTTACCATTAGTAACATTTCTACCGCGACCCAATAACTACGTCACCTCAGCACAGGGAAGGGCGTTTTATCTCTTCAGTGCTGACTAGGATGGACCACATGTAGGATGAGACGGCGAAACGGGTAGGTATTCTTGCTCCGGGTCATCAAGGCCTCTGTCCAGGGTCCTGACCTTAAGGGGGTCCCCCGGGGGGCCTCTCCATGTGCTTCCACCAGCTACGGGGCCATCCTGGTCCTGAGCCCCCACCGGAGGACACCAAGGCAGTGTGGGACAGCTGCAAAGGGCCATGTGGCCCCACTACCTGCTGGACTTCACTCGCTTTCACGGGACCTTCTGTGGCAGAAATCATTTTCATGATCACAAGACTCTTCTCTTTGAAGCTCCCCTTGAGCAAGTGGGACATGGACGCCGTAAACTGCTCCTGGGAGACACTCTCGCTGGGCCCCTTCGCCTTCCCCGGCAGGTCGAGTCCCCGCATGCCGTCATACAGCCTTGTCACCATCTCCGGGGGAAGGGCTTCCCCTATGTGGCTCTGTCGGGGACAAATTGGAGAAAGGCTGGATGGGGCCAAGCTCAGTGTGGTGGGATCGCCTGGTGGACAAGGGCCAGGGACCAAGACCACCCACTGCTGCTCCCACCAGCACCCAACCTTGCTAACCCCACGTGGGCCCTCTCTCCCCCACCCCAGGGCATCACACCCCCCTAAAAAACACACATGCCCGATGCATCCCGGCTTGTGACTCACCTTGGCCATCAAACTCTTCCACCATCTGTTCCCATCCTGCCCTCCAAACTTCCCAGTCCCCACCAGACTGGCCATGTCACTCCTGCCTCTGGCCACTGTCTGCTCTCCACTCTGCCTACACTTTCTTCCTTCTAGACCGATAGCCACACACACGTGTGAACTGATTAGCTCGTGGAACACATGTCTGTGCATAGCTGATCTGCCACCCTCTATAGGAGATGAGCCGGCTCTTCTTACCCGAGCTGTTTGTGTTTAACGTGTATTTTTAATTAAGTTTCGTTTACATTTTAAATCTAATTCTTGGGGTGCCCAGGGGGCTCAGGCGGTTAAGCGTCCGACTTCGGCTCAGGTCATGATCTCACGGCTCATGGGTTCAAGCCCCGCGTTGGGTTCCGTGCTGACAACTCAGAGCCTGGAGCCTGTTTCGGGTTCCATGTCTCCCTCTCTCTCTCTGCCCCTCTCCTCTCCTGCTTGGTTGGTCTCTCTCTCAAAAATAAATAAACATTGGGGCGCCTGGGTGGCTTAGTCGGTTAAGCGTCCGACTTTCGCTTAGGTCATGATCTCGCGGTTCGTGGGTTCGAGCCCGCGTCGGGCTCTGTGCTGACTGCCAGCTCAGAGCCTGGAGCCTGTTTCAGTCTTGACTCCCTTCTCTCTGACCCTCCCCTGCTCACGCTGTCTCTCTCTCTCTCTCCTAGAAATAAATAAAAAACATTTAAAATTAATAAATAAATAAATAAACATTAAAAAAAAATTTAATTGGCCTGGCTGGTTCTGGCTGCTTCAGCCAAGTGGGTGGCCCAGCAAACTAGGGTGCTTTGGTTTAGTAGAAATCCATACACACACAGCACATAGCTATGAGCCGAATAACCTCCCTGGCCAGTTTCCTCATCTGTGAAGTGAGCACACTGGGGACCCCCAAAGGCCCTCCAGCTCCCACTCTGCACATTCTAACGGAGGCGGCGGCTGGAATGCCTTCCCATGGTGCAGCCCCCACATCACCCAGGAGGGTGTTACCGTGCCTCCTCCGGGCACTCACACACACTGTTAAAAAAGCCTCATGGGGGAGGGCTGGGGGGCTCAGGTGCTTAAAGGGCCCGACTCTTGGTTTCGGCTCATGATCTCACAGTTTTGTGAGTTCAAGCCCCGTGTCGGGCTCTGTGCTGACAGCGTGGTGCCTGCTTGGGATTCTCTCTCCCTCTCTCTGCCCTTCTGCTCATGCTCTCCCTCTAAATAAATAAATACAAAAACATAAAAAGAAAAACAGAGGGAAAAAAAGCTCCATTGATCGGGGTGAAAAGATGGGGAAATGGGCAGTTTTAACCCCATGTCAGGGACACTCCAAACTTGAAACTGCATTATTTTGCCAGGAGTACATTAAATTCCTTGAACATCCAATACTTACAAATTCATCTTAAGGCAAAGTACACTTGAAACTGTGGTTACTGGGGGCACCTGGGGGGCTCACTTGGTTAAGCATCTGACTCTTGACTTCAGCTCAGGTCGTGATCCCACGGTTTGTGAGTTCAAGCCCCATATCGAGTGAGCATAAGCCCTACTTCTTTTTTTTTTTAATATTTTTATTTATTTCTAGGAGAGAGAGAGAGAGAGAGAGACAGCGTGAGCAGGGGAGGGTCAGAGAGAGAGTCACAGACTGAAACAGGCTCCAGGCTCTGAGCTGGCAGTCAGCACAGAGCCCGACGCGGGGCTTGGACCCACGAACCGCGAGATCATGACCTGAGCGAAAGTCAGACGCTTAACCGACTAAGCCACTCAGGCGCCCCACATAAGCCCTACTTCTCTCTCTCTCTCTCTCTGTCTGCTCCTCACTCACTTGTGCTCTTTCTCTCAAAAAAGTTTAAGAAGGAACTTTGCCTCCTGGCCCCACAAACCCAGCTCAGACAGTCTGCCGCCTGGTCTCGGGAGGGAAATCAGGAGAAATGGTTGAAGACCCTGACGGGGAACAGGGCTGGCCTCTGTGGTCTGCAGCTGGAAGTGTCCCCCAGCACGCCACACCGCAGAGGCAGAGCCGCTGGGACAGACGCGGAGCAGAGAACACCTCCTCTCTGCCTTTTACAGAAAAGGCCCCTGGCAGTGCGCACACGCCCGTCAGACGGCAGCGGACGGCCGACTTGGGCCCGAAGGCCGCAGCACCCACTCCAGAGTCCACGCCAGCTGCCACGTGCGGCTCTCACCTTCAGGGCCTCCAGAGAGAAGGAACTGGGAGAGGTGTTGGGGCGCTGTGTCTCCCACGACAGAGCCTCAAACAATCTATCGATCTCGGCCTGCTCCTCGGGAAGAAAGTGTGAACACAAACTCGTTCCCGCCTGGCTCCGGCTGTTGCCCATGTCTGCTCGCGCCCGGCACCGTTCTCTGCAGAAGACACCACGTTATAGAGGACAAAACACAGTCGTCACAGAAAATCAACGTTGACAATCACGTGGTCAGTTAGTCAATGCTGATTTAGCTGCAAAGGGGCTAGAACTTCTCACAGCTAATTATTCTTCTAAGGCGGCAGCAAGGAGTCGATGCAAATAAAGCGGGAAACCTGACCCCCCACCACCCCACCCCCACCCCCGCCCCGGGAGCACACTCCTGGCCCAGCAGCCTGGATCGCTTGATTTGAAAACACGGTTCCAAAGCTAATGTCACTAAGAAGGTAGAAATATCAGTACATTTGGGGGCGCCTGGGTGGCTCAGTCAGTCGAGTGTCCGACTTCACCTCAGGTCACGATCTCGCGGTCCGTGGGTTCGAGCCCCACGTCCGGCTCTGCGCCTGACAGCTCAGAGCCTGGAACCTGCTTCAGATTCTGTGTGTGTGTCTCGCTCTCTCTGCCCCTCCCCAGCTCGCACTCTGCTTCTCTCAAAATAAATAAACTTTAAAAAAAATGTTTTAAACAAAAAATAAAGAAATATCAGTACGTTAATCCAAATACTCATATTTTTTAAAACCTAACTTGAAAAGAGTCTGGAAGGCTGGATGATCACACATATTTGAATCAAATCAGTGCCTTGAAAAATACCAACTATGAAGTGAATGGGGGACTGCACAGCATTTCCCTGTGATCCTGGCTCTGCTCCCTACCAGCTGTGGGGTCAGAAAAGCACAGTCAGGGCGTCTGGGGGGCTCAGCTGGTTGAGCATCCGACTTCGGCTCAGCTCATGAGATCATGGTTCGTGGGTTCAAGCCCTGCGCCAGGCTCTGTGCTAACAGCTCAGAGGCTGGTGCCTGCTTCCGCTTCTGTCTCCCGCTCTCTCTGCCCCTCCTCTGCTTGTGTGCGGGCTCTCTGTCTCTCAAAATAAACATTGAAAAAAAAAGAAAACCTAAGAAAGAAAAGCACAGAGGGGGGAAAACACCCTCTCAGGAGGCCAAGTGCTGTGGCTCATTCATTCCATCCTGAGTCTTCATCTGGAAGCTGAGCTTGGTGAAACCACTGGAGAAAAACACCTTCACAGCCCAGGAGTGAACAGCCTCATGCAAGGGTCAAGCCGGCCGAGGGGGGAAGGGGAGGGCAGGCTCACAAGACCTGGCTGATCAGTAATCTCTCAAGGGGAAACGGAGCACAGTAGGGATTTTTCCTCTTTCTTCTTCTTGAGGAAAGATTCACATAAACGTGAAACTAACCATTTTTAAACGACCAATTTGGCAGCATTTACGCATTCACAGTGCCGTGCGACCCCGTCTACCCAGTTCCAACACATCTTTGTCACCCCCCAAAGGAAACCTCATCCCCGTTAGCGTTCACTCCCCGTCCCCTCCCCCAGCCCCTGGCCACCTATGGCCATCTCCATGGGTGTTCCTGCTTTGGAAACTTCATATACACGGAAGGATGCCATCTGTGGTCTTCGGAGTCTGGTCTCTTTCCCTCGGAGCATCTTCAAGGCTCATCCACGCCGTGGCATGTGCCACTATATCCTCCCTTCTCATGGCTGAATATTCTGGTATACAGTGGACCACGTTTGCTTTATCTGCTCATCTGTTGTCGGACATCGGGGGCTGCCGCTACCTTCCGGGTGTTGGAAATACGGCCACTAGGAACGTACGTATACATACCCTTGTTTGAGTCCCTACTTTCAAATTCGGGGGTGGGGAGGCGGCGCACCCCTAGGAACCAGGCTGCTGGGTCACACGGTAAAGCCAATGTTTCATTTTTGAGGAACCGCCAGCCTGTTTTCCATTTTCCGTTCCCAGCAGCAAAACAGGAGGGTTCCCATTTCTCCATGGCCTTTCCGACGCTGCTATTATTTTTCGGCTTCCGTACAGCCATCCTGGCAGGGGGACCCATGTGCCCTGAAGAGGACCCCAGCAAGGACACAGCCAGGGACCGCAGTGCGCTCGCAGAGGCGGCTGGAAACGAGGGCTTGCACAGCCCGGCCTGGGGCTTCGCTCACGGGCCGACCGATCTAAACACTTCCACTCCTCCAGCCCCGGGCTCCAGGCCCAGCCTGCGTGAGGCTCTCCCGGTCCCCTCCGGGGACACAGCCCAAGCAACCACGCCACGGCGCGCCCATCTTCTCCGTGAACCCTCCCGAGGGGCTGCGAAGTGGACCCAACTGCCTGTACCCAACGCCCCAGAAAACACCTGATTGAGCAGGACTCGAACGGGAGAGGAACCATCGCCACCTGAGTTTTAAATACCCGCCGATGGCAGAGAAGTAGCAAAGGGAGAGGTTACTAATATCGGGGACTCTGCACAACAGGGGAGTGCGGTCTGGACCCGGTGGGACTCCACGGCCGGGCAGGTCTATCACCTTCCCCGCAGTCGCAGGAGGAACAGAGAGGGGCCGGGTTGGCCTCAGGGAGAGCCTCGAGCGTCCCTGGGGACCAGGCGGGAGCCTGCGCGGTGATGTCATCTCGGTCCACACAGCCCGGTGTTACTTTTGCTTTGTTCTGTCACAGCGTTATGTGCGTTGCTGGTAAATCACAGCAACTTTAGTCGGAAGTATTTTCGGTGCCTATTCCGCCCCCACTCCCCCCACCAGGGAAATTCGAGATTCTCTCGAACTCTGTGTGAAGTTAGCCGGTCATCAAAAACCTGGGCACACAACTCTCCCGGTGCCCCCGCCTCGTCATTCCGCGCAAGTCCCCAAAACGGTCAGTGTAGAAAACTGCACCCCACTGACTGCACTGCATCCTCGGAAGGGGTCTTCCTGCCAAAGATCATCAACTGCTTTGCTTCTAGAAAACCTTAAAGCCTGTGACCTGAGAAGGCCCGTGACTTACCTAAATGGCCAGAAGGGATGAAGGTCTTGCCAGCACCTGAGAGGGGAAGGGTTTGCCATGTGAGCACGGCGTCACGTCAGAGCTGGCCCCTCGAGGAGGGCCAGCGGCTATGCCTACCCCAGACGGGCTTCCAAAGCTGGCCTCGCAGAGAGAGGCATGTGGTCCACTTGGGGCATCAGACTCCAGTCCCCTCTCTGGCTCAGAGGGCCCTCCCTGTCCACCTCCACCCGCCACCACCCTACTCAGCCTTTGTGTTCCAACACCACTCGGTCCTCCTGACTTTCCTAGAGCTGGCATCGCCTTAAATGAAACGAAGCACAGGCCCCTCCTCCTCGGCTCTGCTCACACTGCCCCCCTCGCCCCTCCAGGCTCATGCCTAACTTCCCGGCTCAAACCCAAAAGTCAGAGACCCGGCCCTGCAAACCAGCCCGGCACCCAAGCAGCACGGAGCACGCAGGCATGGCGACGTGGCAGTCGGATGCCCGTCGCGTCCCTGGCCAGCCTCCCAGGTGGACCGGCCCATTCTCACACTGCCTCGTGGGCTCCCGTGTGCCTTTCCCGGCAAGCCGGCCCCCACCCACCCCCGGCGGGACTCACTCCCAACCCTACAGCACTCACGGGCCCCTTAGATCAGTGCCACTCACCCACCCCCACAACCGGTCCCCCTGCCCAAGGACAAGTTCCAGGACGCCCTCATCTCTACCTCCGGCCCGCCTGGGACTCTGCACATGCAATTCTGTTTGCTGAACCGTCCCGCCTTGAGAAAAACCCAGAAGCCACGGGGGAGAGCCACCAGCGAGGGTGGGGTCTCCAAGAGACACCACCTCCGGCCTCTCTTTCCCAGTGTGGCCACCTGATTGCCTGGCATCCAACTCCCCAAATCCTGAGAAAGCCTCCCCTGCTCACAGCCAAGGGATCGCTCTACCAGGGGGGAGCCAGCCTCTTTTAAGAGGGACATTGGAGCCAAAAGGCCACCAACAGTTAAACGCCACTCCTCAGAAGTTTCCAAATGTACCAGGTGAGGGAACAGTGGACTTAGAGGCTGTGCCACTAAGGGGCCAGAAGCCCCGCCTCCCAGGCCCTCCTCCTCCATTTTCAGTAGGTGACTCTGCGGCCCCTGTGTCCCCTGGGCCAGGCCCCAACAGAGAGAGGCGGCAGACACAGAGAAGCGTCAGGCAGGCGCCGGCCCGTCCTACAGGGACAGACAGACCAGAGCCGCAGGGGTCAGAGGGGATCGAAACGAGAACACGTGTCAGGAGTCGAAAACGTCCTGAAGGACACGTTCCCGCTGGGGGTCCAGGCTTCCACGGGGGGGCTCACCCCAGAAGTGGGGACAGTGCACAAAGGTGCAGGGGTGCAGACTAAGATCACTGAGGGGAGCCAGCAGGGCTGGGGAGCCAGGGGGCCTCGTCTGCCCGCACTCGCCTCCCCACCCCCTCCTCTCTCCCACGGAAAATGGCCCTCCACTGTTGTCTGAAAACACAGCAGGACGGAGCGGCCTGGCCAGACCGCCCTGGGGCCCAGCTGGCTGTGGGGAAGGAACGGGGAGGCGACACGGATGACAGGAGACGTGTAGACCATGGTCAGCACGGGGCGGGCCCGGGCCGGATGGAGGAGACACCGGGAAAGGCCCAGAAGTAGGGCCAACTGGTAACACAGGTTTTCTTCAAGTAGGAGGGAGAAGGAAGGGTGTGCAGATGCCTCAGGCAGGACTCCACGTCTGGAGTCAGGGTCAGAGGGTGGCAGCCTCAGACCAGTTCCCTGCCCCCCCACCCCCACTACTGTGCTTGGCCTCCAGAAGGGAACAGACACATCTGCAACAGCCTCCCTCCTCTGAAAGAGCCCCCGCAAGACAGCATGAAGACACGGCAATGGCACCAAGCGCCCCCAGCTCGCCCAGCCTCGCCTCGGTCACTAGGATCTCACAGTGGGGAAGAGATGAAGGCCTCTGACACGTCCTTCCCAAATACAACTTCCTGAACTGCCTTCCCTGGCAGTGGTTTGCTCACGGGACCCTCCTGGGACGTAGGACAGCCTCTGTCCCTGGCGACCCTGGCCTGAGTCTTTTGCAGGCTCACTCAGACCAAGTTCTCTTTCAGCAGGAAGCACCTTTAAGACCGCTTACATCAGCGGTTCCCAACTGGGGGCCGTTTTGTCCCCGAGGGCACATCTGGCCATGAGGTCTGCTGTGGATGCTGACGTCTAGGGGGGAGAAAGCAGGGATGCTGAATCTCCTACACTGCACAGGACAGGCCCCCACAACAAATTATGTGGCCCCAAAAGCTAGAGGGCTGAAGGTGAGAAACTGGCCTTTCAGGCTGCGGGGCAGTGCGGCAGAGTCCAAGCACCCACAGTGCACAGAGAATCCCGAACCCTCACCTCTCGGCACAGGGGCCTGAACTCTGAAGTCATAGGGTAAGCCAAGATGGTCAGACGCAAGTTCAAGTTCAGACACTGGCCGGTTTTATGACGATGAGCAAGTTACTAAGCCTTTTCCAACCTTAGTAAAAATGTGGGAGGTGCTACCAGCCCTGTACTGAGGAAGAAAAGATTAAATGAGGTGACACAGGGCATTTGATTCTGCTTTCTGGGTGCCAGAGATGGAGACAAATGCAAGCAAGGCAAGTTTGAGTCCCTGCCCAGGAACAAGGGAAGCGGCCCAGCTTGGAAGCAAGGCACCCCCTCGGTGCTGGAAGAGCCATCTGCCTGCAGAACACAGCCGCAGTTCCGGCCGGAGTCCCAGGAGAGTGCAGTGGGCCCTCACAGCCTCCCCAGGCTGCCTCCTGTCCTGGGGTGCTCTCCCCTCTGGCTGCCAACATCCAGCCCCTGCCTCTAAGGGACCACTCTCCTGAAAGCAGTCACCTGACCCTCACTGCCCCCTCTCTGGAAAGACCCCCAACCACCTCATCAGGACATACGGACTTCAAGCCCTGCTTCTATCCTAGAGCCAGCAGCCCTCTGCGAAGGGTCAGCTCCGGCCTGGGCCCGCCATCAGGCTGCGCGGAGTCTCTGCTGGCCGGAAGGTGACCTGGCCTGCTCCAGCCCAAGGCTGGCTTCCCTTCCTCCAGGGAGCCCCACTGGCTAGTCTGCAGCGCCGTTGGCGTCAAAGCGCTGTTTTTCTCCCCTCTGTGAACTTGGCCACCAGCTCCACTCTCCTGGGACACAGCTAGTAAGTTATGGTCAGGACCCAGGACGGCCCACTCCCACCCTCTGACCCCTCCTCCCACAGATGCTCCCCAGTGCTTCCCGCATCTATGCCGACTCTACCACCGCCTTCCCAAGAGGGGGCCTCAACCCGGGGGACCCTAGGGTAAGCCACCTGCTGGGACCCTCGGATCATAACCACACGAAAGGCAGAAGAAGCGGGGGCTTTTGTGCTCCGACTGACCACACGGGGAGACCCTCCCTGCCTCCCTCGCAGCTGTCCGCCCCATACCCCCCCACGTCTCCCATCCTGGAGCCCAAAGGAGTGGGTGTCCTGAGAGGGGCAGGGCCCGAGGCCAATCCCGGCCCGGGGCCTTCTCCCCCGACCCCTCCCCCGCTCGGCTGCTCCCTCCGGACCACAGGCCAACGCCCCCCACTCAGCTCCCAGCCGCCCTCCGCCCCAGCGGAACCTGCCTTTCAGGTCTCCGGCGTGGATTTTCCTCTGGAGCAGCCCGCCCCCGTTGCCAGGCGACGGCGTTGACGGGCGGCTCTCTGCCCCAGTAGCAGACAAGGAGGCTGAGGGGGCCGAGCCCTGGAAATGAGTCAGCCAATGGCCATGCGCCTCACGGCGACTGGCTGCCGCGGGCGGGGGCGGGGCCGGGGCGGGGCCAGCAGGCCGGAAGGAGGACGGGGAGGGGCGGGGTTCCCGCGGGAGCGGCTGGGGAGGAGCTGGGCGCGGCCGGGAGCGAGACAGAAGCCGCAGGGGTGGGGCCGCAGCCGGCGGCGAGCGGCTGGGGAGGGATGGGGGCGGGAGTCTGGGCCGCGGGACCAGCTGGGGTGTGGCTGGGATGAGAGAGTAGCTGGCGGAGAGGGGAGTGGGCCCAGCGGAGACCACGAGGGAAGAGGCAGGTAACGGGCTGCGGGATGTTCCCGCGGACCCCGACCCAGGCAGCTCCCCTGATACCACTCGCCCTCCCACCACCGGTTTTGGCCAGGAGCCCCTCCCACCTGGAAGAAGGTACCGCCCCCTAACCTTGAGCCTGGTCTCCTGCCCTCCCCCAGATAACCGGGTCCTCGGCCGGCATTCACTAACTCGTCTTTCCAGCAGCATTTAGCCGGGCCCATGGCCATTCCGGACTTGACCTTGACCGACTCTCCCCGACCCACGCCCTTCTCCAGTCCCGCCCACTCCCCGCTCCACTCCAAAATGTTTCCAGACTAGCCCCACTCACTCACCTTCCGTTCATTCCTCAAACCTGGCCCCAGGGGCTCTGTCCCTAAACCCAGTGGGCACTTTCAGTCCGCACACGCAGGCCCTCCTCCCTGGGCTTCGGGCTCGCTTGTCCCCGGCCTCTCCCCCACCTCCCTCGCCGCCTTCTCCCCATGCACCCCTTCCTGAGCTAACTAACCCTTCCTGGGGGCTTCGGTACCACCAGTTCACTGTGCTGTCCACCCCCCCCCTCCCCCAGCCTGCACTCTGACCCCATATGCTCTTAGCAGGCATCTCTGCAAGGCTGTACCTCAAATTCAGCCCAGCGGAACCCGAACTCTTCCCTCCAAAACTGTTCCTCATTACCTCCTTCCTCGCTGCATGTCAGCACCTGCCACGCCGCCTCCTCCCTCTCTCCCCAGCTTGGTTTACCTCCAACCTGGGTCCTAAATCCACCTCTTTCCCCTCATGTCCCCGGGAGCTCCCTCATCCAGACGGGACTGCTTTAACAGCCTCCTCCAAGCCCCCCTGGAGTCAACAGAGCACTTAACTGACAAATACCCATGCTGCCCCCTAGAGACTGAGAGATAGAACTGCAGGGTCAGCTGGGCCCCAATGGCAGAAGCAGATAAAGCCAGCTGATGGTGTTTACGTTCCTAAAGTTCACAAGGAACGTTCTTTCTCAAGGATGTGTGCCTGTACCTGCAAAGTATCGTAAGGATCCCTTTGCGTAATGAATGTTTCATCCAAAAAGAACTTTAAACTCCAAAATCATGGCGTAGCAAAACCTTTGCTGTTGGAAACTCTGTCTGTAAGAATGGACACTTAACTGCCTGCTCCGGCCTGGAGAATTTAAGTCAGCTTTGCCAGAGGAGAGCCTGGATTTCCAACCCAGGTCGGAGCTCCAGAACGGCTGTGGTTCCCAAAGGAACAGAGCCACCGGTGCACTTTGGAGCCCAGACCTGATGCGGGTCCCTTCCACATGGCCCTGCTTGAAAGAAGACACTGCTTCCTTCAAACTCCACCCAAACCCCACTTTCCACAAAACCCTATGAAAGCTCACTCTCTACCTGTGTCAGGTGAGCTGCCCAACGCTCACCGGGTTAACAAACCTGCTTTGCCAGACGATGGGGGTGATCCTGGTGGAAGTCGAAGGCCCAAAAGGGCAGAGATAGTGCTGGCCTCTCCAGTTGGTAGACGCACACTGAAGGCCTGCTACCTGCCAGGCAGTGGGACCCAGCTGTGCGCTGCATCCCTTCCTCATCATCTCCACTTGCTGAATGAATGGAGGTTGGGGGATGATAATTACATCCAAGGGCGGGGATGGCTGAGGCGGGGAGGGGGAGGTTCGGGAATGATAAAGGGGAAAAACAAGCACAGTGAGAGGCTATCGTGAGGAAACAGGTGAGAGAGAAGAAAACACAGAGCGATGTCAAGGCTCCAAAGGAACTCAGGAGCCGTCTGAACAGTTCCCTTTCTTGTGCCAATGATCTACTGCCTTTCCAAGCTCTTTCTGCTCACCCTGGTCTCCACCCTCTCTACCAATCAGTTGCTTGGCCATTTTCCAGCTGTAAAACATGGTCCCTTGAAGCACAAATGGGCTGAGCACCACGGAGAGGCAGACCCATGAGAACCAAGTGTCCCAAAGCCCAGCCACCAGCATGTCCCGCAGGCCACGGACACCAGCGAAGGAGCCCTGCCCTCCAGCTCATTCAAGCTGGGTTTGTGCCGCCTGCAGCCAGGGTAGCGAAAAGATTCGAGCCCCCTGTGAGCCTAAGCAGACCGACTCACAGCTGGTTTGATAGGGTTCTAACCTCCAGAGCCAGGGGCTCCCCCGCGCCCATTGCCTGCATCTGGGATGGCGATGGCGCTGCCGGCCCGGCCCCACGCCACCCTCACCCCACCCTGGCTGTGCTTTGGCCTCAGGAAGCCACTTGGTAATATCCACAGTAGCTACACTGTGCACAGAGTCCATCTGTTTTCCAGTCCCACGAGCCAGTGATTCTAAGCAACATCAGTGATTTAACTGTCCTCCATGAAAAAGGCTTTTACTGGTCGAAGCACTAAGCTAGGGGCTGGCTGCATTACCCTGGGAAAGGCCAGATAGTAAATATTTTCGTTATTTCAAGCCATTCAGGCTCTGTCACAACTACTCCATAATGCTGTCATTGCACAAGCCAGCCACAGACAGTATACAAACCACTGAGTGTGGCTGTGTTCCGCTAGGACTTTAATGATAGACACTGAAATGTGAATTTCACATAATTTTCACACGTCCTGAAATATTCTTTTGCTTCCCCCCATACACACACCATTGAAAATGTGAAGATCTTTCATAGCTCGCTGGCTGTACAAAAACAGGCAGCCAGCCAGATCTGGCTCACAAGTTAGCACAGTTAACGGTCGTGCGTAGTAATATTTATATAAGCTTGAAATTTGCACATTTGTGTGGCAAACCTTTAAAAACTGGGTGTTTGGGGGAGAACTCCCCACCATAAGTCTGGCCCCCACATAGCTGTAGGCGTTCATCTCAAGACTAAGTTTGAAATATCGGGAATTTCCGAGCTCACTTAGGGTGTGGCTTGTACCCCCAGCCTCTCCTGGGGGTACACTTTCTTGTGTTTTTCGAAGTGCGGATTTGAAGTAAACATTGGAAACATGGTGATCACCAACACCCAGAAACAGACGTTGTTCATTCTGCATGACCCCTGGAGTTTTTGTGATTAACAGTTCTCAACAACAGAGCAGTCTAAAAGCCTTTGGAATGAATCCCAAACACACAAAGGCATGAGCAGTTTTCCAGCTTCTGGAATGTACTATGTAATGAAATTTGAATCAATCTGGGTCAAACGTAGGCTTGCGTCTAAGGCTTTCCCTATTTGTGGAGCTATGGGTTATGAAAGAAGTTTAGAAAGTTAATGAAACAGGTGCATATATATGACAGACAAAATAATAAATGTGGGAGAAGAGGGAAATCTCCCCTTCAAAAAAAAGAAACCCAGAAATTTATGTAGACGCTCTGTAGTGAAGGAGGTAGAGCTTAACTTGCCCCTCACAATACTCTCTTCCAAAGGGGACTGGATGGAGACTGGAGAGGGGTTAATCCTATGGTGCAGAAGCCTGACAAAAGCGACCTGGGCCATGTGCTCAAGGTCAACATCAATAGCGATGAGTTGCAGTGATGGCATGGGCCCCTCTGACCAGAGGGCCTCTCTGTGACTGTCGCTGAGAACACCCTTGGGGAGGGTCTGGGACGTCCTGTCCCAAGGTCGCCCCCTCTTCCCCACACTACAGCCCGTCCAGGATGAGCAAGCGCAGTTCATTCATTGGGTCAGCGTTGTCCTGCATGTGTAGGACCCCTCACTCTCCGGTCAGCCCATCAGCTTTCAGCTCTACTCACCATCTCCTCCTACTCGGCTGCACCCCCAGGCTATCCTTCCCTCCAGGTTGCCTGGCACGCCCTTCCATGCCCTTCCATGCCCTTCTCTCCTGAGAGCTCACATCTCCACTCCAGGGAGAGTTAATCCCTCCCAGAAAGGGAGTCTTAAAGGCTGCGGAGATGAGGGGAAATCTGAAGGGGACCTGTGGGGGGCTGAGGCCATTTCCCCAGGAGTCAGTGGGGAGGCCGCCTCTCACCTCAGGACCAGGGGTGGGGGAGCGGCAGTCCCTCCCAGGGCTCCCGCCAATGTCCGCGTCACACACTTACTGCCAGAGGCGCAGGCCCGGCAGAGAAGGGGCTGCTCCCGGCAGGGACAGTCCCCACCACGCAGCTGCTCATCAGAGGTGCGGGATCCGGGCAGGATTCAGGATGCGAAGTGGGCATGGCCACCTGGAGTCACCGTGAAAAAGACAGGCTGCAGGGGCGTGAGCCGGCCCCGGACAAGCTGGGAGCCCCCAGCCAAAGGACGGGCAATGCCCGTCAGGGGTGCCCCGGTGGGCCAGGAAGCGCCCCAAGGATGCACAGACGTGGGCATGAGATCAAGATCTGCCGTGAACATGGCCCGAAGCCAGCTTGCCACAGCTGGAGGCCAAACAGCACCCGCTCCAGCCCCGCCGAAACATCCACTTGCTAATTTTCAGAACCTGTGACTGTGCCTTACTTGGCAAAAGGGACTTTGCAGATGTGATTACGGATCTTGAAAGGGGAAGAGAACCCCCTGGACTCTCCAGGTGAGCCCAGTGTCATCACAGGTCCTTCTAAGAGGGAGACAGGAAGGTCAGAGCCAGACAAGGGGACACAGTGGTAGAAGGAGAGGGGGGTAGGGAGGGCTGCGTTACTGGCTTGAAGATGGAGGAAGGATTTCGAGAAGCCAGAAAAGGCAGGGGAGCAATTCTCCTCTCGAACCTCGGCGAGAACACAGACGTGCTGACCTCTCACTTTCAGGCGTGTGACCTCCTGAATGTAAGAGCGTAAGTTACTACCTTCTTAAGCCGCTGGGCTGGCGGTGGTGTCGTTTGCTACCGCTGCTCCTCAAGAAGAGAGGCCTGGCCCTCCTCCCCTCCTCCCTCCCGCAGCTGGGAGCCTGCAGGGGTCAGTCAGAAACAGGGTTGCCAGATGTAGCAAATCAACACAAGATACCCAGCTGAATTTGACTTGCAGATCAACAGTAATTTTTTTAGGAGAGTCCCAAATGTTGCAAGGGACCTACTTACACGAAAAAGAAATTACTGAAGGCCCTTCTGAGATACGCACGTTACTGGGCTCGCTCCCTCCAGCACCACTGAGCAGGTTCAAAGGGCAGCAGGAAATGAAGATGATGTCATGATTGCACCTGCAAGGCCGTCCTGGACCGACCGGTGACAGTGGGTAGAAAGCTCAATCTCTAGCTCCAGGTCAAGGGGCAAACAGAAGCAGCCTCGATGAAGACTTCTGTATGTGCTTTGCGTCTTCTCCGCCCCGCCCCCACCCCCCTGGTGGTTTAAGAGTCACTGCAGGGCAGGAAACAGGCTTTCACTCTCCAGACCCGGACCTGTCACAGCGAATGTGGCCATGTGCCCACAAGGTGGCGCTCACGATCACCGCAAGATACTTTGCTACAGTCGTGTGTTTTTCAAGGGCTCGGGGTTGTAAGTTTGAGCCCCATGTTGGGTGTAGAGATTACTTAAAAATAAAATCTTTAGGGGCGCCTGGGTGGCTCGGTCGGCAGGTCATCAGACTCTAGATCTCAGCTCAGGTCTTGATCTCTGGGTCATGAGTTCAAGCCCCATGTTGGCCTCCTTATTACTTAAAAAAAATAATAAAATAAAATATTTACTAAAATAAAATATTCCAGATGAAGGTTAGATTTACACGACTGTTGAAAGTATAATATGCGAGGCGCCTGGGTGGTCCAGTTGGTTAAGCGTCTAATTCTTGATCTCTGCTCTGGGCATAATCTCTCAGTTCATGAGTTCGAGCCTCACATCAGGCTCTGCACTGACAGTGTGGGGGCTGCTTGGAATTCTGTCTCTCCCTTCCTCTCCCCCTTCCCTGCAAATGCACGTGTGCTCTCGCTCTTCCTCTCTCAAAATAAACTTTCCTGTGTACCCTACACCCAGAGTTCTTATAATTAACATCTTACATTAGCATGGTACGTTTGTCACCGTTATGAACCAATATTGATCCCTCATTACATTTAACTCCCAGGCTGGGACAGTTTCCCAGTCTCTCCTCAGTTTCTATGACCTGGACAGCTTGAGGTGCTGGACAGGTGTTCCGGAAGTTTCCCCCCTCCTGGGATTTGTCTGCTGTCCTTCTCATGACTAGACTAGGGTTGTGGGTTTGGGGGTGTGAAGATTTCAGATGTAAAGCACCTGCTCACCTATCATATCAAGGACACAAGCCATCACTGAGACTTATCTTGGTGGGGGGTTGACCTTGGTCACCGGGCCAAGGTCATGTCCATCTGGTTTCTCCATCATACAGTCTCTCTCCTTCCCTTTCCATACTGTGATCTTTGAATCGTGTTTTTCAAAGGTTTGGTCATGTGACAATTACTTAGGGCTCTAGTCTCTTCCGGCCTCTCCAATTATCCAAGTCAGACTTTATCAGGGCGCCTGGGTGGTTAAGCATCCGTCTTTGGCTCAGGTCATGATCTCACAGGTTCATGAGTTCAAGCCCCGGGTCGGGCTCTGTGCTCACAGCTTGGAGCCTAGAGCCTGCTTCTGATTCTGCGTCTCCCTCTCTCTCTTTCTGCTCCTGCCCCACTCGTGCTCTGTCTCTCGCTCTCAAAAATAAAAACAAATATAAAAAAAAAAAACAACTTCAGCAGTGTCGTCAAAGCTGTCATAGGAAGGAGAAGGCAGGAGAGGAAAGTCAGAGACCGGCAGTGTGAGAAGGGCCAAAGGGCACCGTGACCGCGCCCTGGGAGCAGCGCCCCCACACCTGTGCCCTTGCACCCGGCCTTGCGCCTGTCTGGCAGGAGATACTGGAGGGATGGCACCTCCCGCCACCCCCCACACACCCCACCCCACCTCGTCCTTGCCGACTTCCTTGTAATGCTCAGCAAGATCCCCATCAGGTCACATCTGTCACCTGCTTAAAACCCTTCAGGGACCCCCACCCTCCCGGGAGGACCCCACGACGCCCCACACCCTGGGCGTGGCCATCTCTTCCCGCACGCATGCCGTCCTGCTCTGGGGGACACGGGGACACACACATGGCCTCTTCACAGTCTTCGGTGAGCTCCGCAGAGTTCGTTGCCGCCTGGTTTTTACAACCCGCCATCTCTCCACGATGAAGCAGTGTTTCTGCTTTTGTGGCATACGGGTCTTTTTCTTCCTCTAAAACCATTAAAGGTGTCAAAACCTCCTGCTGCTAACATCCTGGGTGCGCACGCCCAGTGGGCCTTGTCGCTGCTGCATCTGAGCTGAGCACGGGCTTCTCTCAGCGACTCACCTGTCCCCCCCGCGGGCACTGCCTTATACGGTGAAAAGCAGTCCTTGGCTGGGAGAGCGCGGCGGCTCCTGAAGGAAGTCCTCAGCTTCACAAGAGGCACCGCAGGGGTTTCCGCACGAGCTTTGGCCTCCAAGCCCGCAGCCAGCTCACTACCTTCCCCAAGGGCGCAGTGTATCTATGGCAACGAGGAATTAGGTGTCAAAGACACTTCCTGTCCAGCAGCTGAAACAAGAATGGGGGAGGGGGAGGGGCGCCCGGGTGGCTTAGTCGGTTAAGCGTCCGACTTTCGCTTGGGTCATGATCTCACGGTTCGTGGGTTCGAGCCCCGCGTCGGGCTCTGTGCTGACTGCCAGCTCGGAGCCTGGAGCCTGTTTCAGTCTGTGACTCCCTCTCTCTCTGACCCTCCCCTGCTCACGCTGTCTCTCTCTCTCTCCTAGAAATAAATAAAAATATTAAAAAAAAAAAAAGGAATGGGGGAGGGGGCAGGCAGACCGGAGGACGCTGCGCTTGGGGATCTCAGCTACGGCCACGGGTAGCGAATGTTGCTGCCAGTGACCTTGGCATCCCACTGCACCCTCCCAACAACCCGGGAGAGTGAGTACCATTGTTCATCCCACTTTCCAGACAAAGCAAACTGAGGCTCAGAGGATGGCAGTAACTCAGACAAGTACCCGATCTACCAGACCCCTGGTGAGTGGGGGACACAGTGCAGGCCTCTAGGAAGCCACCCCCAAGAAGGCCATGCCGCGCACGAGGGGGCGTGTGCCACAAACCCGCCCAGCGCGGGCCACAAGTTCAAGGGCTGCTCCAAAGCGCGGTGCGCGTGAAACACACCAGGCTTCGGACACGGGCTTGGGTGTTTCCTGAATTTTAAAACGGTCTGAGACAACAGTGTTAATTGTAAGACAGCTCAGTCAGTTTCATTTTGGAAGTAGAGGTTCACAGGAAGTCGCAAAGACAGTGCAGAGAGGTCGGCACTGAGGTCACTCAGCTTTGACTCCGGGGACACCTTCCGTAATTACGGTACAGTGTCACAGCCAGGACACGGACAGGACGTGCGTGTAGTAGCCACGTCCCTTCGACCCGCGTGAGGATGCACTCGGCTCCACGCAGCCGAGATGCAGAAAAGTCCTCTCCCGCATGCTTTTCTCGAATATTCACAGTAGAGGTAACATGTTGAAATAATATCTTGGCTCTATCAGGTTAAATGGATTCAAAAATAACTGGTGCCCGTTTCTTTTCTCTTTCTAGAATGCGGCTACCAGAACCCCGGGGAGGGGCACTTCCTGCGGCCGTGTGGCATGGGCCCCTTGACCTCCGCCACCACTCACTCACTCAGCCCATTTCCTGAGCACTTGCTGAGTGCTGGGCACAGTGCTAAGAACCGGAGACACAGAAGAAAGACTTGACGCTCAGAAACCTAAGTGTCCCTGCCCCCGAGCGCGTGAAGCAGGCCCGGGGATCCCCGGATGCCACCCCAGCCCTGACCCCTCCCTGAGCCCACTCCAGACAAATGGCAGGCAGGGTCCGTGGGGCAAGGATTAAGTAAGTACCAGCTCGGAGAAGGTGCTGGTGTGCAAAGCCGCCCAGTCAGAGCACTCAGGGGCACCACACCCCAATCCTGAGTGTCCCCCAGGCACCCCCCGCTGCCCATCTATCTGTCCTTCTGTCTGTCCTTCAATCCATCTCAAAGCTACTTAGCCCCCCTGCCCCCGGAAAGATTTATTATAAAAACCCTTTAACATAGCGAGAAGCAGAGTAAAATAAACTCTCTTCTCCCCACCGCCTGGATTTAACAATTGTCAACATTCCGCCCTATTTCCCATGGCTCATAGTATTTGAAAGGAAACCCGAGTCGTCCTGACGGTCAGCCCTAAATAGGTCTGTCCGTATCTCTTTGTCAAATAGGATACTTTTTACCCAACCACAATGCCATTAACAAAAATCCTTCGTATCATCTCCATCCTTCAGCTCGGGACTCGGGGTGGAAACACAGGCTCTGGGGTCTTACCCTGGACCCACTGAATCAGAACCCACATCCTAAGAAGGTCCCCAAGAAATCTGGGTGCACATCACAGTCTGGAAAACAGACTTTATACCTTGTCTGTTTGGGGCTGAATTCTTTTTTTTTTTTTTAATTTTTTTAATGTTCATTTATTTTTGAGACAGAGACAGAGCGTGAATGGGGGAGGGGCAGAGAGAGAGGCTGACACAGAATCTGTAGCAGCTCCAGGCTCTGAGCTGTCAGCACAGAGCCGGATGCGGGGCTTGAATTCACAAACTATGAGATCATGACCTGAGCCGAAGTTGGACGCTTAACCGACTGAGCCACCCAGGAGCCACCCCCCCCCACCCCCACCCCCACCCCCCCACCCCCCCCCCCGTTATGGGCTCAATTCTATCCTTCCCAATTCATATGCTGAAGCCCTAACCCCAGGACTCAGAACGTGGCCTTATTTGGAAACAGGGTCATTGCAGATGTAATTAGTTCAGATGAGGTCATTCTGGGAGGAAAAAAAGAAAAAAACGATGAGGTCATTCCGGAACACGGGGTGTGGGGCCTAATCCAGTGGGACCAGCCCTGCTGATGGCCGCCGCGATTTTGAACTCCAGGCCTCCAGAGCTGAGAGTATGCTTGTGATGTTCAAGCCAGAGCTTGGGCTCCTTCACCACCGAGGCCCAGGGACGCCACGTATCGCCCATACTCTAACCCTCGCCTGCAGGGTTTTGAAACTACCCAAGGCTGAGCCCATGCTGGAAGGTTCTAACAGCGCCAGTCCAGGTGCGGGAATTCTCAGCAGCAGCCGGCTCTGCTTTCGCAGTTCGCCGTGAAAAAGCAGGCAGGGAGTCCCCCACCTGCTGCGGGGTGCTCTGTGAGGAAGGGCTCGGAGCTCATCTGGGGAGAGAAATACCCAACATCGGGGTAGGGACCCTGGGCACTGCGGTCCTCAATGCGCAGTCCTGCACCTGCGGCAGCCACATCACCTGGGAGCTATTGAGAAATCAGAGGCTGGTACCCCACGCAGCGGTCTCGAATCAAGAGGCTGTGGCTGGGGGCCCACCAAGCTACATTTGAAGGAACCCTCCCCGTAATTCAGAGGCACACCCAAGTCTGAGAAGCAGAGCCTTAAAGAAGCATGGGCCAGGGCACCTGGGAGACTCAGTCAGTTAAGCATCCGACTTCCGCTCAGGTCATGATATCTCAATTCACGAGTTCGAGCCCCGTGTCAGTGCTGACAGCTCAGAGCCTGGAGTTGCTTTGGATTCTGTGTCTCCCTCTCTCTCTGACCCTCCCCTGCTTGCGCGCGCTCTCTCTCTCTCTCAAGTAAACATTAAAAAATTTTTTTTAATTAAAAAATAAAAAGAAGCGTGGGCCTGATCTCTGCGTGTGTTCTGACAACTTGCATCCGTGCCAGCCTGTGGGCACTTTAAGGGCATCCGCTCTCTCTCTGTTGGGAAAGCAGCAAAATCTCCCATCAGTAGCCGCAGACTAGGTATCTCCTTCCCAGATCTCCGCACTAGCATCTCCATCCAACTATGAAGTTCACTTTGTTAACTTGTGTGTAGAAACATTAACATGCCAACACAATAACAATTTCAAACAGTCTGAGAGAGAGAGAGAGAGAGATCATAGAAGGGAAATCTTGACACCCCTTTCCCAGTCCTGCCCCCCCGCCCCCACCCCGGCAGCCACAACCAGAAGCTTCTCTCTGCTTTTCCTGGAGCTCGCCTGAGAATCCACATCTGAGTACATCTACGCCCCTTAAACACACACACCAGAAGCCGACATCACACCTTGTCTCTTTCCTCCCCGTAACTCTACACCCCGGAGCTCACACAACCCTCCGTTTCTGAAACACGCTGCCGTCTGAGAATAGATCCTCGAGCCAGTCCCTTACGGACGAGCCTTCTGCCGGCTCTCCATTTCTTGCTTTTGTGCACAACCCTGGATTTAACAGTCTTGTACATTTGTACACAAACAGCCCGATGTCGAGCTTCCCGCCTTGTGGATTTCATGAGCCAGTTAAAACGTCACGGGGCTGATGCAAAGCAGAAAGGACGTTTAAACACAATAATACTATCATTGCTGCTGAGGCATCACGGAAAATCATTTTCACGCCCGAGTCTTGGAAAGATGGGATTCTTAAAGAGCAATCAATGGGGCGCGTTGTTTTGTAGGGCGCTCGAGTCTCGTGTTACTGCAGCCCTGGAATGACTTCACACCTGCACACTGATGCTCCGAGGAAAGAACGGGGCCGCAAGCTCAGACGGGCGCCCGCCCCCGACCCCCAGTTCCCAGTGCCCACTCACTGACCCCTCCAAGGGCGTGGTCTTCTGAAGAGGGGTGCCGCCAGGTCTCCCCCACTCTGTTTTCAATGACACGACCTGCAGCTGCTGGAGAGGGAGCCCTTTCCATCCTCATTAGGGAGGAGACGGAACTGCTGGAGACTGTGATTCTGGGCAGGTGCTTGATGGGATTAACAAGGCCACCAGACAGCTGTTTGGTTTCCAAAGAAATCCGTTAGCAGGTGCGCGTCGACTCAGCTGTTAAACCCAGTTGGGCAGCAATTCCAGTAATTCGACTGAGATTGCAGGGTCTCTGTTATCCAGGTGCTCAAGCGGCTGGAAGACAGGACTGGGCTCTCGTGTGGTCTGGCCCCTCCCCGCCCCCCTCCCCGCCCCCAGGACCCCTGTTCTTTCATCCCTTTGTGTAATCGCAGGTGGGCCCTGCATCAGGCTCCTAACCCGTGCAGATCTGAGGGCAGGTGTTGGCATCACCAGGAGCCAGAAGCTGCGTTTTTCCCGGGTGGTTCACAGACATGTTCAAGTTCAAGAAGCACTGGGCTAAAGAGAGTTTTGCCAAGGCCCACCAAGACCCGGTGAGGGGGTACAGTCAGCGTGAACAACACACAGGTGCTTGTGTGTTGTCAGAGAGCTGGCCGGGGTCCGATTCTGCAGAGTCTGTTCGCAGGACACTGAGGAAGTTGTGGCATCCTTCTGAGCCTCAGTCTTCCCATCTGTAAAATGGGGTAAGAAGGCGAGTTGCCTGCCAGGGGTTGTTCTGAGGATTAAATACTTGGCCCAGAATAAGTGCTCAAAAGATGTGGCTACTGTTTCCTTTGCCCCAAAGAGGAAGGGACCCAGATGCCTCAGAGGCCACTGTCTTCCCAGCTCTGACCACCCCAGCAACCCACACAGTCCTACATACTTTAAGTTCCGTGGTCGCGGGGTGCCCGGGGGGCTCAGTCGGTTGGTTGTCTGGCTCTTGATCTCAACTCGGGTCATGATCTCTTGGTTCATGGGTTTGAGCCCCGCGTCGAGCTCTGCGCTGACAGCGCGGAGCCTGCTTTACATTCTCTCTTCCTCTCTCTCTGCCCCTCCCCTGCTCTCACTCTCTCAGAAATAAATAAATAAACATTTAAAAAATCTTAAAATAAATTCTATGGTCGTAAGGCTGTCCTAAGGAAGTGGTTAAACATGTGGATTCCAGGAAGTGGGCCCAGAAAGTTTGAATCTGTGAGCAGGGGGTGAGTGGGGTGCTTCGAGCCTTTTCATTCGTCACTCGGCATCCAAGGAACGCGCAGACACACCCCATCCCGTGGCCTCTGTACTCAGAGTGTGGTTCACGGACCAGCCGCATCTCTGGGAGCCTGTTGCCAAGGCAGGATCTCAGCCCCTGCCCCCGACTGGTGACTGGGGTCCAGCATTTTAACGAGATTCCCAGGAGACCCCCGATCACCCCAGGCTGTCCCTCAGCTAGGGTTTGCTGCAGGCAAAACGCAGGCCTGTGGCTCTCAGGTCTGTCGCTCCCAGCCCTCTGCCTACCCCACCCCTTCTCAGGAGACAGCTGTTAGTGACGATCGGTCCCCCAGAGGGGGCCCCCCACTGGGGGGCTGTGCTGACGGCTCAGAGCCTGGAGCTGCTTCGGATTCTGTGTCTCCCTCTCTCTCCCTGCCCCTCCCCCGCTCGTGCTCTGTCTCTCTCTCAAGAATAAAATTTAAAAAAGAAATCAAGGTGGTGCCAGAGTTGTTTCCCTGTTAGGGCCCTGGGGAGGGGGGCATCCCTTCCGTGCTTCTTCTGGCTTCTGGTGGCTCCTCAGTGCCACGGAACTTACAGCCGTGTCACTCGTCTCTGCCACCATTGCCCCACGGCCTCGTCCGTGTCTGTGGCTTCACTTGTGTCTCCCGTAAGCACTAGATTCAGGGTCTGTCCTGATCCAGGACGAGCCCCTCTTGAGATCCTTCGTTATCTGCAAAACCTCCATTTCAAAATAAGGCCCTCAGCGCACAGGCCCCAGGTAGACACGTCTTTGGGGGCGGGGGGAAGGCACCATTCAAGCCACCGCGGGTCTGCCTGCAGTTCGCTCCTCTCTGAGTTTATGCTTGTCACATCTCTCTCATCTGGGAGGAAGAGAGGCCATGTCCTCTGAGATCTCTGTCCTCCGGAAGCCGGCGGGGGGCTGGGCTCGCTCCCACCGCGTTGCACACAGCCCTGACCCAGCCTGCCGCTCTTACACCCACCGGGACGCTGAGGGCCAGGGAGACGCAGCCAGGTGGATGTCAGGCTCGGCCCCACCCAGCAGCCCGCTAATTTCATGGCACCGACATCCAGGGGGTGCCGACAGGGAACGACGGGCCCCAGATAAAAAGGGTGTTCATCTGGCCGTGCTTGGGGAAACACCTAACACCCAGCACTAAAGGATCGGGAGTGAGTGTCCCACAGAACGAGTGTCAGGGTCCTCCACGGTCATGTGCTGGAGGTCACCGAGCTGGGACACACGCACAGACGCGCTCTTGGACAGCACAGACTGTCTGTGGGATCCAACAGGGCGTGGAGTCGAAAGACTTAACTACCTGTTGCTCTCGGTGTAGACCAGGAGCTCTCAGCCTGGCTGCACACTGGGACCCCGTGGGGGGCTTATATAAGCCCGGATGCCCGGGCCCCGTCTACACCACCTGAGTGAGCGGCTCCAGGAGACGGGGTCAGGCGTCGGGGGTTCCCACGCACAGCAGCGTTGAGAACCACGGGCGCGTAACCGGAAGCTGTCGCCACCCCGGCTGGGGCCGTGTGGCGGGATGTGGGGCCGTGTGGGACCAGGGGCATCTCTGAGGACCTGTGGGCTGAGGTGGCGGCCACATGGCTGCCTGTGGGCAACCGCGTCCCCTGGGGCCCCTGTAGCCCTAACCCTGGGACCCTTCCCACCTCCTTCCTGCAGTGACTTCTGCCTCGAGAGCCCACCCTCTTTGGGGCTGCTCTGCCCCCCCGATTGTGGCGGGTCATAACACTGCTGACCCCAGACAACGACAGAGCCGGGCAGGGATGCAGGGCGGGGTGGGGGGGGTTCTGCCCCTGCAGGGGTTCCTGACACCATCTCCCCTCCCCACGGGGCTCCCCTCGGCTCGGCCGTGACTTCCTCCTTGCCACCCTGCAGCCTGAACCCCCTCCCCCTTCCTCGGGGATCAGCTTCCCCAGGGACCTGAGCTGGCACCGAGCTCAAGTGGGTTCATCCGGTGGCTGTGTTCCCAGAAACAGGAATGGGATTCAGGGGACACAGTGGCCACAGCATGACAGCTGTCCCCTCCGCGCTCGTCTCTTCCCAGGTCCCACCCCTGCCCTGAAGCTCTGTTCTCCTCTCCCCTGCACAATGTTACCATGTCCTTGTGAACATAACCCACTTCCCTGATCAGAACTATAACCATCAGCGGACAGAAGGACAGGCATACTCTTTTTAAGTTTGATTTAAGTAATCTCTACACCTGACGTGGGGCTCGAACTCACAGCCCGAGATCGAGAGTCGCACGCTCCTCTGTGGCTGAGCCAGCCAGGCGGCCCCTGCACACGTTCTGGTTACTGCTTTTTCCCTGTCCCGTGCACACCAACTAAATCATTAGAATCCTTACCCTAATGACTCAGGTTCTGTGTGACTACTAAGTGTCCCTTACTTGCAGGGGAAAATGAACACCTTGGGGGGCTGCTGACCATTTGCTCAGAGGCGCCTCACGAAGGTCCTGGTCAGCAGGTGGTCCCCAGGCCATGCATGGGTGCCCCAGTCAGTGATCAGCCCTGACCCCACCTCCCCTCTCCCGGGCCGTCATTGGAAATGAGCCAGAGCAGCAAGCGGCAGCCCCCCGCCCCCCGCGCCCCAGCAGCCGGTGCAGAGAAGCACCTCAACCCCACGTGGGCCTCAGGGGGGCAGGAGGGTAGGCATCCCCGGCCTCCCCTGCTCCTCCCCAGCCTCCTTCCGCCCTGCTGCAGCCACGCGGCCCCGGGCCCTGTTTCCATCGTGATTCAGCCACGCCAGCCAAGCTAAAAGCAGAAGCAGATTCCATGCAAATGCCCCTTTGAAAACACGAGATGCCCTCCGCCAGCCTAGGCTGAGTGGCCGCTGCACCCCAGCCAGGGCCTCAGGCTCAGCAGAGTCACATGACGCCCCAGAGCGGGGACAGTGGGCCAAGCCTTCCAGCACATGCCGGCAGTGGAGACGGAGGCCCTCGGAGAGCCACCGCCACACTGTCATCTCTGTCAGGGCTGAGCGTTGCCACTCGGCGGCCCGTGAGATGGAAGACGGGCAAGGCCAGTGGCCGTGACCTTTGAGGCTGTGCTGTTAGTGACTCCACAGGCTTTCCAGGGGCACCAAGCATGGAGAAAAACGATGTCCGCTCTGCTGTTTCGATACCTGCGTGAACCTCACATTAACTGGTTATAAAGAGGCCCAGATGCGACCACTGCTTTCCAGCCAGTATTGCTTTGAATGCTCCCAGCAGTGCTATGCGGAAGCACCACACTGATTTCACAGACGTCAGAATCGGTGCTCAGAGAGATCTAGTAACTGACACAAAATCACACAGTGAGGAAGGGCGGGGCCAAGGCTGGAGCATGGGTCTCCCAGTTCTAAGCACAGCACACTGCTTGTCTGGTCACCCAGGAGCCAATTAAAAGAATTTTCCAGGGGCGCCTGGGTGGCTCAGTCGGTTAAGCAACCAACTTCGGCTCAGGTCAGGATCTCACAGTTCATGGGTTCAAGCCCTGTGTCGGGCTCTGTGCTGACAGCTCGGAGCCTGGAGCCTGTTTTGGATTCTGCATCTCCCTCTCTCTGCCCCTCCCCTGCTTGTGCATTCTCTCTCTCTCTCTCTCTCAAAAATAAATAAACATTTTAAAAACTTAAAAAAAAAGAATTTTCCAAAGTCTGTTCTTTGAGTAAACATGGATATTATTTGAAAATGTAATATACTACCAAATGCAAATCACACTCACTATGTGCCAAGCCATGTTCTGAGCCCTTCACCGGCACAGAACCACTTAATTAGCCCTCATTGTCACGAGGCAGGTTCAGGCATCACCCAAGTGTTGTTGCTCCTGAGGAAACTGAGGCAGAGAAAGCTGAAGTCCTGCTCCAAATCACACAAGAACGTCTGAGCTGGGATTTACTTCTGGAATCTGTGAACTTAACCACTGCCCTTTGTTGCAAAGAAAGGATGCACGAAGAAAGGAGGAGCCAGCTTAGCTCATGAACAGGACCCAAGCTCACAGAACTTAAGGGCAGAAATGCCCATAGCCTGCGGCATCAGACACCTCGTTGGGGTGCGAGCCCCATGAAGCCGAGACAGCAGAGCCTCCGGGTAAAGGGAAAGGATGCAGAGCAGACCCACTATCTGTGTGACCCGGCCACTTCTCTGACTGGCTCAGTTTCCCCATCTGTAAAATGGGGATGGTCACACCTAATTCCTATTCTAGGCATTAAGAAAAGCTCTCAAAATTGCACCTAGTTTGGAGCACCTGTGTGGTTTCATTGAGTGTCTGACTTGGGCGCAGGTAGTGATCTCGCAGTTCGTAAGTTCGAGCCCCACGTCGGGCTCTGTGCTGACAGCTCAGAGCCTGGAGCTGCTTCAGATCTTGTGACTCCCTCTCTCTGCCCCTCCCCTGCTCATGCTCTTTCTCTTTCTCTCTCAAAAATAAATAAAAACATTTTAAAAAATAGCAACTGGCTTCACAGTGTCCAGCAGAGGTTAGTCTTTGTTATCCCTGCTTTTCTGCTCAATCTAGCGCGCCCACCGCACCACCGCCGCTCCGCCTCACCCTGGTCTGAAAGCTGGCGTCAATCTGCAGGGATAAGGCAGCCCTCGCCTCAGAATCTGCCCAGCCAACCTTGCGACGACCACGTGCGGACCACAGCGGCTTAGGATTTCTGACTGTGACTTGTTTCAAGGTCACAGGAGGGCTGCAGCTTCGGGGTAATTTCTCTCATTTCAACACCAAAGCCCTGGACATGGATTCTGTGAGATGGAAAGCTAGGTTTCCTCTGGGAACCTGTTTCCTCATCTGAAAAATGGGCACAGTAAGAGTTGCCTCCGTTCTTGTCATTCAGAGCGTGGTCAGCGTGGGCTGCGATCGGCTAGACGCGCAGACCCCCCACCCCCAGACCTGCCGAATCACAAGCTACATTTGCACAAGATTGTCCAGGAAATTTGCAGCCACGTCAAATTCCGAAAAGTCGTGCCCTGCCTCACAGCGTCTTGTTTGGAGTAAATAAACTGTAAGCTCTTGCACACTATTGACGTAGATAGAGGTTAGCTTCTTTCCCTTGACCTTCTTTTCTGACCAAAGGAAGGCAGAAACTCCACGTCGTCCATAACCCGCAGCCGTGGCGAACCCCGGGGGAGAAGCACGGTGAGGATGGCGGCTGCACTTTATGTCCACGATCTCTCACCCTTCCAGGGCCCCTCTGAGGTAGAAGCGATTGTCCCATGTTACAGACGAGGAAACAGACGGTCAGAGAGGTCCTGTGACTTGCCCACGTTCGCAGAGGCTGGGGCAGGCTGGAGGGACAGTCTATCTGACGCCACCACCTTGCTCTGAGCATCACACTCTCCACCGGGTGTCTCTCAGCCCGCGCCCTTTGGGACCCCAGGTTTGGTGCGCTCCCTGCTCCGCGCTTTCAACCATTGGCTCCTCTGAAACACATGCAGGCTGGGGAGGTGTCAGCGTGAGCCAGGCCCCGCCCCTGTGAGACAGGCCCCACCCCCGTGAGCCTGGCCCCGCCCCCGTGAGCCGGGCCCCGCCCCGTGAGACAGGCCCCGCCCCCGTGAGACAGGCCCCGCCCCGTGAGACAGGCCCCACCCCTGCGAGACAGGCCCCGCCCCATGAGCCAGGCCGCGCCTCCCGTGAGCCAGGCGCCACCCCCGTGAGCCGGGCCCCGCCCCCAGGCCACTCCAAGAAATCCAGAAAAGCACACTCTCCAAGCCAGAACTGAAACAAAGAAACACAAGACTGTTACCAACTTGCAAATTTATGGGCACTTGGGGAATGCCAGATTTGCAGAGTTTTTAGCAAAGTGTCCTTTTGCCCACTCTGCTGAAATCCCATCATTCTCATTCATTCACACGTGTGACCAGGCCGGTCGCTGGGACCGTGAATGTGGACACAGTGACCCTTCTGGAATAGAGAGGCCAGATCCTTCCGGGTTCCTGAGAGGGATTCCCCAGACGCGCCTGAGGACCTTGGTAGTACCTCTGTATTTGGGAGTCCTGATTTCCATTTTTTTATGTTCATTTATTTTTGAGAAAGAGAGAGTGCACACACTGCGTGAGCGGGGGAGGGGCAGAGAGAGGGGGAGACTCAGAATCCCCAGCAGGCTCCAGGCTGCCGGTGCAGAGCCCGCCGCGGGGCTCGAACTCACGAAACCGGGAGATCATGACCTGAGCTGAAATCAAGAGTCAGCCGCTTAACCAACCGAGCCACCCGGGTGCCCCAGGAGTCCTGATTTCTCGTTTGGCACAAGTCCCCTCCCAGGGACACCCTCCCGCTTCCTGCCTGCAGGAGAGAGGCCGGGAGGGCTCTGCCAGGCTCACCCCTGGGAAGGATACCGGAGCCCAGGGCCAGGAGCAGGAAGGAAGCCACACGACAGAGCGGGTTCGGACTCTGTACCGAGAACGTGATCTCGCTGCTGAAATATGACGATGGCTCCTGTTCACTCGGCCATTTTAAAGCATATTTAATTATTCCTTATGAAAGAACTATAAACACCTTCCAGACACAAAAGGCAAGAAGTGACACACACACATTGTGTCGGAAGTGGCCAAAACCAGGCCACATTCAGAGACACACTAGAAGGATTTTTCACGTGTGGCTGTGTTCATGGCTGACATCTATTTATAGGACGGGGTCAGGGAATGCGGCCAGATCCTAAGGAAAAACCCGCAGGTAGAGTGTTTCCAACTGAATGCTGTGTCCCCTCAAAATTCATATGTTGAGGCCCTAAGCCCAGTGTGACGGTATTTGGAGTTGGGGGCCTTTGGGGACTTCGGTGCAACGGGCATATATGAACTCACGATGGAGAATAAGGACAGGGTTTGGTTGACTCCACGGTTTCTTAAACACGACAATCCACACCAAAGAGCAGACGTGCAGATACCTTGCTGATGGGGCCCCTTGGCTGCACTGGGCCAGGAGAAGGTTCTCTTTGCTCTGATCTGGTCCAGACCCAACTTCTTTCCGGTCAGGCACATACAGAGGTCCCCTCTGGGGCTCTTGAGCTGCCCTGCTCTGCCCTAGAGCGATCCCCCTGGACCTGGGCTCTGTCTACACTTCGCCCTAGTAACCTGGAATTTGCTCCCAATTCTCATGGACCCCCCCCACCCCTGGGGGCTCTCCCCCAGACATCCGCCCTGGAAATACCTTTTCTCTCAAGAAGTCATCCTGGACTTTTTCTGCCCTATACAGCTCCCCTGCCAGTGGCTGCCTCTCTTGAGTGAAGTTCTAGAAGGATCTGAAAGCCCTTTCCTTTGAGGAAAGACCACCTTTCCAGCCAGGTCTGTCTTGCTCAGGTTCCTTTGGTTGCAGGTAACATAAACCCAGCGCCAGGTCCATGCATATAACCCAGACGTCACAGGGCCCAGCTCTGCTTGGAATTTGTTTGTTTGTTTGTTTTTGAACAGTTATTCATTTTTGAGAGACAGAGCATGAATGAGGGAGGGGCAGAGAGAGAGGGAGACACAGAATCCGAAGCAGCTCCAGGCCCTGAGCTGTCAGCACAGAGCCCGACGCAGGGCTCAAACCCACGAACTGTGAGATCATGACCTGAGCCGAAGTCAGACCCTTAACCCACTGAGTCTCCCAGGCGCCCCCTCTGCTTGGAATTCTTTAAAATGTTTGAACAAGACGCCTCACGGTTTCCTTTGCACCGAGCCCCACACACTATGTAGCTGGTCCTGCATAAAGCCATTCAGGAAATTCGAATTATTACCAAAGGACGTGTGCTGGAGGGACAAGGCGGATGCCTCCGAGACCCCAAAGGCAAGAAAGCGGTGGGCTTCACGGGGCTGCAAGCAGGGCCCAGAAAACCAAGAGAAGCCCCCGAGGCCCCTACCCTGTCCTCGAGGGAGACGCACGGATGCTCGCCTCACCCAAGAGCGCACATCCTGTGTCCCAGGATCCATCTCGACGGCTGTTTCATGGGACAGAGACGCTGACCGGCCCGGCTTGGGGGCCTCCAGTCATGGCACAGCCACTGCTGGCCGAGGGGTCTGGGGCCCGCGGTACCGACGCGCTTTCGTGCGGAAGCAGAGACCGCACCGTCAGCAGTTGGCAGAAAACAAGTCTATCTGGAAACTTGCTGTAAAACACATTCCAGCCCCAACGCGTCGCGGCTTAACCGTTTCCTGCCCGCTCTCCCATGAGCTGCCCTTCTGGTGAGTGAGGTCCTCCCAGCACATCAGCCTATCAACGAGCTGACCTTTGGCCTTTTCCATTTCCAGCTGAGCCATCAATTTGGGGAACTTGATCAATATGGCTTCTTAATCAATATGGCTTCTTGTCAATATCAACATGGCTCCGTGTCAGTTTCTTTCTCCCCTTGTTTAAAAACAAACCAACCACTATGGAAACTAATTTGACAATAAACTATTTGTAAAAAAAAAAAACAAAAAACAAAAAAACAACCACGATGAACAAAACCTGACAAGCAGGCTGAGAGTGTAGACAGTGCAGATCGCCGTGAACATGGCTGGTTTGGACAGAAGCCTCACACGCGCGCGCGGTTTCTAAGCCTCTCTAAGCAAACCATAGATCTTTGGCCCTTGGACGCCTGACCCTTTAGGAACTCACTGCAAAGCATTCTCTGGGGGCCACTCAGGGTTCTGTGTGGGACAGATAGCGGCCTCTCCGAGGGAAGTTGATTAGACTCTGGGAGATAAATCTTCGGCTTCCTTCCTCTCTGAGCCGATTCTGGGCAGAGCTCTCCCCGCGGTCCCTGCCGGGAACAAAGGCCCTCTGTCCAGCGAGGCGCCTCCCCCTGCCCTCTTCTGCATTATGAGCCGTGACCTCCTGATCCTTCCACGAAGCTTTCCAGGCTCTGAGACGGCCACTCCCCGCCCTGGGGCCCCGTGCTGCAGGACACCACTGGGTCTCTCTCGACTGCTGTCCCCACCACTGCCCCCCTCTCTAGCCCCGGGGGCCTGACCACCCCACCCCGCACCCCAGGCCTTCTGCGGATGCCACTCTGGCTGTCATCCAGGCCCCCGGGGGGGGCTTCCCCTGATGACAGATCGCCCCAGGGGAGCCTGACCTGCAGGAAAGCCTGATGCTACCTCAAGGGGACAATGAGCTCAGGCTGGAGGGACAGACACAGCGACCTTCCAATCTGCCCAGCACCCACTTCCCAGCTGCCACTGGGGCGGGGAGACTTCAGCGCTCCCTGCCCCCCCTGTCTGCAGACGGGGGGATGGTGGCACTAAGGCTGAGTTCGCAGGGGTTCACACACGGTCACGTGTGTGCAGTGCTTGGCAGAGGGCCGGGGCCACAGCAAGCGCGGGATAAACCCCAGCCCCAGCGGCTGGGGCACCCGGAGGGTGTGCGGCTCCCGGTTCAAAAGGCAGGAGAAACCTTTCTCCTTTCTTCTGGCCACCCTCCCCACCCCCACCCCCACCCCCCTGTCGTGCTGGTTTTAATTTATGATTTAATGACACACTCCCTAGGGCACAGGATGCTTTCGGGCCGGTGGGTGGAGAGCTGTAGTGGTGACGGGGACTGCGGTGGGTTCCGGGAGACAGGGGCCTGCTCCCCTGTCCCCTCGCACCTCTTACAAAAGGCAAATGCAGGGCGCCTGGGTGGCTCAGCTGGGTAAGTAAGGGTCCAACTTTGGCTCAGGTCATGATCTCGTGGTTTGCGGGTTCGAGCCCCATATCAGGCTCCAGGCTGACAGTTCAGGGGAGTCTGCTTGGGATTCTCTCTCCCCTGCTTGCACATTCTCTCTCTCTCTCTTTCTCAAAAATGGATAAATGGGGGCGCCTGGGTGGCTCTCAGTTGGTTGAGAGTCCGACTTCGGCTCAGGTCATGATCTCATGGTTCGTGGGTTCGAGCCCCGCGTCGGGCTCTGTGCTGACTGCCAGCTCAGAGCCTGGAGCCTATTTCAGAGTCTGTATCTCCTCTCTGACCCTCCCCTGCTCACGCTGTCTCTCTCTCCTAGAAATAAATTAAAAATAAAAATTAATTAATTAATTAAAAAAAATTTTTTTAATTTTTAAAAAATGGATAAATGGGGGGCACCTGGGTGGCTCAGTCGATTAAGTGGCTGACTTCAGCCCAGGTTGTGATCTTGCAATTCGTGAGTTCGAGCTCCACATGGGAGTCTGTGCTGACAGCTCAGAGCCCAGAGCTGCTTCCGATTCTGTGTCTCCCTCTGTCTCTCCCCCTCTCCCCCACCCTCTCTTTCTCTCAAAAATAAACATTTAAAAAATGTTTTAAATGGGCAAGTGGACTTTAAAAAGCAGATTAAAAATATGCAAATGCACAGATAAAATTAAGAATGTCAAGACGGCTACCACAGAGAATTAAATCCTAAGCGCGACCCCTTGAGCAGGGGACCCTGTGTGACTTCAGTGCCCAGATGCCCAGACCAGTCCTGGTCATAGCTATTCCTTCAATGTATCCATCAGCCTGATTCTTAGATTTGAGAATGTCATTCATCAGATAAATGGTTTCTAGTCATTTGAGAATATCTACTAAAGTCAAACACAGACACACAGCAGCCATTCTCCCCAGAACGTACCCCGCAAGTGTAAGAACTTGTGCTAGAATGTTCTGAGCCGCCCTACTCACACTGTCAGTGACCCAAATGCCCATCAATGGTAGAAAGGCGGGGGAGGAAATGCAGTCTGTCCACAGGACAGAAAACCACACTGAACAAAGAGTGAGTTATGACCGTCCATGGCAGTGGGGCCGGGGCTCGCGGATGTGACGCTGAGTCAGAAGAACCAGATGCGAAAGAGCACGTGTGTGTGTGTGTGTGTGTGTGTGTGTGTGTGTGTGTGTGTGTGGTTCACGTACAAAAGCAGGACAACAAATCCACGCTGTTGGACGTTAGGGTAATGTTTCCCATGGGGGGGTCCAGGGGGGTACAAGGCGGGCCCGGGGGGATGGGAACGACAGTCCCAATGCTGGTGACATTGTGTTCAGTATGGGCTGTATGCATCTCATAACTGCACTTCTCTGTGTATGTTCTTTTCATTTTTAATGTTTATTTCTTTATTTTGAGAGAGAGGGAGCTTGCAAGTGGGGAGGGGCAGAGAGAGAGACAGAGCATCCCACGCAGGCTCTGTGCCGTCAGTGCAGAGCCCGACATGGGGCTCCATCCCACGAATCCCGAGATCACAACCTGAGCCGAAATCAAGAGCTGGACACTTGGCCGACTGGGGCCCCCAGGCACCTCTCTGTGTGTTCTCTCTCAGTAGCAGGTAAAAGTGAAACATAAAACCTTCTAGTCTTTCCGAGAGACTCACTGTGGGGATGACTTAGGAGGTCAAGGAGCTGACTCCGGCTGTTGACTCAGAGCAGCACCCCTAAGTCCAAGTTTCCTTGGTCTTCCGTGTCCTTACACTAGGAGTGATTTTGCAACGCCCAGACACCTCTTGCGGTGCGATTACGGTGAGAGAGAAAGAGCCAACAGCTTCAATATGGCGAAGTCCAGGGTCTTGACACCCTCCGGGTTTTGTCTACAGCTCCTGGCTGGAGAGGGTCGGCCAGCATCGGATGCACTACCGTGAGCCAGGTGACTAGGGACACAGGCTAAGGATGTCTCCGTCCTCAAAGAGCTCCGGGCCTGGTGCCAGAGTCAGAGGGATGACCCTTCCTTTAGAGATCAGTGTGTGAAGTGCTCCCTGGGAGGATTCGGGGGACGAGGAGGCTGGACTGGTTTTAGGGCCCCAAGGAGACGGGCCAGCGGGGCACGGGGAGAGCAGTGCCCCGGCAGCTCAGAGCACCCGGACTTCAATCTACGAGGGACAAGAGCCAGCGTATGCCGATAGCAGGGGCCCGTCTCTGCTTCCCTTCTGACTCATGGTATGGAAGAGTCACGCGAGAGCAAAGCTCAGCTAACGACTGCTCACTGCAGCGCTGCGTAAATAGTGAAAACATCGGAAATAACCTATGTTCCCAACAGTGGGAGATTGGTCCAAAGGGTGACAGGAAAGAGAAACGAGGCAATGCTGTGCAGCCACTGGAGTGAGTCTGGGGAGGACCCCAGAGTGGCCCAGGGACCGTGGATGAGGGGGACATAAGCCGGGGAGGATCACCGAGTGACCCAGGACCGTGGGTGAGCAGACAGCGTCCCCTGCACACAGCCCACGAGTAGCCTGCCAGCTCCCAGGCTGCTGAAGGAAGACACAGCTCTCTGGGTCAGAGAAGGACTTTATCCCCACCGCACAGCAGCACTGGGAGCTCAGCTCCGCCTCTGTCCCCTCTGCCCTGGGTCCCTCGGGGACGATGAGACGTGGCCCGGCATGTTCCTCCCCATGGAGGAACCCCGCACTCAGGAAACCCAAACCTCTTCTGCCGGCCAGGAAGCCTGCCTGACCATTGTCCTGAGGTGAGACACTGTGTCGTCATGGGTGGAGAACCAAGCAGCCTTTGGCTCCGAGGAAGACACCATGTCCAACCAACAAGACCTTTTGCTGCACAAACAAGCTTACAAACAGGCAGCGCCTCTGCCTGTGAGACGTGCAGAAACCTGTGAGAGCCATGGAGAAGGGTCCCCCAAAAATGACACAGAGAAATCGCGGCATCGCAGAGAAACAGCTTACAAAACAGCCCATAGGCCGTGTGTGATCTTGAGTTCCGGGGATACGCGCCTGCATATTACAAAAGCACTAAGCCTCACAGCCACCTCTGAGGCAGTGCTATTTACTATCCCCATTTTCCAGGAGAAGCAAACTGAGGCCCGGAGACATCACATTGTGGGGAATCAGCAGAGCTGGCTTCTGAACACAAGGGTCGTGGCCGCAGACTTCATGCTCTTAAAACGAGCTTCCTCTGTGCCTTATTATTACTGGACAGAAAGCCCCTCCACCGGAAACTCAGATGAAGCTGAAACCGACCATAGCTGGATATCAACACCATGTAATAGCGTCCAAGGGCTCATAATGTAGTCGAAAGGCAAGTGTGTAATTCACATACAGCAACATCTCACACACACACATAAACACAAACACACACACACACACACACACACACACACACACACACACACACGCCGGACCAGGAACATAAACACAGATGATGGGATGCACGACAGGCAATACACAAAGATCCCGCCGGCCTCGCTCTAGGGAGCTGAACTCCTCGGCTGTGCTTTTCCTTTTCTCCATTTTCTGAATTTTCTTTTTTTTTTTAAATATTTTTATTTATTTCTAGGAGAGAGAGAGAGAGACAGCGTGAGCAGGGGAGGGTCAGAGTGAGAGGGAGTCACAGACTGAAACAGGCTTCAGGCTCCGAGCTGGCAGTCAGCACAGAGCCCGACGCGGGGCTCGAACCCACGAACCGCGAGATCATGACCTAAGCGAAAGTAGGACGCTTAACCGACTAAGCCACGCAGGCGCCCCTGTAATTCTTTTATAATGAAAAAGGTTATAAACATTTGAGAAGATAAAGCACAAATGAGGCTACTCAGAAGCTATGAGGGATAAAAGCGGTCAAGTCCAGTCCAGCTGAAATGTCGTGTGCAGTCTAATCTGCCTGGAGACTCTTTGATTTGGCTGAATTCTTGCTGCTTCTTGTTGTTTTTTTTTAATGTTTATTTATTTTTGAGAGAGGCAGAGTATGAGCAGGGGAGGGGCAGAGAGAGAAGGAGACACAGAATCTGAAACAGGCTCCAGGCTCTGAACTGTCAGCACAGAGCCTGACGCGGGGCTCGAACCCACGAACCGTGAGATCATGACCTGAGCCGAAGTCGGACGCTTAACCGACTGAGCCACCCAGGTGCCCCTGTATGTTTATTTATTAAGATTTTATTTTGGGGGAGGGTATGCCTGGGCGGTTCACTCGCTTGGGTGTCTGACTCATGTTCCCTCTCACATTCTCTCTCTCAAAATAAATAAATAAACTTAAAATTTTTTAAGGAATCTCTACACCCAACATGGGGCTCAAACTCATGATCCAGAGATGGGTCACACAGGCTCCACGGACAAAGCCAGCCAAGCACCACACCTGAGCCCTTGTTGAAACAGATGCGCATTGCTTTCTTTTGCTAGAAAATAGGGAGATTTCAGATAAGATCCATCTTTCTCCGAATGCTTGCCTCGGTCTGACCCAGGAGTCCCTCTGCTGGGATAGAGTCAGGAGGTGTGGAAGGTGTGAACTAGCGGGCTCGGGCAGCTCTACCCCACACGGCCGCCACCGCGAGGGGCCACCCGACGCCCATGGGGGTGGACTGAATATACCCGGTGCGTTCACACCATGAGCTACAGGCCAGAAGTCGAGCGTGAATGATTTACAACGGTGCCCACAACTCGTACGAATTTCAGAAGTAGTGCAGGGGTGGGAAGGGGCGAGAGACCAGACGCAAGAGTGCACCCTGTGTGCCAAGTGTCAGCACCACTGTCAAAGCCCCTGCAGAGGCCAGAGGTCAGGACCCTGGGCCGGGAGGCGGCGGGGGTTGCGGAGGCAGTGACGGTGGCGGGTAGGAGTACCGCGCGTTTGAACACCTTTTTCGGGCATGAGTGTGACACCTTAATTTAAAAAAACAAAAAACCTCAAAATGACAAAAGCACGTATGATCAAAATCTTAACATGAAAAAAAATCCACAGATGGGGTTTCTCTTGAAAAATCAGAAGTTCTAGAAACCTGAGCCCTCGTTCCCAGCAAGGAAAGGGGGGTGCTGTGGGCTCCCAGGCTCCCTTAGCGACATCACCTCCCTGGCACCTGGCTCTTGCCCTCGAGTCTGTGGGCTGTCACCTCTGCGCGGGGAGAGGAAGTGGTTTGCTTGAGGCCACACAGCCCCGTGGGGGGCAGAGCAGTAGTCAGGGGCCCTCAGGCCACCTTCGCATGCAAATTAATTTCCTTGGGGCTGGAGGGAGGAGATGGGACCTTCAAGCTGACGCCGAATTTTTTCTGTGACCCCAGTGAAGGGGGCGAGCTGGTCCTTCCCTCTGAGACCGCCAGGGAGGGGGCGTTCTTCCGAATCAGGCTGCTCTTGCTCTCTCTCATTTTTTTTTTTAATATTTTTATTTATTTCTAGGAGAGAGAGAGAGAGAGAGACAGCATGAGCAGGGGAGGGTCAGAGAGAGAGGGAGTCACAGACTCTGAAACAGGCTCCAGGCTCCGAGCTGGCAGTCAGCACGAGCCTGATGCGGGGCTCGAACCCACGAACCGCGAGATCATGACCCAAGTGAAAGTCGGACGCTTAACTGACTAAGCCACCCAGGCGCCCCTCGCTCTCTCTCATTTTTATTTTATTTATTTTTTTAAATATATTTTTATTTATTTCTAGGAGAGAGAGAGACAGCATGAGCGGGGGAGGGTCAGAGAGAGAGGGAGTCACAGACTCTGAAACAGGCTCCAGGCTCCGAGCTGGCAGTCAGCACAGAGCCCGACGCGGGGCTCGAACCCACGAACCGCGAGATCGTGACCTAAGCAAAAGTCGGAGGCTTAACTGACTAAGCCACCCAGGCGCCCCTCGCTCTCTCTCATTTTTAAAGCGACTGGGACCCACTGGGAAAGGCATACTGATCTCCTGGTGAGTCCTAAGTGGAGAAGAGAAGCACTGGGCACCCCCAGATCTGGGCGGCCTGGGGGCGATCGTGTGGCTGGCGCGTCCGCTGGGCTAGTAAATCACAGCAACACAGAGACGGAAAACCGGGTCCAGTTCCCTCCACAATCTGCATCCTCTGACCACAAACAATTGCATGGGGTGATGAGCAAGGAAAGCGGGGCTCACAGCGCTCTCCCCCAACGGAGGCCCGAAATGTCACCATGGAAGTGCCCATGCCTGCTCCCACCTCTCTGCCCCTGCAAGGACACGGCTTTGCTATTATCAGTCCTTGGCACCTCCCTGCGGAAAGGGAGCAGGTTAAGCAGGTGGGCGGACACCGGGGGGGTGGGAGGGCAGGGCAGGCCCTTGTCAGCCCCTCCACCAACGCGTGCTAAGTACTTCCTCGTTCAGATGCGGCCCTTGCCGTGCCCGGGATGGACACAGAGCTACGAGGGAGAGGCGGGCAAATGTCCTGGGCGCCCGGAGAGAGAGTGAGCAACACAGAGGGGAGGAAGGTTCCAGTCACTTAACCTGGCGGAGCGTCAGTTTCCTCATCTGCAGAGTGTGGGTAGGAGGAGTGCCACCGAGGACTGTCGGGAAGCTGGATGAGAACGTCAGGGAGAGGGGCGCCTGGGGACTCAGTCGGTTAAGCATCTGACCTCGGCTCAGGTCACGATCTCACAGTTCGTGGGTTCAAGCCCCATGTCGGGCTCTGTGCTGACAGCAGCTCAGAGCCTGGAGCCTGTTTCATATTCTGTGTCTCTCTCTCTCTCTCTCTGGCCCTCCCCTGCTCATGCTGGCTGTCTCTCTCTCTCTCTCTCTCTCTCTGCATCCCCCCTTCCCTGAAAATAAATAAACTTAAAAAAAAAGGAAAAAAAAAAGTAAAGAAACAGACCTGTAATAGAAATTCTGGAAGGAATGACTAGGTGCAAGAGGCCACTTGTGTTTGGGTTGGGAAATGAAGGTAGGGGTCAGACGGAAGTGGGGAGAGGCGAACTGGGGTGCCTCACATTTTGCTGTGTGGCCTTGGACGGGATTCTCCCGTCTCTGAGCCTCTTTTGCAAAATAAGGAGCTGGACTCAGGCATACTCTGCTCCCTTCCAGGGGGCTTTGAAGACCCAGAGAGGGTCACCCTTGCCTGAGGGCTCCCTCCTGGGCACCCACAGACAGCTGGGGGGGTGCATTCACATGCAGCCAAGGGCAAAAGAGCAAAGGACAATCAGTTCTGCCTGGTCCTCGCCTCCTTGGTGCCCCTTGTGACCTTGACCATTTACCAGGGAAGCTGCCTCCGTCATTCCCTAGACACAAAGCGCTGGACCCACGTAGAGCTTTTTAAATGTGCATCGATCCCCATTAAAATTGGTAAATTTTGCATAGAATCCAGGTTTCTGACTCTTCTTGAAATATTAGCTGATCTGGGAAAACTGAGGCACACCCCTAACACAGTGAAGTTCACGAGCTAGGGGCCCGTGGTCACTTTTCGGGAAACACCTGCTCTGCCCGGCCCTGCAGTCTACACGGGAGCCACCGACCCCTTTGCCTTTATCATGGGGTGTGCCCACCTGCCCTCCACCACGGGCACCCGCATTTCTCTGCCCCGTGGCTCCAGCCGGGACCACTTCGCCCACCCGTGGGGGAAGGCAGTGCTGAGGCCTGACGCCCTGAGCCAGTGTGGAGGGGGGAAGGGCCAGGTCCAGATGAAGCAACACACACGGCGGCCTCCAGGGTCCCCCGTGAGACCGAGTCCCTGCTGCCTAAGGTGGTCACAACCCTCCATTACGTCTCCTTCCTGCCTGTCTCACCTCCGCCTCCTGCCTGAGTATCTTGGGCCACTTCCCAAATGACCTTGCCTTGGGTCTGGGCTGTTGGCTGGGGACCCGAACTCAGTCCTCCATGACATCTCCAGCACAGTCTGGCGTGGGGAGCACTCAAGAAAGAATTTGTGAGCAAATCAGCAGCGGTTTTCCCCGGGCCGTGTTAGCTACGCCTTCCTGCTGTGGACACGCGGCCCCTGGCGGGCCCAGAGCCGGGCTCTGGAGTCAGACCCAGACCCCAGCACATCTGCGCCACTATCGGGGGTCGCTTACTGCCCCTCTGAGCTTCCGGGCTCTCATCTGTGAAATGGGTGTAATCTCCACTTGCCCCGAAGCGTGGTTGGGGGGACGAGGGGGCTCATGCAGGAAGGCTCGGAGCACAGGTGAGCACCCCCCGACTGTGGCACCATGCGGGGTCCTTGCCGATACTGCCGGCGCCTCCCCTACCCAGACCCGAGGTCACCGCGATTATCAGCAGACGGGCAGATGCCTGGGGCCCGGCTCGTGCTCACGCACAAGAGGCTGGAGGACATCGGCCAGACGGAGCCAGTATCCCTCCACGGTGCGACACGCCTGGGGGACAAGCTGTCAGTGTGAATGCTTTCTGGGGACCAGTACACAAGCAGAGTTCTGACAGGAGCCCAGGGAACATTCCGGAACAGTTCCTGGAGCTCAGGCAGAGGCGGGGGAATCTGTGCTTACTAGCTCGGCTCCCGAGGCCTAAGTTCTCCATCTCCAGCAGGGGACAGCTGCTGGGAAACTGGGCGTCGGTGTGGGGTGACAAGCTAGCCTAGCATGGGCCGTGGTGGCGGCAGTGTGCCTACGTCTCCGTGGCTGACACCCCACCCCACCCCCCATCACCATCTATCCTAGCTGCACCAGCCCGGTGAACGCTCCCAGGACATAGCTTGCCTTCGTACCACAGGGCCTTTGCATGGCATCGGGGCTTCCTGCTGCTGCTTGCAAAGTTCGGGAATCCCAAGACCACCTCACTTGTGACACCAACGGCAAGTTTGGGGCCACCCAGGATCACACTCAGGTTTGATGGCTTGTGAGGAGGACTCAGAAAAGCCATTAGACTCACACCGTCACAGCTTCTACAGATTGAAATCTGCAAAGGTGTCCCAAAGGAGTACTTCTTTCCCCCAGTACTGATGTGCTTACAGTAGCACCAAACAGAGAAGCGCCCCCCCCGCCGCACCCCCAGAGCCCTGATGTCTAGTTTCCCTGGGGCTCGCTCGCTGCGTGGCTGACCTCAGTCTCCAGCCCCTCCAGAGGTGGAGCGGAGAAGACTGCGCACCCACCCCCATCAAAAACCACATTTTTAGCCCAAGGCTCCAGGTAAAGAATCTCTTAACAGGCAGGACATTCCAAGAACTGGAAGGTCACCTCCCAGGACAGAAGCCAAACTGTTCAAGGATAATCCTTTCCGCTGTTAGAACAAATAACCACAGAACCCGGGTGGCTTAAAAACGACATAAATGGATTCTGTCACAGTTGCGAGTCAGAAGTTCGCGGCTCCGGGCCACATCGCGCCGCCCTCTTCCCTCCTTACAGCTCCTCCTTCCGAGGCCACCTGTCCCCCGCCTCCCTGTTACCCGAGGTCCCACCAGAATGACCCAGGGCAGTGCCCCGGGGTTAAGAGTCCCCATCGCACGTGCCAAGTCCCTTTGGCCAAATACAGTAACATTCGCGGGGCCCAGGGGTACAGCCTGGACATGTCAGGCCGTTACTCAGCCGACCACGGCTCTCCCCGAGATGCCCCCTCTGCCCTGGCCGATGCCGCCTCGGCCTCGGAGTCCAGCCTGAGCTTTATCCTCCATGAGGCGCTTTATCAGGATTTGGAGGTCAGAGAGTCCCGAGTTTGCGGATTTCCCTGTGATTTGTCGCCTGTCGGCTTCCCCGAGCCGCAGGCAGCAGGCAGCCCGCACCCTGTGCCGTCCGCAGGTGCGCTCGGCACATCCGGGGGCCGAGGGGTGCGGTCACCCCGGTTCTGGGTGGGCCCGCCTTTGCCTCCCCCGGGGGGCGGGGGCCTCCTGGCCCGAGGCCTCCCTGACGGACTTTCTCACTTCGGGGCACCACCCTGAGTGCGTTTTGAAATCTCTTTGTTTCCTGTTCTCCCAACAAGGAGATCTGAGGGCGCGAGCGCAGATGCAGATTTTAGGATGAGTGTGAGCCGGCGGAACTCAACAGCCGTCTTGTCCTGTCTTTACGGTGGGTTCCTAGGGGTCCCCAGAGCATCTGGGGACGTGCAGATGTGGGACCTCACTGCCAGGGCTCCCCGAGAGTGGATCATCACCCGCAGGGGTCCCCGAGAGTAAATCATCACTGCCCAGGGTCCCCGAGAGCCAGTGGTCACGGCCAGGGGTCCCGAAGGGGGAACGTTTACTACAGGCGGCGTTGGCACCATCTTCCTCCTGGCCTGCCCGCCCCCCCGCCGTCCCTCCCCCTCCTCTCACATTGTCGGTGACTTCCCACCCAGCACCCAGGACCGGCGATGTCCCGGTGCCCTCTGGAGACCGTATACAATCTCTCTCAACTTCCCCAGCTTTTACGCGACGGTCCCCACGAGGCTTGACTGTGTCCCCACGTTCCCGCCCAGTCCTGGTCACACTGCCAGCATCTTGGGACAAAGACCGTAGTTCCCGTTTGCCAGACACCCGCCAGGTGCCCTCCGTGGTGCTGGGGACAGTGAAGGGAAGGGAGCAGAGCCGCCGCCCCCAAGCCAGCAGTGGACCGGGAGGCAGACAAGGCAGGGGGCAGGCGAACACCCCCTCTCAGGTGGCGATCCGGGCTAGGAAATGTACGCGGGCCCAGTGCCCAGAGAAAGACGCAGGGTGCGGTCCTAGGAGTCAGGCAGGCCTCTCTGATGAGGGGACCCTGAGCAGAAAGCTGTGTGAATGAGGGAGTGAGCAGGAGAGCATCAGCCTAAGTGCGCTCCAGGCTGAGTCATGCAAAGGCCCTGAGGCTGACGGTGCCGTGTGGGAAAAGCCCAGCGAGAGGGCCCCTTACGTGCTGGTGTAATAACTCTGGGTTTCACTCTGTATGGACAGGAAGCCGTACAGGGTCTGAGCAGATTAATCTGACTTAGATCTTGAAAGCATCGCTTTGGCTCCTGAGAACAGAGAGTGGCCGGCAGCGAGGGAAGTGAGGAGCCTGTGGAAATAATTCATGTGAGGGACCGGGCGGCTTGGACCATCTCCCCCTGTTAAGCTTGAGGGACTGGTGGAATATTCAGCTTGGTCAAGAGGCCACGGGGTGGATGCAGAGGGGAGGGGGAATGAGGAGGGAGAAGGGAGACAAAGAAAGATGCGAGCACCAACTTGTGAGCCAACAGACTTGGGTTCAAGTCCCAGCTTCTCGGCTCAGCCTTGTGATCTCAGGCAAACAGCTTCAGCTCTCTGAGCCTCAGTTTCCTCACCTGTAAAATGGTTTAACAATACCGTGTCCCTCACGGATGAGCACGGGGTATGCTTGCCATGCACAAAGTAGGCCCTCAATGAAAATGGCAGCCCTTCCTGCCTGGGCAGGGTGCTCACCCCCCCTCGCCAACCCCCCCCACCCCACCCCCCGCTTTCTCCTGTCCGCACAGAGATGCTGGCCGGGGGCTGCCTGGGAGGCCCTGAGCTGCGGCTTTCCCACACAGAAATGAAACCCGAGATCCTAAGTTAATGTGACTGCAGACCTTGGGGCCTGATGGCCAATGTCTAGAAGAGCCTTTTAAAAAAAACTTCCAAGGCGGGAGCCAGGTTTGAAGGCCCCTGTGGGCTTGTTAAATCCAGCCATTCCCGGCTCAGCCAGGCAGCCCTAGGGAGAAGGCTCCAGAACTCTCCAGCCCCCCACCCCTGACAGCTGGTGTGCCCCCAGCCACCTCCACCCCCCAGACTGCAGGCTCCGTGGGTGGGGTTTTCTCTCTCTCTCTCTCTCTCTCAGCCCGGAACAGCCCCAGCCCCCAAGGCTGACTCAGCACAATGCCCCAGGCTGCTGAGGTCAGAGCCCTCCCACAGCATCTGCTGAGGGTGACTGTAAATCTGTAAATCCAGCCAGCGATCCCCTCCGGTCTGGTGACATCTCCGCCTCGCGGGGACGGGGTGCTTGGCCCAAGAGGGGCTTTAAGGTGCTCTAGGAAAGCAACACACGTGGGCTTGCTTTTCCTTAGATGCTCTGCAGTGCTAGGGAAACAGCCAGTCACGCAGGCAGCTGGAGAGAATGCTCTAGAATCTTTAAAGAGCCTGGCAGGAGTGAGCTGGGCCTGGAGACCCAGCCGGGGATGCGGGTGGGAGTGTCTGGGGCTTTTCGTGCCTCCAGCTGCCTGGGACCCGCCATGCGGCACCCCTCGTTCCCAGGGCAGAGGAGCCAGCCTGGGGGGCAAACCGGCTCCCAGCCCCCAACCAGCCCCTCACCCTCCCACCCTCCCCCATCATCCAGAACAGCCAGAAGATTCTTTCTGCCTGAGCTGCCGGCCCCTTCTCCATAAATACCCAGACCTGGGCCCTTTTGAACATCACCAGATCCGAGAACACAGGCCCACTACGGTGTGTGGGGGGAGCCCTCCCCTGAAGCAGGCAGGGGCCCCCCCCGGGCCACAGTCCCCACCCCTCCATGCCACCCCTGCCCAGCGAGATGCAGGCGTATCTCCTGCAGAACAAAGAAGGCGGGGACAGACCACAGGGGCAGGATGCGCTCACCCCTGTTTGTTGAGCCCCTCACACAAGTCTGAGCGTGAGGCGGCCTCCAAGCAGGTTGAAATAAATACCCCTGTGGGCACATCGACTGCAAAAACGCAAGATTCATAAGAGACAGAAAGCGCAGCTGGCGGCCCTGGGCTGGGGTAGCGGGGGCAGAGGTAGAGAGGGACTGCTCAGTGGGTAGGAGGTGTTCTTTTGGGGTGATGGAAAGTTCTGGAACTGCGGCAATAGTTCCACAATGCTAGGAATGTGTGAAACACCACTGACTAATTCACTTTCAGGTGGTTAAAATGGGGGCACCTGGGTGGCTCAGCCGATCAAGCATCTGAGTCTCGATCTCGGCTCAGGTCATGATCTCATGGTTCATGGGTTCGAGCTCCGCGCCGGGCTCTGTGCTGATGGTGCGGAGCCTGCATGGGATTCTCTCTCTCTGCCCCTTCTCTCTCTCTCAAAATAAATAAACTTAAAGAATTTTTTTTTAATAAATAAAATGGTTAAAATGGTAGATGTTATATTTTTGTACCATTACAAATGTATTGGTACCATTAAAAAAATGGTACAAATGTATTGTACCATTAAAAAAAAAAAGACAAAAGACAGAAGACCCAGTGCTGGCGAGGATGTGGGGAAGCGGGCAGGGCGCAGATAAGCACAGGGCTTCTGGAGGCCAGGTTGCTAATTCGTGTCATCAATTAAAAGGATTTGCCTTAGGGGCGCCTGGGTGGCTTAGTCGGTTAAGCGTCCGACTTTCACTTAGGTCATGATCTCGCGGTTCGTGGGTTCGAGCCCCGCGTCGGGCTCTGTGCTGACTGCCAGCTCAGAGCCTGGAGCCTGTTTCAGTCTGTGACTCCCTCTCTCCTGACCCTCCCCTGCTCACGCTGTCTCTCTCTCTCTCCTAGAAATAAATAAAAATATTAAAAAAAACAAGCCCCTTCCAAGCCTCCCCCCGCCCCCGCCACAGGCACCCCCACAGCCCAGCAGTCAGCAGCACGGCCGGGTTCTCAGGGCATCGAGGCCGCAACCCAGAGGTCAGCAAGCTGGAGCGGCCTGGAGCTCAGGGCCCGTCACCAAGCGCATTCAGCTTGGTGGCAGAATGTACTTCCTCGTGGCTTTATAACCCAGATCCCCGTTTTCCTGCTGACCACCGGCCAGGAGTGTCTCTGAGCCACCCGCCCCCCCAGCAGCGGAGCAGCCCTGTCCCAGCAAGCCCTCTTACACTCTTTTAGGTCAGGCCCCCCAGGGATCATCTCCCTTTATTAAAATCAGCAGTGCGTGGAACACACCCCAGCCACAGGAGCGATACCCTTCCGTCATTCTACATCCTCCACAGCCAAGCCCAGGGGACACGCGACAGTGTGGGTCACTGGGGATCGTCACCGAATTCTGCCTGCCAGGGTCCATCGGCGGGGGACCCGTTCAGGCAAGTAGGATACCCTCACGATCTCGAAAATGAAGGAGAATTGAAATGAGATCTATCTATGCGAACTGACCACGGACATTTTCCTGGATGCACTAACTGAAAATAGCACATTGCAAAACTATACGTATGTATACATAAAAATAATGTCACTTTCACGTAACTTCATTTTATTATTTTTAAAAACCTGTTTTAATGTTTATTCATTTTTGAGAGACAGAGTGCGAGCAGGGGAGGAACAGAGAGAAAGGGAGACACAGAATCCGAAGCACCCTCCGGGCTCTGAGCTGTCAGCACAGTCTGATGTGGGGCTTGAACCCATGAATCACAAGATCATGACCTCAGCCAGAGTTGGATGCTTAACTGACTGAGCCACCCAGGTGCCCCGCATTTTATTATTTTTTCAGTTTATTCATTTTGAGAGAGAGAACAGGGGAAGGGCAGAGAATCCCAAGCAGCCTCCGTGCTGTCAGCACAGAGCGGGACATGGGGCTCGATCCCACAAACCCTGAGATCATGACCTGAGCTGAAGTCGGAAGCTTAACCTCCTGAAAGGGGCCCCCCCCAGACGCTCCTATTCTCCACATTTTTAAAAGTTTTTTTAATGTTTTATTTATTTCTAGGAGAGAGAGAGAGACAGCATGAGCAGGGGAGGGTCACAGAGAGAGGGAGTCACAGACTGAAACAGGCTCCAGGCTCCAAGTTGGCAGTCAGCACAGAGCCTGACGCGGGGCTCGAACCCACGAACCGTGAGATCATGACCTGAGCAAAAGTCGGATGCTTAACTGACTAAGCCACCCAGGCGCCCCCCTATTCTCCACATTTTTAAGGCACCTAAAGGAAAATTGGTCCCCCCTCCACAGGCCCTTTGATGCAATGACAATGGGTGTAATTTTCAAGCCAGGCCTGTTCTTTTTAGTTTTGAAATGTTCCTGAACTTACTCATCACTCAGTGAGAGATTCCAGAAATCAGAGTGCGGCCAGAACCTGGAAGCCCGCCGCCCACAAGGTGTTTTTCTCAAAGAGCAGGGACCAAGTGCCTCTGTGCTGGCTGGCCACGGTCTAAAGTGGGTTGTCTACCCTGGGCCTAAGCAGCAGCTTGAGATCAGAGCCCGCTTGAGAATCCAGACCCAGTCGCTAATGGGAGGTCACGCAGGCACACACGCACCGGGGCCAGCAGGTGGCAGGAGTCAGGCTCGGTGCAGAAAGTAGGAACAGTTCTAAGTATTTCGAGCAGAAAGGAACTTAGTACAGGGTATTGAGTGCCTGCAGAAGCCATGACAGGTGGAGGAGGGGCTCAAGGCCCAGCTGCTGTAATGACACAGAACTGACCACCCCCCCACCCCACCCCCAGCAGCTGCCACCCTCAGGAGGACTGAGAATCAGAAAGCTGCGCAGACGACCTTTGAGTCAAGAACCCAGCCTTGGAGCCGCCGTCCAGGCTGAGAGCCCCCACGGCCGCCCTGCGCCCGTCTCGAGACACCCAGGAAGCTGGAGACAGGACTCCAGTGTCCTGCTGTGTTTGCAAGGGGCAAACAGGCCACAGACACAGCCTCCAGCTCCCCCACTCCACCTTCCAAATCTCACACGGGGGCATCTAATTGGCACCACCAAATTCACACCCAAAGCCCTGTGCCGAGAGAGCTTGGGGAATTCTTTTTTTTTTTAAGATTTTATTTTTAAATGGGGCGCCTGGGTGGCTTAGTCGGTTAAGCGTCCAACTTTCGCTTAGGTCATGATCTCGTAGTTCGTGGGTTCAAGCCTCGCGTCAGGCTCTGTGCTGACTGCCAGCTCAGAGCCTGGAGCCTATTTCAGAATCTGTGTCTCCCTCTCTCTCTGACCCTCCCCTGCTCATGCTGTCTCTCTCTCTCTCTCTCTCTCTCTCCTAGAAATAAATAAAGCATTAAAAAAATTTTAAAAAAAAGATTTTATTTTTAAGTTATCTGTGCACCCAACGTGGGGCTACCACGCACAACCCCTAAATAAATAAATAAATAAATAAATAAATAGTGATAAAACAGAGGCCCAGAGGAGTTTTGTAACTTCCCAAGGTCACACAGCAAGTGAATGGCAGAACCAGGATTAGAACCCCTTTATTTAACAATATGGCATTTCATTAACGATGGGACATCAGCTACCACGATTCATCTTATTTTTTTTTTCTTTTTCTTTTTGATTTATTTTAGAGGGAAGGCGCACACGTGTGTGCACAGGAGTGGAGGAGGGGCAGAGAACAGGAGCGAGAACCCCACGCAGGCTCCACACTGTCCATGCAGAGCTCGACTCTGCGTCTGATCCCACAAACCGGGAGCCAAAATCAAGAGTGAGATGTTTAACTGACAGAGCCACCCAGGCGCCCTTGACTTTCTCCTTAAATAGGAAAACGATTCTGTGCTTCCTAAATGCACTGTGTTTGGCAGACAATTGTTCCAAAGCATGGAACGCACGTGGCGGTAAATAGTAAAAGGCCTCTTTCCTGGGTGAGGGAGGAGCCAGAGCCTTCAGGGCTCCCCGGTCCCCGGGGCTCCCTTCCAGAGCTAACCTTCTGTTCTAACAGCAAGCCTCCTTCCCCTGTGAAACAGCGCCTGGGCCCTTAGCCACGCTGGAGGGGAGGACTCATGGGCGGGGGGTGCATTGGGGGCTGCTGTCTCCTGGAGGACTCTGTGATCGCTCTTGAAGCAGATCGCAATATGGTTCCGCAGTTGCCATAGCAACTCCCCATCTGGGCTATTTAAATGAAATATAGGAAGCATCTCCCACTTCCAGCCTCTTTGTGGCTTTGAAGAGCGAAACTCTTCATTCATTCAACACGTATTTAAAAAGTGTCATCCAGGGGTGGCCCGCTCAGATGCTTACAGGAGCCAGACTGTTAACATAAAGGACTTTTTGTCAAAGGACAGCAGGGGATCTACCAAAAGGTGGGGGCTGTAGGGCCCCGGAAAGGGCACTTCCCCCCCTCCCATCTGTAAGGGCAGCCGGCTCAGGCCCAGCCCCTCCCTGCTCCGCAAGAGTGTGATCCCAGCCTTACAGATCTTTTGTGGATTTGTCAAGAATTGTTGAGAGCTGGGTTTTTATGTGACATCTTTCCATTTTAAAAAAACGGGCAACCAGTTCAAAATCTGGAGTGGGGCTTCTGAGTACCGGTGTGCAGGCCGTGCACTGCACCGCGTTGTGGTCATCTGTCTCCTGCACACTCAGGTGAACAGTGCTCTCTGCCCTTGGGCTTTGGCAAACCGTGCAGCTATAGATGTACAGTCCAATCGCGACGGGGGGGGAATCTGGCTTGTGGGGTCACCAGCTTGCCGGTTCCACCTCTAAATATCCAGCCACAGATGTTTGACTACTGAGTCTACAACCGTCCAGGAGACAAATAATGACTCTAGTACTTTTCGCTGATGTGAAAAAGCATTCGCTCTATATTAATAAGTGGAAAGAGAGGGTTACAAAAACATGAACAGAGTATAATCTGTTTTTGAAAACAAAAAATGTGTACTCGGTGTTGAAAAGTCTGAAAGTCTCAGGGCGCCTGGGGGGCTCAGTCGGTTGAGCGGCTGACTTCGGCTCAGGTCATGATCTCACGGTTCGTGAGTTCAAGCCCCGCATCGCGCTCTGCGCTGACCACGTGGAGCCTGCTTGGGATCCTCTCCCTTCCTCTCTCTCTCTCTGCTGACTTGGCCCTCACCACGTTCCCAGGACCATACGCCTTGTGAACCGCTGGGAAAAACCATCATTAGGCTCCACCTCTGCAAGACTTTCTCACTGGAGTATCTAAGAGCCACTCAACAAACGTGCTAAGAATGCAGATTCTAGGGCAATCCCCCAAATCGCGGCCCGCCGGGTGGGTGCGTGGGGAGCGGGGATCTGCATCTGAGGACACGTGCCAAGGGAGTTTTGGTGTGGCCGTTCAGGGACACCCCGTGAGGTACAAGCCCTTTTAGGCGGTACCCATTTATTGAGTATTAATTGGGCTCCTACTGTATGCCAGGCACTGTAGCCAGGATCTGGCTGAGCTGGGCAAATGTAGGAGACATACCTCTGTCCTCTGGCGGGGGTGGGAGGGGTAGACAGAAGTGGCAAGCACCCCCAGAGTTGAGAGATGCAGCCTGGCAAAGGGCGCTGGGAGCACCCGGCACATTCTCCCTGCTGAGCCTGCAGACCCGCAGAGTGGGTGCCAACAGTAATCAGCCTCCTTCTGGTCGGTGTTTGAATCTTCTAACTCAAGACCCATGCCACTGGGCGGCTATCGGTCCGCTCTGTTCTTGGCTAGACACCCACAAAGGAGCGTATCACGTATTCCCTTGACCTCCCCTCCCCCAGCTCTGCCCTAAGTCCCCCTTCAAACAAAGCCGCCTGTTCCACTGACATTCCTCCCTTCCTTGCTGGGTGCGCTAGGGGAAATCTTCGTCTGTTCTGAACTTTTTCTAGACTTCGGCTCAGGTCATGATCTCACGGTTCGTGGGTTCGAGCCCCGCGTCGGGCTCTGTGCTGACAGCTCAGAGCCTGGAGCTGCGACAGATTCTGTGTCTCCCTCTCTGTCCCTCCCCTGCTCACGCTTTCTCTCTCTCAAATATAAGTAAAAACATTAAAAAATTTTAAGAACTTTTTCTAAGCGTCCGTATTTCAAACAGACAGGAAAATAGAGCAGATAATCTACAATCCCCACCGGCCCACCACACAGATGCCTACCTTTTATTGTATATATTGTTTTCAGCTCTTTTAAAAATAAACGAATAAATACAGCTAGAGTCCTGTGACACCATCTCCCTCCTCCCCCTCCTCCTCCCCTGCGCTCAGACTCGCTCTCCCAGCATCCGATACAGCTTTGCTCTGTGTGTATATATTCACGACCAGTCACTATTTTGTTTGAAAACGTAATTCTGGCGCAGTCATTCTATATCCTGATCATTTCATGAGTTGCCTTTCACACCCGCCTTTACGCTTTATGCTTCGGGGTTTCTTAGCGGCATCGCCTTCTGCCTCGCCCGTGCTGGGGAGGGCCCCACCAGGGACACGTCTCTGCGCCAGCTCCCTCCCACTTGCCAGAATAGCCCATGGCAGAATTAGCTCTCCGTTCAAAGGGGCCTCTCTTCCCCCTTGTCCCCCAGCTGCTGGGCAGCCCCCCCACACCGGGGACGGGTTCCCCGCTCCAGCCCCCTCCCCACGCTCCTGGTCTGCAAGTCTCCGCAGACTCACAGTGTGGCTCCGGGCTCAGGGCGACCCCTGCCCCTCCTCCCCACCCCCGGGAGGGAGCCAGGCTCCCAGCCCCGGGCACACTCCGGCCTCTGCTGGGGCCCCCCCAGTGCTAGCTCACGGCCCCCCCAGGGACAGTTACAAGCGAGGAGCAGTCTGGGTAATGGCTGGAAGCCCCTGGAGGTGGAGAACACAGGCAGGTGCACCAGATCGGTGGACATGTGCTCGTCCCCCAGGGGCCAGCTGCCGACACCGCCAGAGGTGGGGGCCAGCGCCCCGGCGAGGGAGCTGGGGAGGGCGCCCCACTCCCCGCCTCTGTCTCACTCAGCGCAGAGCAGATCGGAGCAGGTGTGCGTTCCGCGTATGGCCTGAAGGACCAGTGACTGTTGCCTGAGGACCTACTACGTGAGAGGCTCTGGGGACACTGTCCCTGCCCTGGAGATGGTGACAGTTAGTGGGGGAGGGGGCCGACGCGGGTCCTGTAACTTTGACCTCTACAGGGGCGAGGCGGGGAGGGGACTTAAAGCAACACAAACGTCTCCTCTTACAGTTCGGAGGCCGGAGGTCTGAAATCAAGGAGGGCAGGGTGGCGAGGCCTCCGGCTGTCGGAGGCTCCGTGGAGGATACTGCCTGCGTCTTCTGGCTGCCGTGGCTCCAGGCGTCCCTCGTCCGTGGCCCCGTGGCCCCGTGGCCCCAGTCTCTGCCTCTGGCCGCCCCTGCGGCTCTGTCTCAAGTCTCCTCTGCTTTCTCTTATGAGGACCACCTGGACCTGGACTCAGGGCCCATCCTAAACCCAGGGCGACCCCACCTGGGGGTCCTTAACTCAGTTACATCGCAGAGAACTTTCGGCCAAATTCGCTCACGTGCATAGTTTCCAGGGCGCAGACGTATCTTTCGGGGCCATTCAGCCCACTGCAGAGAGTGCAGGGTGGGGGGGCCTTCTAGAAGAAGCTGATCGGGGAGGAGACCAGTCTCTGTCCAGAGGGTGGGGGTGGGGCCTTCGGGAAAGTGAGGGAAGGACGGCCGATCAGGGGTTCACCTGTGGCCAACGCACCTTTGCCCCCGAGTCAGAATAGAGTCCTCGGAGGAGGACCCCCAGTTGTGGGCACAGCCAAGTCCTGTGTGCAGATTCTGCAAACTGGATTCTAGACATTCTTTTTTTTTTTTAATGTTTCATTTATGTTTGAGAGAGAGACAGAGCATGAGCAGGGGAATCGCAGAGAGGGAGGAGACACAGAATCCGAAGCAGCTACAGGCTCCGAGCTGTCAGCACAGAGCCCGACGCGGGGCTCGAACCCGCGAACCGTGAGATCATGACCTGAGCCGAAGTCAGATGCGCAACTGACTGAGCCCCCCAGGCGGCCCTGTATTCTAGACATTCTTGTATAAGGTAACACTGTACCGGTTCTTTCTTTGGCCAGATTTGCCAGTGCCAGCAATCTCATGACTGCGAGATCATGACCTAAGCCGAGATCAAGAGTCAGACACTTAAGCGACTGAGCCACCCAGGCGCCCCATCTCCCTTTCATTGAACGGGAGCCCGGCGGCCGGAATTCCTGCTGCACCCCTGCCTGGAAGGGCCACCTGCCGAGGGGCCCTGTCCCAGCCAACAGGCAGCTGGGGACCCACGTGGGGCCAGCCAGTCGCTTCCCAAGGGCGGAATGGTGGTGCTCGCTCATCTGTCCATTCCTGTGGCTGACCTCGCAGCGTGTGCTGATGAGCAGCCGCTTAGGACCACCGCAGTTCAAATCTTGCCTCACTGTATTTCTGTTCACAGGCATTTGGTGATAAGTCCCTGCCCCACGGAACATCAGCCTGGGGTTCGCCTTGTCCTGGCTGCCCCAGAGGGGCAGGTCACACGGGCTGTGAGCGGTAGAGCTGGGATTGGAACCCTGCCACCTCACCCAGTGCCGGCTCGGCCAAGGCCAGGGCTCTAATGGTGGGCCTGTGGGCAGTGGCACGGACCAGAAGGCATGGAAGGGTCTAGATGCTGCCTCTCTCTGCCTTGCTGTCAGGCAGGAAGTTGGTCACAGGCCCAGCCCTGCCCCAGAGCAAGGGCGGTCTTCTGGGGCCCCTCGGGGCGTAGCCATCACAGCACACAGATACCATCGTCACGCTGAGCTGTTGGCACGGCTCACCCGTGGATGGGACATCCATGTGGCTGTCATATAAACGCACGAGGGAACACCGTGGTCTGAATGTGCATGTCCCTCCAATTTATGCGCCCAGCACGATGGTGTGAGGAGGTGGGGCCTTGGGGAGGACACAGCGAGAATCAGGACAGAGCCCTCACTGGACCGTCTGGCCCCCTGACCTTGGACTTGCAGCCTCCAGGCTGTAAGAAATCAATCTCTGCTGTTTCGAAGCCCTCCCAGGTCTGTGGTGTTTGGCATAGCAGTTCAGCAGACGAAAACAGATAAGTACTATTACCGTGGTCCTGGTTTGTTTTTTTAAGTTCTATTTATTTATTTCGGGAGAGGGGAAGGAGGGATGGACAGAGAGAGACAGAGAGAGAGAGAGAAAAGCCCAAGCTTCTGCACTGTCAGTGCAGAGCCCGACATGGGGCTTGATCCCACGAACCATGAGATCAGGACCTGAGCTGAAATCAAGAGCTGTACGCCCCACGGTCCTGGGGTAGAGAGGAGGAAACCGAGGCTGAGAGGTGAAGGCACCAGCCGCCTCCATCCTCCAGCCCAAGTGGGAGCTGCCTCCTGTCCCCGGCGGTCACCTCCTCACAGCTGACCTTTCGGTTCCTGATTTTTGCATCTCTGTCTCCTGCAGGTCACTGAGAAATGGGGACCAGGAGGCAGCGGAGTGACAGTAATGAGGACAGCCCCTGGGGGTGGGGGTGGGGCAGCAGGAGGCCTGGCCTCAGCAGGGGGGCACCCTGGGGCTGGGCCCCCAGAGTCAAGGTTGATCAGGAGCGCTGGGTAGAGAAACAGGAGCCTCCCCCGAGGACCAATCAGCCTGGAGCCACAGCTCCCCGAGGGCCCAGAAACAGCAGAGTGATGACTGGCTTGTTTGACTGCGGATCACCTCTGCCCCGCCCCACCCCGCCCCTGCCCCAGCAGAGCGCAGGACCACTGGCAGGGCCACCCAGGCCCTGGCACTCTTCCCACTGAATGGTGAGGTCAGTGTCCCCTCCCCTTGAATTTGGGGAGCTCATGACCGCTTCCCCGGTGGACAGCCAGGGGACAGGCTGCCGGGGACTTCCCAGGCACAGTCAGAGAAGGCCATGCAGCCTCGCACCCTGGTCCTCAGGGACGCTCGCTCTGGGAGAAGAAGCCCAGAACCTGGAGCCCCCCAGGCCAGGGCGGGAGGCCACGCCAGGTGCTCAGAGCCATGCCCGCCGAGCTCCGGGACAGCCGCCTGCATCAGGCCCGGAGGGTGTGGCCTGGAGGGTCTGACCGCAAGCACATGAGACCCCGCCGGTGAGAATCACCCTGCTGAGCCCTTCCGGGACTCCTGGTTACAAGATCAAGGGCAAAATAAAACTGTGGCTGTTTTCCACCGTTCGATTTTGGGGAATCGGGAACAGCAGTTAAATGGCCAAGTGAAGGGTTTCAGAGCGCGTCACATCAAAGCAGAGACTTGCGTGGCCTGAACTCTATCCCCGCCCCCTGCCTGGCCCTGACGGAGGGGGGTCAAGGCAGGGGGGATCCAGGCCGCTCCAGGCCTTGGGCTTCTGGAGGTTCTGCTGGCAATGTTTCTGGTCATCTCCCAGGGGCTGGTTACAGGGAATAAAGAGGTGGGGACACAAAGCCTCTGCCCTCGAGACCTCACGATCCCATCAGGCGCCCTCTGAAATCCCAGCAAAGGCTGGAGCTGCCTGCCATGTTAGATTAAATCCTTGACACACAAACCCAGCTTCACCCTTTGCTCTTCCCCCGAGCAGACATCCCCATGCAGCCTCTGTCCCCGCCACCCCCTCTACCCACCTCACTGCTCCTCTCCAAGTTTCAGGCGTCACCTCCTCAGGGAAGCCCTCCTTGATGCCCCTGACCAAGCCCAGGGCCTTTATAATTTTCCCTCCCAGAGCCTGGCTTTTCTTCCAGAGGGGGCCTGTCCTTCTCTGTAAGCTGTCTAACCAGAGCTGACACCCATATGCCGCAAAGCCGGAGACCTAGTTTGGCTCGCTCTGTTCTGAGTATAGGACAAATCTGGGACGTGCGGAGCTAACAAGGCCTAGTGGTGGGCCTGACCTAACAAGAGCTGAGCCCCTACAGGGACCCCGACAGAATCCTCGCTGCCCCTTCTGCCGTCTGAGCCATCCCAGCCGGTGAGATCACTGCTGAGTTCGCAGATGAGGAAACTGGGGCCCAGAGAGGTTAACTGACTTGCCTGAAGCCACAGAGCTGCGAGCAGAGGCCAAGCGTTCTATTCCGTGGCTGGGGGAGGGTGGGCTGGGGTGCGGGGCAGCCTTCAGCCCTGCTCGGGTCTTGGGTTCTCCCCTGCCCGGCCCCCCACTCAGCTCCCCCCCACGCCGGTTGGCTGTGCGTCTGACACTCCCCCGGCCTGGTTCTGAGCTCCCGCGGGGGCTGGCGTGCTGGAAGTCATTTCTCAGCTCGAGCACGACCTCGGAGAGGCCGTCGCAGCCCAGTGAGGAGGGCGCTTTTGCCAGCTTTTCCGGAAAAGGCAGAGTGGACGGGCCTGGCCGCTCCGCCGGTGTCACAATCCTCAGGCCTAGCCACCCCCAGCCCAGCTACAGCGCCAGGGGCACTGGGAGACCCAGGTTCGAAGCCCGGCTCTACTTCCCGGCCAGGTAGCCTCAGGCGACTCACTCAGTCTCTCTGAGCCTCAGTTTCCATGCAACGGACACCAATGGCATCTATTTCTCCAGGTTGTGGGTAAACATTAAGCTACCGAATACGAATGTGCGCGGTCCCCGTAGCCCCATAAATGCCTCTTAGCGTCGGACGGGACAACGGCCTTCGTTTTCACAGGAAAGGAAGACGCTTCATAAGACAAATCAGACAAACTCGGTTGTTTGTTTTTTTTTTTGAAAAACAAAAAACCGCATTTATTTCTGTAAACTGTCCGAGGGCAGACGTTCGCAGCCCCCTGCAGCACAGACTTCCTACCCCCAAGTGAAATGAGCAAGGAAAAAAGAAACAGAATACTGCTCATGAGAACCAAGCCAATCTCCTCTTCCTCTGAAAACAAAAAATCTGTTTGAACGCGTGGTGTAGACCTGGGAGGTACACCCTTGGCTTTCTGGAGCCACGCGGCAGCGGTCCGTCCCACCCGCGGCGCGGCGGCCCCCACCCCCGAAAGCGAGGCATCGGCCCCCAGTGCGACCCGAATTCCCGCTCCGCGCCCCGGCCTCCCTCGCCAGCGTCCCCATCACTCCGGGAGCCGCCGAAGCGAACCCTGAGAGACACCGGTCCCAGCTGCACTTGAACCTCGGCCCCCGCCCCGCGCCTGCGCAGTGGGCTCCGAGCCAAAGGGGCGGAGCGAGCCGTTGCTGGGCAACCGTTAAGGCAAAGTTTCCCTCTTCTCTCGGGTGGGAGGCAGGCTTGGAGGTCTCCCTGCCCAGCGCGGGTAGCTTAGGCAGCTCTGCATGGAGGGGTGAGGGACCCCGGGGTACGCGCTGGGGGGTCCCAGCCTGACGCACGGGACCAACGTGGGTGCCGGCAAGGCGGCCCCGCCCCCGAGGGGCGCACGGGGCACCGGGGCGGGCGGCCGCCCCCCAAGCAGCGCGAGGGGGCGGCGGGGAGGCCAGGCCAGGAAAGGGGGTCACCGCAAGGGGCAGCCTCAGATCTGACGATGTGCGTGGCCTTGGCATCAAAATGAGTTTTCCTTAGAACAAGGGGGGGTGGGGAGGAGATGGAAGAAAGACGTTCCATGAGCGTCAAGAGACAGATGGGGCGCAGCGGGCTGGGGGGCGGGAGGGGAAGCGGGGAAGGGGCTGCAGGCAGGGCGGCGCGGGCCTCGCACTGCAAGCCCTGCCCCTGGTGGCTGGTGGGCTGGTGGCTGAGGCCGCGGCCCCTCCCCCGGGGGGCAGGCGGATGGCTTCGCAAGGGGCAGGGGAAGGGCTGGGGTTACTCCGTCTGGGCGTCGTAATTGGCTCCTCCCGCCTTCTTGAGCTCGCTCTTGATGAAATCTTCCTCCAGCTCCTTGCGATCGCTGATCACAAACTCTTTAGCAAAATTCTGCAAGAAAAGAACAAAACAAAACACAGAGTTCCCGTTAAGAAGGGACAGGATCTAAATGTTGCTCAAGAGAAAACACCAGAACGTCCTGGCACCTAAAAGACTAAGAAATGATCAGAATGAAAATCGGGTGGTAGCGAGGTTCAGGGAGGAAGGGAGGCACCATGACTGGAGATGGGAAAATGTGTGCCGTCTGGAAACAGTATAGTCCCAAGGCCAAGGGCATGGGCCAAAGTCAGACCGGGTCTGAATTGTGGCTCTGACATTTTCCTCGGACAAGTTCCTTCAACTCTCTGTGCCTCAGTTTCCTTGTCTGTGAAAGACCAACCGGCCGGGGGAATATTAGGAGAGGAGATTGGAAAGGCAGGTTGGCGTGCTGGTAAGTGTTTAACACCAGGCTTTCCAAAACCAAACCAAACCAAACCAAACCAAACCAAACCAAACCAAAAACAGAGAGAAAGACAAGTGGTGACTGGCTTTTGCTCATTTCTATGCTGCGAATATCCCCACAATGGCTAGTTTCAGCTACAGTGATGAGCTGAAGGTGTACGGCCACCATCCCCCTCAGAGTACATGGCCTTCGATCATAACACCCCACAGTCCAGGCACACGTGATGCCTGCGACATGAATGCGTGAGGCAGGTGACCTGGCTTATCCGATAACTCCAAGCCATGCAAAATCAACAGCTCTTTTGATATGTGGATCACCAGACTTCAATCAACAAGGAAAATTTTCAGGATGGTGAAAGAGACGAATACAGAGAAATTCACCAAAATACAAGTAACAAGTCTGAAGGTCAGAAAATCATCCACATTAAAAAAAAAAAAAAAATCCCCAAGGAGACTGTGTACACAATTACTACCATTATTAAGCACCTATGGGTACCAGATGCGGTCACACATCAGCAAACTTAAAACACTTTATTTATTTATTTTTAATGGTTTTTTAAAATTGATTTCTGAGAGAGAGAGACAGAGAGACAGCATGAGCAGGGAAGGGGCACAGAGAGAGGGAGACACAGAATCGGAAGCAGGCTCCAGGCTCCGAGCTGTCAACACAGAGCCTGATGCGGGGCTCGAACTGCGAGATCATGACCTGAGCTGAAGTCGGATGCTTAACCAACTGAGCCCCCCAGGTGCCCCAAACTTAGAACACTTCAATATGACCCAGTCATTTTGTCCCTAGAGCTCTACATGAGGGAAATAAAGCGCACATCCCCACAAACGTAGCATCATTCATAACAGCCAAAAAAGTTGGAAACCACCCAGATGTCCACCAACAAATTACGGTCTATTCACACAATGGAATATTATTCAGCCGCAGAAAGGAAGGAACGTCACAGATGAGTCTCGAAACCATCATGCTGAGTGAAAGATGTCAGATGTGAAAGACCACCTACTACATGATTCCTGTTATATGAAATGTCCAGAAAAGGCAAATCCACAGAGACAGGACATCCATTTGTGGTTTCCAAGGACTGGAGGTGGGGGGGGGGGTCATGGGGATGGGGTTTCTTCTGGGGGGATGAAAATGTTTTGGAACTAGACAGGGGTGGTGATTGCACAACACTGTGAATGTACTAAGTACCAACGAACTCTATGTTTTAAAATGTTACGTGAATTTCACCTCTATTTAAAAAAAAAAAGGTCACCATGTCTCCAAGAATGACTAAGCCAGGAGAGCACTCAAGGTCAAGTCTCACAGTATAAAGATAACCCACTTGCCACGCCAAGGAACTAAGAATACTAGCTGGCAGGGGAGAGGGGAAGGTTAATATTTATCAAGCAACTACTACGTGCCAGGGGTAGGCTCACACATTTCCTCACTTAGTCCTTCCTAGGTAGATTAGCTTTTTTTTCAGATAAGACCCGCGGGTTGGGCTTGGGGAGATTGTGTAACCAAGCCAGAAGGACTAGACGTCCTTCTGATACTTTCTAGAACCATTCGGCCGTCCTGTGCTGCCAAGTGGTGGTGTCTGTCCTCAGCACAGTGAGGGAACAAAAGTTGGGCCAGAAAGGGGAACTGAGAATTAACGTGTTTCTCAACCTGAGCCGAAGTGGCACTGGTGGGGGCAGGGGTGGGGCGGGGGGAGGCAGAGAGCAGACCGGGGAGGAGGAAGCCGACATCTCGAGAGGCCTCTAGCAGGAAGTCCAAAGTTCCCCTGCTTCTCGATAGCTATATATGGCAATCTAAAGAAATAAGGACACTCCTGTTTGTGTCCGTTAGCCATTAGAAGATTCTGATTAAGAAAGGTTTGATAAGGGCCTAAGAAATCTACAGTAAAACTGTAAATGGAGCTATGTACAGTCCAACCTAAGACCCCAGGTATATGACAAACCAAATCACAGCCAAAATCAAGAACAATCCAGAATAACGGAATCCAGGAAAAACAGAACAGAACAATAAATATAAATGAGCAAAATTATCCCCCAAAACAGCTATTTCTCCGGCTACCAAAGCCACACCCTGAAACCCTACGCTACATACCAGAGACATGATTTAAAAACCAAAAGGCAAGTAAAAACAATGATTATATCAAACAAAAGTACACAGAGCAGCAACCTCACTGGCCCCCATTACGGGAACAGCACCCACCCTCCAGGGGGCCAGGGAGAGGGAGGGGGTGGAGCCACACGGAGGGGGCCCCACCAGGCCTCGCAGGCCTCCCCCACACAGGATGTTCTGCACCCCCAGAGGCTTCAGAGGGGAGCTGACACTTCCCCTGAGGGTGTGGACTCGACAAAAAGTCCCTGAAAGGCCTGAGTCAACCTAAAACTCAACTCACATCACCCCCTCCCCTTCCCCAGCTCTGGCCCTTTCTGGCAGGTCCTCAGGACGGCCCTTCCACGGGGGGTGGGGGGACACCAGTACCCCTGGGGTGTGGGCTTCATTGTGACATTTCAGAAAGAGGCAGAAACCGCAAAACCAGCCACCAGACGCCTCTGGGGGCAGAGGCTGCCGGAGCCAGGCAGGTCCTGACTAGGAAGGACACAGGGCCCAGAGCAATGCTAACACATGGGGAAGTTTTCATTTTCTAGCAGCCACGCTGAAAACACTAAAAAAAAAAAAAAAAAGTTAGAAGAACCAGGTGATACTGACTTGCATAGGATTGTATCTAACTTTATACCCAAAATACTGCCATTTGAACAGGTAACAGATATACAAAATCATTAATGGGATCTTCTACCTTCTTCTCTCCGCGTTAAGTTTTAGAAACCCGGTGCGCAGGGCACACCTATGGCCCAGAGCGGTACAGACCTCCAGCGCTCAGCAGTGATGCGTGGCCGGTGGTGGGCAGGTCTAGATAGAACAGGAAAGAGTCTGAAAGAACAATGTGCTCAGTCGAGGACAATCATTAATCATAAAATAGCTGAGCTGATCTGAGTGGAGGAAGGGGAGCCTTTGGAGGCCTGGAAATGGCCCAGGTCTTGATCCGGAGCTGGGGGCACAAAAAAGAACCCTTAAAACTCTGACATTCACCCCCTCCTTTGATTGAAAAGAGACCCAGAGAGGGGAAGCGATTCACCCCAGGACGCACAGCAGCCTCGTGTCCTCTCCCCTCCCTTCCTCTGCTCCAGACTGCCCGTCCCTCCCATGGCAGCCTCTGTCATACACTCAAGGCCGCCAAAGCCACATGTCAAAGACTTCAAAGCAAAAGGTGACCGTCTGTAGGCAGGTCACCATAGGTTTCTAAATTCTTTGTCAAATCTAGAAACGCTGTGTCCCTGAGAGCTTCCAGAAAGGGTCCCTCCCCACAATTCCCCCCGCCTCTTTTTTTTTTGCCATGGCAGGACTTTTTCAAGGGCGACCCATCCATCTAAATCGGGCTCCAGGACGGCTTGGAAACCAATAACCAAGCTCAGGACACATTTGTCCCTGTAACTGTTCTCAAGTGCATGTGTGTTCATCTTTCAAAGATGTAAGACAGACATTGTTTCCAGTGGAACCTTCCAATGGTCTGTTCCAAGGAAGTCAAATCTAGAGGACAGGTTAGGAACCAGACTCTGTACGTAGCCAAGAATCTATTTGCAAAGCTGGTTTAAAAAACGCTGTAGTGCCTGGGTGGTTCAGTCCGTTAAGTGTCTGACTTCGGCTCAGGTCATGATCTCACGGTTGGTGGGTTCGAGCCCCGCATTGGGCTCTGTGCTGACAGCTCAGAGCCTGGAGCTGCTTCAGATTCTGTGTCTCCCTCTCTCTCTGCCCCTCCCCTGCTCGCTCGCGTGCGTGCGCACCCTCTTTCAAAAATAAATAAACATTTAAAAAACGAAAGCACTAAAACATTTTCCTTTCTTTGATTTTAAACCATCTCATTTTCAAACAACTCCCAGTTTGACTGGCTTTAAATCCCTGCTTCAATCCTGAAGTGTGCTGGGCGCCGTAGGTTTGAGCCAAACACAACCTAGGGGCAGGTGTCTATTTGCATCACCAGCAGCCGGCCCTCCCCAGGGACTTACCCTCCTCCCCCACCCCGAATGACCACTCCGCACCCCCCAACTTCCTTGTCCCCCCCTCAGACTCAGTCTTTCGGTCCGGGCATCCAATGAATGTGCAAAGGGCTTGGACACTCAATGAGGGTACCCAAGAGTGATTAGGTGATAATTTAAGTGATCTTGGGGTCACCTTTGTTTGCAAGTTTGGCAGGGGACACTCTGAGCTACAAAGTTACCTGAAACACTCAAGTGTGAAGTCATAGGGAGCTGGCTCCTTCCTCTTCTCTCCCCTACAATGATTTCTTCACCTCTACCACTTATTTTAATGGAGGAAAGTCCGGGGAATTCCTCAGAATAACCAAGGTAGGGACCCTAGTAAAACCGCGCCCTTGCAGAGAAGACAGCAAATCCAGCTGCACACCCAAAAGCTGGGCATGGGGTGGGCATGGGGTTAGCCTAGGAGGGCAGCCTGTTGGGGTAGAAGCGTCAGGCCTCCTGCCTAGAACACTAGGACTATATGGTGGGTCGCTAACCCATGCAGACAATGTGGGTGCAGAGAAAGTTCTGGAAAGAGAGAAGGAGCATGGAGTCTTTGACAGTTAGGCTGGTGATGTCAGCAATGCACATTTCTACAGAGCAGGGCAAGGTAAGAGAGGTGCCCTTCATGGTATCCAAAGATAATGAGAGCTGATAAAATTCATTCTTGCAACAAGCACATGCTTACTAAGCACCTATTGTATACCGGACTTTCTCCTAGGTCCCGGGGTGTCAAGATTCTGGTACCTTGGCTCTCTCTGAGAGTCTGAGAGCATAAAAAGAGAATCAGAGGGCTCTAAAATGCCCCAAGGTAAGCAGTCAATGGCTCTGGGCCCTGGTTTCTATCTTTGTGAAAGAAGAGGGCCAGACCGTTCCTCTGGCCCTTTCCCACCAGCCATCTTGGGTTTGCGCTGAAGCACTCAGAGCACATGGGACAAAATTCCACCTCAGATGCCAAAATCTTAGGGACAAGAGGGGGAAAAATGGCACAGAAATGTCAACTATGGGATTCGAGCTTGGCCCTCAAAAGGAAGACACAGGGCTCACCCCTAACCCTTGCACAGAGGTGTGGGGACTAGACTCTCTCCTCTTGCATGTGTGAGATGGTGGATGGCGGTGGATAAGACACAGGCTGGCCACAGTCATAAATCTTTCCCCCAAGTGGGTGAGGATTAATTTCAAACCGAAGGCCCCAGCGTGTTGAAGGAAAGCGCTCGGTGCCCCGCCGCCTGAACCTTGCTAGGAGAAAGGACACCCTCCGAGGACCATGTGCCAGATGAGAATGCACGGCATCGAACCCGCTGCGCGTTCAGCCGCACCCCCTCCCGGGCCCCATACACTTGCCCTCCTACAACCATTCTACAGAGCTTCAAAGACCCAGGTTTTCAAAATCCTCCCAGCAAAGCGTAACTTACTCAAAAAGAACAGGTTCTTATAACGGGCATGAGTCATCAGAGAAAAGGAAAAAAAAAAAAACCAAACACCAAAATGGTGTGGTCTAGCGTTGGGCGGATTCGGGAACAAAGGCACATGCGTCACCAGAGCCGCTCGGGAAGGACATGACCCTCCTTCGCTGGGGAGAGAGAACAAAGGGCACAAGAGAGGCAGGGGTCACGTTTCAGGTGGGCACGATTCAGGGAGCCGTCCTACGCAGATGGGGGCATGTCACCTGGTCAGGCTGTGGGAGGGTCTGGGCCAAAACCCAACAGGGACCGTTGTCCCGATGCCTCAGATCCTGACCCCTGCAGGGCCACCCACCTCTTTAAGGTTTGGGTGACTGCCAAGATTCTGACCCCCGCTTTCCTTTTTTTCTTTTTTTTTTAATGTTTTATTTATTTCTAGGAGAGAGAGAGAGAGAGAGACAGCGTGAGCAGGGGAGGGTCAGAGAGAGAGGGAGTCACAGACTGAAACGGGCTCCAGGCTCTGAGCTGGCAGTCAGCACAGAGCCCGACGCGGGGCTCGAACCCACGAACCGCGAGATCATGACCTAAGCGAAAGTCGGACGCTTAACCCACTAAGCCACCCAGGCGCCCCTGACCCCCGCTTTCCTGACCGTGGACATTTACAGAAGCCCCGACTCCCCTCTGCCCGATGTCTGACTTCGGCTCCATCGAGATCAGGAACGTACTTCACTCCTCCCGCGTCCGCGGCGGACGTCAGAAGCAATGGTGACGCTTTGCTCGTGAGTCCAGACTTGGCATCAGAAGCGTCCTCAACCCAAAGCCCCTGCTGTTGACCCATCAGCAAACAGGGTTCAGGTTTTCAGTTTCTGCCTGGTCAAAATCGTGCCGGTCATTTCTTGTTCCTCACGCCCACTTTGGGGAATGTTTCCCAGGAACTAATTGAACAGATTTTTTTTTTTTTCTAATTATACCACATACGCACAGATGTTCATTGTCGGTAAACACCAGATTGCTTTCACTTTTCAACAAAAGCTGAATAAGTAGCATCTCCGTCGAGCCCTTCATAGGAAGGAACTTTGACATGGTGTTTTAGTTCATTGTGGCAATTCCATGCGTCAGACGGGATCACCCCACACTTTCCGACAGAGAAGCTCAAACTCAGGTTAGTGAAGTAGCCTGCAAAGGTCACACGTGCTGAGTGGCAGGCTGAGCTTGGGACCCACGATTCACCCCGTGCTGAGACCTCGGCCAGGAGAGTGTGCCCGCGTGTGCACACGCAGGCACTGTACTCACCGAACAGAACAGCGGGAGACACTAAAATTCTGAAAGCACTTTTATGAAGCATTAAGAGGACACAGGTACCTCTGTGATTATGAGTATATGATTATATGACTATAATGTGATTAGGATTAATCATGTTTGTTTTTTTTCATTGAGGTTTTTAAAATTTTTTCATGTTTATTTGTTTTTGAGAGAGAGAGAGAGAATATGAGCGGGGGTGGGGCAGAGAGAGAGGGAAACACAGAATCCGAAGCAGCTCCAGGCTCCGAGCTGTCAGCACAGACCCCCGACGCGGGGCTCGAACCCACGAACCGTGAGATCATGACCTAAGCGAAAGTCGGACGCTTAACCGACTGAGCCACCCAGGCGCCCCTCCCTCTCTGTTTCTGACCCTTCTCTGCCTGTGCTCAATCTCTCTCTCTTTCTCTCAAAAATAAATAAATAAACATTTTTAAAAATCTGAAAAAATAAAAGAGCACAGGCGGCTCTATAGAACCCCACCGAGAACGTGGGGTACGCATATCACACGCCCCGCGGCGGGGGTGAGGCCGTGTGCCGGTGGCGGCCTGAGGACGGCGGCCAGCTGCTGGAGGGTGACCAGGCGGGGTCCATGCCACCGCGGGCTGGTGGAGGGCTGGGGCCCATCTGGGCTTAGCAAGGGGCACCCGGGCCATGGCCCACTGGGCACCGCTCTTTGCTTGTGAAAGCAGCTTCCATTTTTGCGCCAGGCGCAGGGCGTGGGCATCTTCCTCTCTCTGCTAACTAAGGGCTTGAAACTTGTGCTAACACAGACTTAGCCACGGGGCTCCGCACCTCGAAAGCGGCCTCTGATCCCCCACCATCCACTTCCGCCTCAACGCTCGCCCTGGCTCCAGCATTCACCCCTCCGGGCCTCAGCTTCCTCATCTGTACATTGGGTGTACATGGCGCCTATCCATGATAGCCACAGCACCCTTCACAGGCTGCTTTGGGCTTCGGGTTTCTAATCAAGTCATTTGCGCCTAAAACATAGGACACAAGCCACAGAAAGGCCCTTTGCCCGAGCCCGGGTGAGATGCAGGAGGCACAAGAGGCCCTTTCTGGCTCTGAGAATCAAGGGCCTCTGCATAAGCCACAAGCGTGGAGAAGCCTAAATATTCCCAGTGAAAACAAACAGCTGAAATCCTCTGGGGGCCCCGAGGCAGCCAGAGCCGGTCCCCAGGGTGCTGGGAGGCACCGAGGTCCCGAAGGCAGAGCAGGAGCCCCGTAAATCTTGTCACATGAAGGAGGGCGGCTTTTCCAGGGCAGCCCAGCAAGTTCGCACCTCTGCTCTCTATAGAAACGGAAGCAGAGCCTTTGGAAATTCCAGTCCACCCCCAAAGCCCTCCCTGCGGGGAACTGGCTTCCACAACTTAATTCAATCCTGAGGGCAGTTATTGACCATTGAAGAATGTTCTTCTGCCCTAGGAATACGCAGAATAAGACACAGCCTGAAGCCAGCTGTGTGAAGAGATTTGTTTCTGTACCTTTCTTTCAGCACCGGTTTGGTACTTTTCCAGGTACGAGGAGTGCTAGGTAATAAACCAGGCATGGCCCCTGTCCTCGAGATTCCTTTCTAGGGTCATTTTATTTTAATTCATGGGATCTATAGTTCATGGAGTTATAAGTCATGGGATCAGAGTGGAAACACATGGAGGAGCATTTAATTCTGATTGAGGCTCGTAGGAGAATGAAGGTTTTGAAGGATGAATAGAAGTTCACCAGTCACCGAAACAGAAAAACCCTTTCTACGTCCTTTGCATTTCTTGAGTCCTCTCAATGCAAATCGGCATTCTCTTTTTCATAACACCTTTTCCACAGATTCTAAAGATAAAGTTACTCGCTCGAGGCCCTAAAGCAAAGAATTGATGGAGCTACAATATCAACTTGGGTCTCACTCCCCTTAAGCCCATGATCTTTTCCATTTGGCATAGCTACGTTTTTATTTACTTATGTATGTATGTATTTATTTATTAAAAATGTTTATTTATTCTTGAGAGAGACAGCTTGAGTGGGAGAGGGTCAAGGAGAAGGAGTCACAAAATCCGAAGCAGCTCCAGGCTCCAAGCTGTCGGCCCCGATGCGGGGCTCGAACCCACGAACCGTGAGATCATGACCTGAGCCAAAGTTGGATGCTTAACCAACTGGGCCACCCAGGCGCCCCCAACATTTTTTTTTAAACAACTGCTGAGCACTGATGTTTTTTAAACAACTGCTGAACGTTTTTAAAAAGGCTCTACCATCAAGAAGATTGAGTACATTTAAAAAAAAAAAAAAATCTAAGAGGTTTACTTCCTGCACAGTTTCCCAGAGCTTCTAATGTGCCGTGTGAGTCTACAAAGGTGGCGTTTCCAAACCGCACGTGGCCTCAGAACATTTCCTTGGCGCTGAGGACTTTGGAAACGTGCAGGCGGGCGAGCTGATCGCTTCGGGGCCAGGCAGTGTGGGCGCTGGGAGGAGATCTCGTGTTTCCAAGCGCTGGGCGCCTGAGCAAATTATTCAACTTCCCTGGGCCACTGGCCCCTTGTCTGTAAAATGGGAACAGTGATAGAAGGGGCCTGTTTTGCAAAGAACGAATGATTTCAATAGGGGACTTTGCCCTCCTGTCCGTGCGAAGGGTACATCTGGTCTTGGCCCCGTGGAGAGGGAGGAGGCCCAGAATTTAAGCCAACCCCACTCCTGGGGCTTAGGAGCCATCAGAACACACATTAAGCTGATGGTTCCAGAGTCCCTGGCTCCTCGGAGGATACTGCCCCTCCCCCCACCGCCCCCAGAGCCGAGATGCGCCCTCTGGCTGCTCCGACCCCGTGAACGTTCAGAGGACTTAGAAAATAAATAAAAGGACCACGTGAACAGAGGCATTCTGCAAGGCAAGCATGAGCGTCAGCGACACAGCCGGCTCTCCATCGAGGCAGGCTTGCCCAGCCCGGACAGTGGTGACTGCATTGTCCCGTAATCCACCCCAGGCGCCAGGGCAAAGGGGCACTGCTGGGGGACAGACGACAGCCGCAGGGAAGCAGCCACGCGTGCTGTCCACACGGCGCAGCCCCGGGACTCGAGCCGGGCGTCCAGCCCGACTCGCCCCACAGCCTGTCTTGTTTTGTCGCGCTGACCCCTCACCGGCCACAGACACGCCTGTCTCTCAGCCTGGCACCGAGAAGGCCCGGAAGGGAGAGAGCCGTGCCGATGGCCAGGCAGGCGGCATCAAGACCCGCCTCTCTCCGTTCTGCCTCAGGTTCAGTTTACACTGCCTGTGTTTCCTGCAAAGTACGAGGATGCGGGTTTACGACTTTCATTACAATGAAACCCACGGGTTGAACAAAAATCTTACACTGCTAGTCAATCCACTCGTCTTCCCATGGAAATCACAGCAAGAGGCAGGTGGGGAACGGAGTCCACAAGACAGAGTCCAGGATGGCCCTTCTGGAAGGTCCCTAGGGAGCATCTGTTCTGAGTCGCTGTTAAACAGCGGGGGGCTGGCGCACGTGCCAGGATCAGCACGATTTTTAATTTTCGTGACTGTCCAAAGACACCCTTAGGCCCGCATGAGCGGCCCTTCGTAACTTAAACGGCTCTCTTTGCAACTGTAGTATAAACGTGAGGTTTTGCGACAGCTTCTGACACTAAACCCTTTCACATGCAAAAGTGGAAAGTACGAAAGGTCACGGTCAGAACGTTACATCGCACCTGCAGTTCAAGGCGGCGTCGCAGCTCCCCCACCGGAGCGGAGTTCTGTGCCTTTCCATCTACCAGCAACCCTTTGCCGCCTGGGAAGGCGCCGGAGCTGCCAATCACGAAGCCCCGCCTCCCTGCCGGGGCTCTCTCTTCCCTTGGGATCAACACCCACTGAAGACCCACCAGAGCCTGGATCATTTCTGCTGTAGAGAGGCTGCCTCGGGGTAAACTCGGTTAAGCGTCCGACTTCGGCTCAGGTCATGATCTCCCGGTTCGTGGGTTCGAGCCCCGCGTCGGGCTCTGTGCTGGCAGCTCAGAGCCTGGAGCTGCTTCAGATTCTGTGTCTCCCTCTCTCTCTGACCCTCCCCTGCTCACGCTGTCCCTCTCTCTCTCTCTCTCTCTCTGAAATAAATAAAACATCAAAAAATAAATAAATTTTAAAAAACTCAAAAGAGAGATGAGAGGAAGCTCTGTCTGAGCCCAGAACCCGGCCACACCTAACGCCCAGTAACCCCACACTTCCCAGTTTGGAGAGCCAGGCGGTTCCCCTTTTCGCCTCAACGCCCTCGAGCTCGCAGAGAAATGAATTAAAACCCACAATCCCAAGCAAAACTTCCCACTAAAGAATTCTATTTCCCCCAAATCACCCTCGGTCACTGGCTCGCTTCACCAAATTGGGCTGAGTTCTAGACCGGACAGGGACTCTGCAGGCTGCTCAGGGAGACGGAGCTTCCTTTGGACGTGATGAAAAAGTTCTGGAAGGAGACGGACGTGATGAAAAAGTTCTGGAAGGAGACGGGGTGACGCCTGCTGGACGCTAGAAACGTGCTTTGATGCCACCGAGTCATACCCTTTAAAATGGGTAAAATGAGGGGCGCCTGGGCGGCTGAGTCGGTTAAGTGTCTGACTTCGGGTCAGGTCATGATCTCACGGTTCGTGGGTTCGAGCCCCGGGTCGGGCTCTGTGCTGACAGCTCGGAGCCTGGAGCCTGTTTCGGATTCTATGTCTCCCTTTCTCTCTGACCCTCTCCTGCTCGTGCTGTCTCTCTCAGAAATAAATAAAACATTAAAAAAATAAAATGGGTCAAATGAGCAATTTGATGGTATTTTTTACCTCATTTACTGAAATGGAAAGGAAAGCAGAGCCCTGCGAGGTTCAGAAAACTGCCCCACTGGCCATCATCCAGGCGGGCTCGCTCTCCTGAGAGGCCGAAGGGTGAGGAGTTCAGCGTGCAAGGAATTTAGCAGAAGACCTTTGGCCACGGAATAGGCTACAGCCATAACGGAGACCCCTGATGGCTGGTTAACCATGAAAATGGCCCCGGTTTGAGCAGGTGTCTTCCCACAGCAAGGGGTGTCCATGCCAGGCAGGGTGCAGATGGCAGGGTGAACCAGAAACACGGGTCAGGATGTGACATCAGTGACATGTTAAGCACATACTGTGTCCCAGACACGGTGCTAACCTGTTTATAAAAGGTAATCTGACACCTCATACTTTTTAAAAAAAATTTTTTAATGTTTTATTTATTTCTGAGAGAGAGATGGATACAGCATGAGCAGGGGAGGGTCAGAGACAGAGGGAGACACAGAATCTGAAACAGGCTCCAGGCTCTGAGCTGTCAGCACAGAGCCCGACGCGGGGCTCGAACCCACGAACCGCGAGATCATGACCTGAGCCGAAGTCGGACGCTTAACTGACTGAGCCACCCAGGCGCCCCTGAACCTCATACTTTTTAAAAATGATTTTCGTATCTATTAACCCTGGAACCCCACGTCCTGAACATGTTCCCTAAACACAGACCTCAGCGGGGGAGGCAAAGCGTATTAAAAGGCTGGTTGGAACATTATTTATAAAAAGAAAAATTGGAAGCAACCGATAGGCCAACCCCAGGAGAACACTGAGTCCGCGAGGATGCACTTGGAAAACGGGACACTCAGCCACCAGAAAAACGCGCATCACAAAGCCCGCACTACGTCATTTATGAGATTATGTTGGCGGGGGGTGGGAAGCCCCCCAGCAGCGTGTGACTGGCAGGCTGTGACCGCGGGGATGCGCCCGGGTGGGTGAGCCCGCCCCCAGAGCTCGCAGGGACGATGGGGAAAATGGGTCACGGTAAGGCGACGGAAGGAAATTTTTTTTTTCTCCCCTGGTCTAATTTTTTAAATCCAAGTTTTCTGTGAGGGATAATTTTAGACTCACAGAAGAGCTGCAGGAGACGGTGCAAGGGTTCCCACACACCCCACGCTCTGTTTTCAGGAGAACTGCCGTCTTACGATGCTCACGACTGAGACGCCAACGCTGAAACAGTACCAACAACGAAATTCCAGACCCCGTTCCGATTCCACCGGCTTTTCTGCTCCAGGATCCAACCCACGGTACCATGTTCCGCGTACCCTCATTTCCTGTGTGCTCCTGGTTTTGCTTTTTACAATTCAGTGGCTTTTCACGTAATCACAGATACGAGCAACCACCACGAAAGTCAATTCCAGAATATTTTCATCCCCTCCGAAGGAAGGCCCATGCCCGTTACCTACCGTGTCCGGATCGAGGGCTTTGAGAAAACCTTTCGCAAGACACAGAACCCGCCGGGAACTCCCTCACCTCCCTTCCCCTGGATTATCCTTCTGCAATTCAGATGTTCTTTTCTCAGCGCGACCCAGAAGCCTTAGCCCCAAAGGAACCGCCTCGGAAGTTTCCGACGGCACAACTTTGTGATACGTCCGGAACAGAAGAACACTCGGAAACAGACACCCTCTAGGTGAACCATCAGGAGCTCAGAGACAGAACCAGGGGTGTGCCCACCTGCCCCACTTCCCACTAATCCAGCAAGCGCCGGGACACATGTGTCCTTGAGTACCTACTGTGTGCCCGGCACCACGCAGGGAGGCATGCGTGAAGGTGCCCGTTGGGTCTTCACGGCCACCCCTGGGAGTCAACCGTGATCGCCCACGATCCAAGCAGGTGGCGGCCCTCGGTTTGGTCACCCCTCCTGCCTCCTGCCTCACGAGCCGCCCCCCTCCCCCCCGCAGAGGTAGGCCCCCTGCCGCCATGTTTTCATTATATGGTGGTCGAGCCCTGAGCCCGCACCCTGCAAGCAGCTCTGGTAACGTTCCGCCAGTGGCTCTGGCGCCACACAGCTTGCTCTGAGTCCCAGGAGCCCACCCCAGCCTGCTCTGTCCCTCGGGATGGTGGCCCTGTGTCGGGGGTGACCCCCCCCGCCTCGGAAAGAACGCGAGGCCAGCTACCTGCACCGCCTCCTTCACCAGCGCCTTGTCTGTGCCCGTTTTGGCTCGCTGCAGCCCGCTGACGTTCTCGCCGATCCACGTGATGAGGGCAAACTTGGACCGCTTGCTCATGGCGTCCCCGGTGGTGAAGCGCACGAAGGCGAACAACCGGACATCATCTGCAAGCAGAGGGCACAGCGCTCAGTTAGGACGTCCCAGGATGGTGTCCCCGGGGGGCAGCCGCTCAACACTGACCTTGGCCAACATTCCCTCATTTTAAAGAAGTTTATTCTTTTATTTTGGGAGGGAGAGAGAGAGAGGGCACGAGCAGGGGAGGGGCAGAGAGAGAGGGAGAGAGAATCCCAAGCAGGTTCAGCACCGTTAGCACGGAGCCCGATGTGGGGCTCGATCTCATGAATCGTGAGATCAGGACCAGAACCGAAACCAAGAGTCTGACGCTTAACCGGCTGAGCCACCAGGCGCCCCAACATCCCCCCATTGAATCCGGCAACACCACCACAGGCTCCGAGGCCCAACCCACAGCTGGGAAACAGAGCCTCAGAGGGGACACGTGACACCCAAGGCCACCTGGGCAGTTCAAGGCCATGCAGGGATCTGAACCCAGGTCTGTGTGTCCCCTACACCCGCAACCCCCCCCCATCCCTCACGTGCTCAGGGAAGGCTCGGATTCTGGATCGTATTTAGGGAGACCTTCCTCAAGTCTTCTGAGCCCCTGAGGCCCTGCTCGGAATAGGGACTGAGACGCAGGGTAGGAGCTGGGGGGGGTCGTGTGGCCCCGATCTTGCTGTGGGATACGGCGCCAGGACCGCAGGGCACGTCTAGCTCACGGCCGGCCAATAAAGAACGCTGAGTACTGGGGCGCCTGGGTGGCTTAGTCGGTTAAGCGTCTGACTTTCGCTTAGGTCATGATCTCGCGGTTCGTGGGTTCGAGCCCCGCGTCGGGCTCTGTGCTGACTGCCAGCTCTGAGCCTGGAGCCTATTTCAGAGTCTGTGTCTCCCTCTCTCTCTGACCCTCCCCTGCTCACGCTGTCTCTCTCTCTCTCCTAGAAATAAATAAAAATTAAAAAAAAAAAAAGAAAAAAGAATGCGGAGTACTTTTCCACTGGGTGTGCTCTGTTACCTCGTGCACACGTGTTGTTACGAAAAGGCTTCCGGGGGGATTTTGTCCCCCTGGTGGACATCTTACTTTTTTTCCCACTACCACGCTTTTTTCTCTATTATCCCCTCAGACAGCCCGCCCCTGCTGTGCGTTACCAAAATATGTGCGCTACTCTTGAGTTTTCAGAGTGATCTGTGTGTGTGTGTGTCCCCATCAGGACACACAGGCTTTCTCGGCCTCGGCGCTCTCTCTTTGCGGCAGGGACTGTCCTGTGCACCGCAGACTCCTCCCTGATCTCCGCCCGCCCGATGCCAGGATCGCGCCTCCGCCCGTTACAACCGTCCCCTGGGGGGCGGAACTGGCCCTGGCTGATAATGACCTTCTAGCTAGTTTGGGTCCCCGTTTGATGAAGACCCTTTTTGTGTTCTCCACCAACATCTGTTTTTCTCTGAGGGAATCCTAGATCCTTTCTCAGCGTGGGTCCCAAACAGTCCATAATTGAATCGTGATGATTGCGCAAAGCTCATCCCAAGCCCGGGCTGGAGATGGCGGCGCGGGACTGGTCTGGGGGGCTAGGGGTGGAGGGTTCCTCTCGTACTAGCTGCTTGCTCAGCCCTTCCATTCTCACAGGGCTCTTAGCTGCCGGCTTTAGGATTTCTCGGGCTCCCGACGGCAGTGGGGGGCTGAGCTTCTGAAATGTCCGTGTCAGTCTGAATCACTTGGGCCTCTTGCTAACATGCAGACTCTAAGGCTCGGACGGGGCCCCGGGGTCTGCGTTTCTAAGTGATCTGAATGCTGCCGTCCGAGGGGCTCCATTTGAGGAGTTCTTTATTTTCAGCTGCTTTTAAAGCAAGGCATCTTCCTTCCTAGACTTTCCAGGTGCTTCCGTGCTGAATCCCGCACAGCGCCGTAGGTTTAGACAGCAAGACCCGAGGCCACACGCCCTCTGGTGTAAAGGAGAGAGTCTGGGGCCGATTAAGCTCTCTGTCTGGTTAGGGCCTCAAGCCCGCGCACAACTTGGCCCACAAGCTGTCTTGAGGGGCAACCACTTGTCACAAGGGAGCCGGGGAACACGGTTCTCAGCCGGCCAGACTCCCGATCCAGACGGTACAGGCCAAGCCAGGCGGCTCCGCGGCACTGATTTCTTTTTTTTTTTTTTCATGTTTTATTTATTTCTAGGAGAGAGAGAGAGACAGCGTGAGCAGGGGAGGGTCAGAGAGAGAGGGAGTCACAGACTGAAACAGGCTCCAGGCTCTGAGCTGGCAGTCAGCACAGAGCCCGACGCGGGGCTCGAACCCATGAACAGCGAGATCATGACCTAAGCGAAAGTCGGACGCTTAACCGACTAAGCCACCCAGGCGCCCCACGCGGCATTGATTTCTTAAAGGACACACATGACCACCGGTCAGTTTCTAAAACCCACTCACGGTTTACTGTCTCATTTCTTCTTTGTAAGTTTTATTTCTTTATTCTGGGTTTTTTTTTTTTTTTTTTTTTTGGAGAGAGAGAGAGACAGAACGCAAGTGGGGGAGAGGCAGAGGGAGAGAGAAAATCCCAAGCAGACTCTGCGCTCAGCACGGAGTCCGATGCGGGACTCCATCCCACGACTGTGGGATCATGACCTGAACCGACATCAAGAGTTGGACGCTCAACCGACCGAGCTCCCCCGGACACCCCTTGTTTGGTCTTTATAATGATGCTGTGAGGTGGGCAGTGGGGGAGGAGGGGACACCAGTGTCACCTTCATCAACATGCACGTCACCTGGTGACAGAGGGGGCTCAGAGCCCCTGTGATGTGCCCAAGGCAACAGGGAACTGACCAAGGGGATTGCAGGCCGAGGCTGGGTGGCTTGGGCGTGTCTGCCCAGCCCCTTCCTCTGGGGAGCCGCCCCTGCCCCGGTCACAGGAGTCAGCAGACTGTGGGACCCGCCTACAGGGACAGGGGACAGTCTCGGGGACATAGCATGGTCACATCGACAGGGCTCGGTGACAGACTGCCCATGGGAGGAAAGGAAGCGGTCCGGGGTTGAGGGCTGCCTCTCTTACCCTCATGGACTCTGACTTAATCCCCAATCACTGAGCCTCAGCAAGGGTTTTTTTTGTACTTCCTGCCTTTTTTTTCTTAAAAATAAAAAAGCCACGGTAAAAGATAAAAGGCACAGAACATAAAAGTCACCATTTCAACTATTTTAAAGCGTACATTCAGTGGCATTTAATACATTCACAGAGGGTGTGCAATCACAGCGCTTACCTACTTCTAGAACACATGTCTCTCTCCCAAAAGGAAATCCTTTCACCGGTTACAGTCGCTCCCCTCCCCCCTCCGCACAGCCCGAAGCAACATGAAGCCGCTGCCTGTCTCTGGATCTGCCTATTCAGGGCATTTCACATAGATGGAATCACAGTCTGTGGCCTCTGGTGACGGCTTCTCTCCTCCAGCGCATTCGCCCCACGCCCTCCCCGGGGCGGCCCTCCCCACCCCCCCGTGCACGATCGGTCCCTTTTACAGCCGAATACTGTTCCAGCCTGTGGACATGCCACTCTGCTTATCCATCACCTGCTGGGACACGTCTGGGACGTTCCACGTGGGGGACCACATCATTAGTGGACCATGAGCGCTCAGTCAGGAACCTGCACGACCCACGTGGACTCCCCGACGCTGTGGCCACTGGACGGAGCTGCCGGGAGACAGCGAGCGCAGGGAACGAGGCGGCGGGTCTGAGGAACTGAATGGACGCGGCCACGCGTGGCTGGCGCAGGTGGCGTGGGGGAGGGGGAGCCCGGTGGTTCCTGAGCACCACCCGGCACCGCGGCCACGTTCTGGAAGCTGCCACGTGGTGCCGAGCCCTAGTGGGGGAGGAAAGCGAGGAGCAGCAAAGTGTTTGATTAAATTGCTGCCTCGATCCGAGGGGGAGGCAGGGCCGCACGTAGGGCGCCTCCCGAGCCGTTCGTGCCGAGGAAACACGAGGAAGAGCAGAGCAGCCTGTTTCCATGGGAACCACTCCGTCTCCCATCCCTGCACTGGGAGCCGGGGTGTCGGGGTTCCCGTGGCTGCGGCTGGGGCCCCACCGCGCATCGCCAGCCGAAGCCCCCCCGTGGGAGAGCCGCGAGCCACACGACCCAAGCACTGGCCCGGGATCTGGCGTGAGACAGACGCACAGCCAGTCACCCCCGAGGACGCGGGGAGCCTGGCCTTCACGGACCTTCCAGAACCGCAGGCCAATGTCATTCACCGTATCACGGCAGCGGGGACTATTTTCCAGGTGGCTGCTTCTGTGACAACGGCGTGGCCGGCGACATTGCTGACGCCTTTGAGAATCTGAGCGTCACATTATGCCTGCAAGGGTTTGCCGCGCGCGGCCTGGCACGGCACTGGAAAGTCAGCAGCGCCTGCGACGGAAAACCCGTTTGTCGGAAGGACGTTTGCGCAGCTGCCCACGCAGGTGGGAAGCCGCTCTCCCCGCCTCGCCCTGCAGGAGACTCTGAGCCCAAGGTGACCGCAGACGGGTCTGTGCAGGGGGAGGTGGTAGCTCATAGCCCGGGCTGGGCTGCCTTCTCTCCTCCGGACACACGGGCCGACCCAACCCACACGCGCGCGGCCACAGCACCGCCTGGGAGTGGAAGACGCCACCTCTTCACACACAGGAAAACGCGGGCGCATCAGAGGAAAGGCAGCGCTAAGCCTCAGTGTAAATGCGTGCGCTCGGGCGTGCCTGCGTGTGCTTCTGTGTGTGCACATGTGTGTATGCTAAAATGGAAACTTTTTTCTTTTTCTTTTTCTTTTTTTTAATTTTTTTTTAATGTTTTATTTATTTCTAGGAGAGAGAGAGACAGCGTGAGCAGGGGAGGGTCAGAGAGAGAGGCAGTCACAGACTCTGAAACAGGCTCCAGGCTCTGAGCTGGCAGTCAGCACAGAGCCCGACGCGGGGCTCGAACCCACGAACCGCGAGATCACGACCTAAGCGAAAGTCGGACGCTTAACCGACTAAGCCACCCAGGCGCCCCTAAAATGGAAACTTTTAAGGTTAGTACCTGACATTGCCGTCACCCTCGTGGTGCCACTCGGTCCCCAGTGGGCCTGAGCCTCAGGAGCTGAGGGCCCAGCTGTGGGCAAGCCCAGGGCAAAGCCGGGCCCGGACACTCCCACAGCAGACAGACCCCCGAGCTCCCTCTCCTAGAGGCCTCAGCACAGCCGTCTACACCGCCTGCTCCCTCAGCCCCTCACACTCAGCCTTCTGCTCCCCAGCATCCAGATGAAGAGTCCAAATTCCAGAATCCATCAGAAGCCCCCCCGCCCAACTTTATACCAGCTCTGTGACCTGGACCAGAGGCATGAATGCCCCTAAGCCTCAGTTTCCCCAAGTGCACAGCCTGAGGCGGCTGTGAGGATTGCAGGAAGCAAAGGGTATGTGAGGGGCGTGGCTCATGGAACAAAAACTCTTTTCTTATCCCCACGTTTCCAGGAAAACTGCCCCCGGCGGCCTCAGCGCCTCCCATCTGCCAAAATCAAGGAACGGCCTCCGCGCCTCTCCCTCTGCGCTGGCTGCCTGCGTCCACCCAACTTACACTCATCCTCCGCTCCACAGCGGGGTCACTCCTCAGCACAGTCGGTCATCCTCCGACGAGCATTTCTGGAGGGCCTACTGTGTGCCAAGCACAGTGCTAAGCACTGGGGGGTGCAGATAAGGGCCCTGAGGATAACAGAAGCCATCTACTGAGCACGTACAGCGTGCCGGGTACCGTTCTGAGAGCTTACACGTATTGGCACATCTCTTCATCCCAGGCTCTCTGTGAGGTCGCCACTGCTCCCGGGCCCATTTTACAGCTGAAGAAACTGAGGCTCAGAGAGCTGGAGCGGTGAGGAGCCAGACAATGCTTTCCCTGCCTGTAGGAACACTGGTTAAGTGGAGGGCAGATTTCAGAGCGGGGGCCCCTGGACCAGTCCGGCCAGCACCCCCCGCCCCCCAGGAAACCATGAGCACGTACCTACTCAGGGTCCACCCAGACTTGCTGACTCACAAGCTCTGGGAATGGGGAGCGGCGCCCGAGCCCCTGGGGGATGTGGGGTGCCCCCAAACCTTGAGAACCACTAACCTAGAGAAAGGGGGGGAGGGGAGCATCCGTGCCTGCGCTGGTGGGAAAGGGGTGACAGAAGGGTTTCAAGAGCAAAAAAGATTCAGGGCCCCAAGCTCAGCCCACCCCCTCCCTTCCCACGCACACTTCTTTTATTTTGAGGAAGTGATCGTGAAAAGGAGCTTCCTGTATGGCCTGGCTTCTCACCATCATAATTCACAGGCTTGGAGGCATTCAGGCAGGGCTCCTGGGCACCTCAGCCCCTAAGACCCCCAGGGCCATCCCCCCAGGCTCTCCCTCCACCCAAATCCCACAGCCCAAGGAAGAGAAGAGCCATCTTTAGAAAAGGAGCTACTAAGCCACAGCATTGGGTAGCGGGTGTCCTTTCTGTCACTTCCAGATCACCCACCTGACATTAGCCACCACTCACAAGGATTCACAAATGCACCGCGAGGTCACGCAGAGCCCCGTCCCACGACAAAGCAAGGGCAGGAGCCCCCACCTTGAGGACTGTCAACACCACTGTCCGTGGCCTCAGGCCAGGGCTGTGAGCTCAGAGCCCAGGCTGACTGTGCATCAGGCATCGTCCCCAGTTTGGGGCTGTGAACACCCACTCCCTCTCACCCAGCGCAAGTCTTGGACATGAAAAGACGGCCCCCACGTGGCGTGAATAAACCCCACTCTCAAAAGAACTTAACCTTCTGGGCCGTCTACGTGGCCTCTCAGGGTGAACGCGCTCCCACCAGCCCCGTGGCCCCACCAGCCCGGGGCCAAGCAACACTGGGCAGGGTCCGCGTGGTTCCGTGTTCTACTTTCTCTTCAAGGTCTTTGGTTTCATTGACTACGCAAGTTAACACACAGCATGAGGCCGCCATTGCCAAGTTTGTGGGCGCGGCCTGGCGCAGAGTAGGTGCCCAGAAGTGCCGCTGTCGTCGCTTGGGCTCTCTCCTCCATACCCCTCCTTGCCTTGGGCTCTTCTCTCGCCCCCTTCTGGACCTTGCATTTCCCTCCTTTCTCCCCCATTGACCCCTTACCACCCACCCCTGTATTTCTTCCTCCCATGCTCTCTGTCTGGAGCTGGACTGGCAGGAAGGATTCAGAAAAGGACCGGGGTGGGGGGGACGGTGCTAATCACTTAGGACAAGTCATCCGTGGAAGGAAACCCAACGAGGGGAGATGACCACCCAGGGCACAGGAACAGAGGAAGGAAAGAAGGAGTCAGACTTCATCGGCCACCAGGATGAGCCACAGCGTATCTTCCCAAAAACTGTGAATGGCACAGAATCTCTACCAAGCTCTCAGGGACTCTCCCGCCCTCCCACCCTGACTTGAAATCCCGCCTCGGCTCAGGAAGTGGCTGAGAGGCAGATTCTGACCACCTCACCCGGCATTCTCAGCAGGGCGACCCCAACACAGGGTCCACACTGGCCAAGGGCCCCCACCTTCTCGCCAAAGGGACCCCAGTCTTCCCCTCTGCCTCTCCTGGAAGCCCGCCTTGGCTGGGAAGTGACAGCCCAGAGGAGACCGAGAAGCGTTTACAAATGCTTTGAACAATTTTTTTTTTTCATTGTGCACAAAACACAAAGTAGAGAAAAATCAGCAGCACAAATACACCACAATAAGGGTGTCCCCACCTAAGAAAGTAAACGCTCTGGCGCATCCCCTGTTGATCTCTTTAACTACTTCCGTGTCTGTCCAGTCGGTCCCACAGAAGCAGGCAGAGTAGGCACGATTACACATCTGCTGGCCAGCGGGGACACAGAGAGAGCACATCGTTTCGTAATTTCCACCCAACAGTGAACTTCAGAGCGAGTCAAAAGAAAAGGGAAGAAGGGGTGGGGAGGAAATTGCCCCAGAGCACGACCTGATTGCAGCTCGCTCTAGAGCTGACCTTACCTTTTGTAGACTCCCTAAGAAGTTGTGCAAACAAGGTTCAGTAAGGGAGAAAACAACCCACGCGCCAGATAGCTGAGCTGTCGGCATCCACCGAGCGAGCTCCCTGGAGTGGGTGCGAGAGGAAATGGGAAAGAATTCTGACACCCTGCTGCCCGGGGGCCAGGGGCCAGCTGGGTAAGGGACCACAGCAGCCCATCCTTCTACGGGGCTGCTCACAGGGGTGGGGGCCCAGGCAGTAACCGAGCAGGACCTGGGAGGTGGAGAAGGTTCTCTCTAGGAGCCAGAGGACGGAGGGCTTGGTAGCTGCCCCAGGGAGGGGACTGAGGCCTGAGGCTGATAGGAACCAGTTCCCCCAGTGACAGACCTATCATTACTGAAAATTCCACCCCATATCCTGCATGCTCTCTTTTTCAAGGTGATTCTGTTTGCCCTGGTTGGTTAAACAAACAACAAAAAACCTTCCTGTCCCACTCAAAAAAGGTACTAAGCACAGAAAAAGAAAGAAGAAAGAGAGAGAGAGAGGAGAGAAAGCCCATTATCCTAGGAATAAATCCCCCGTTCACATTTTGGCTGGAAATTTATGTTTATGTCTGTTATTTAGGTTTATGTGCTCTGTGCTGGGGGTGTGCATATATACGCACCGCAAAGTAGTAGACTTCTTTTTTTTTAACATTATTCATTTATTTTGAGGGCGAGAGAGAGCGTGAGTGGGGGAGGGGCAGAGAGAGAGAGATTATCCCAAGCAGGCTCCACGTTGTCAGCTCAGAGCCTGATGTGGGGCTCGATCTCACGAACCGTGAGAAACCAAAAGTCGGTCGCTCCAGCCACTGAGGCCCCTACCCCCCCGGGCACCCCTCAGAGTGGCAGACTTCTCCAGTGACTCCTTCCTCGCTGCATGCTCATTTCACGCCAATGACCTAGCTAGCTTTCCAGCTCTGGCGGAGAACGGGAGGAAGTGGAATACGCGATGGCCGGCGGAAAAGCAAGATGATTACTCGGGCAGAACCCTCGGGAGCCGGCTGATCCGGATACCCAAGTTATCCGCGGAGCTGAAGGCTCTCCCCAAATGACAAAAAAGCACCGGAACTTTTTTTTTTTGATGGTTATTTTTACTTCCTTAAATGGAAGTCAGCATGTTCAAGCCGACTGCACCTTATGACTTTGAGAACAGAGCCCACAACTAGTTCCCGGAGGCAGAGTCCATTAGTGTAGCCCCTGCAGCAAGGCACCGCGGGGACAATGACGCGTCTGCCCGTCCAGGCACTACACTCCCCGGTTGAACCTGCCCTGCATTCTTTTTTTATAATTAAAAAAAAAAAAATTTTTTTACGTTTATTTACTTTTGAGAGACAGAGCATGAGCAGGGGAGGGGCAGAGAGAAGGGGAGACACAGAATCTGAAGCAGCTCCAGGCTCAGAGCTGTCAGCACAGAGCCCGATGCGGGGCTTGAACTCACGGACCACAAGATCATGACCTGAGCCGAAGTCAGAGGCTTAACCGACTGAGCCACCCCGGCGCCCCTGCCCTGCATCCTTATAGCTGCTTTTTGCTATTTCTCTCATCGCTGTCCATCTGTCATGGACACGTACGAACAATCTGGGAAGAGGGACTTTGCTGAAGATGACACATCCCTACCCTCCAAAGATGTACACTCAAGCCCAGCAAACAAAACCAGAGGGTGTGAGCACCATGCAGTGAGCACCACGGCGACCAGTGATCACAGGGCGAATGGGAGCCTCCAAACAAGAAGGAAATTCATTCTGCCTGGGGAGTGGTGATCAAGGCAGGCTTCCGGAGGAAGTGACGTTTCATCTGGGTCTTGGAGAGCCAAGCAAACCCTAGACCTCAGGAGACCCAGGCTCGCATCCCGGCTGTGCCTCTTTCCACGGAGTGGTCGTGGCCCAGCGGCTTGTCACTCTGATCCCCAGTTCTCCGGGCTGTGGCGTGAGGCTCTCTTCCATCCCCTGCGCCTCTGGGTGCCGGGCCCAGAACACCCAAAACGTGTTTATCCCATTTACTCCCACGGCTGTTAACATTCCAGCCCTCAAGTCCCCCACACGTTCACAGCTGACTCATTTTACTTTTACTGAGTCACTTATTTATTAACCCACATGAATATCCAAGACAGAGCCCCCACTTCTCTTTAAATGCTCATCTCTGATGCGAGGGTTGAAGGCAACAAAATAAACCTGATCTCGGCCCCGGCTCTGCACCGGGTGCCGGCTTGGGACCCAGCCACGGAGGCTGTGTCTCTGGGTGTCAATCCGCACCAGAGCTGGGGGCGAAAGCCCTCAGGATGGGGCTTGGCACAGAGCTGGCGGTAGAAGATGCTAGACAGGGACGGTAAAAGGTCAGCTCTCACGGAGCAAACGGAAATGGCGAGGAGAATGGGAACCCGGGATGTCGAGTGCACACGGCACGTGGGGACAGTGCTCAGTGCATCCAAGGGGCCCACGGGGTGGAGGGTCGCCGTGGGGACGGGCGGGTCTGCAACTGAGGGAAGAGGGACAGAGCTAAACGTGCTGAGCAGGGGATTCTCCACAGAAGGGATCGAGGTTTCTAGAAGGCTGTGGAACAAAGGCATAGGAGTAAAATGCTCAAGTGAAACCCAGAAGTCATCACCATGACCCGCACTGCCGGCCACGCTCTCTGGGCCCTGCCCACCCTGGACCCCACCTCCCTGCTCGCTGGGCACCGCAGCCCTGCTCACCCCCCTTCTCCTACACGTTGTAAAAACAAGGACATCGTTTATATACCATACAATGCACCCCTTTTAAATGCACAATTCAGGAGCGCCTGGGGGCTCAGTCGGTTAAGCGTCTGACTTCGGGTCAGGTCATGATCTCAGGGTTTGTGAGTTCGAGCCCCGCGTCGGTCTCTGTGCTGACAGCTCAGAGCCTGGAGCTTCAGATTCTGTGTCTCTCTCTCCAGATTCTCTGCCTCTCCCCAGCTCACACTCACTCTCTCTCTCTATCAAAAATAAGTAAAAACTTAAAAAATAAAACAAAATAAATGCACAATTCATTGGCTGTTAGTTCAATCACACAGTCTAATTCCAACACATTTCATCAGCCCCAAAAGGGGCCCTCCTACCCACTAGTGGTCTCTCTCTTCCTCATCCCCTGACCCCACCCCACCTCTATCTCCACAGACTTCTTTGTTCTGGAAACTTCAAATACATAGAATCATATGATATGTGGCCTTTGTGCCTGTCTTCTTTCACTGGGCGTCATGTCTTCAAGGTTTGCCGACGTTACAGCACCGCAATCAGCCTCTCATCCCTTTTCTGGCCGAGAACCATCCCACCACACGGGAGACACATTTTGACTACCCTTCGTCAGACGATGGTCAGCGGGGTGGCTTCCCCTTTCTGGCTCTCGTGAGTGATGCTGCTATAAACGTTCATATACAAGTTTTCGTGCAGACCCGTGTTTTCACTTCTCTTGGGCGGAAACTAAGGAGCGGAATTGCTAGGCTCCACCTTTTGAGGGACCACGGCACTGCTCTCCAGAGGCGCCACCACTTTCTGTGCCCACCAGCCCCCGTTCTAATTCTCCACCGCCTCCCCGAGGCCTCCTAGTGCGTGGGAAGCGGTATCCCACTCAGGTTTGATCTGCATTTCCCTAATCAAGAATGATGTCAGGCGTCTTTTCCTGTCCTTATTAGCCATCCGTATGTCTTCTTGGGAGAAGTGGCTGTTCAGATCCCTTGCCCATTTTTATAATTGGGTTGTCTTGTTATTGTTGAGTTATAAGAACTCTTTATATATTCTGGACGTGAGGCTATTATCAGATGGATGATCTGAGTGCCTTCTTTTTTGCTGGGCTCATTCCTCACCCAGGTCCCCGAGTGTCTACCCCTTTCCCGTCAGGCTTGGCTCGGCATCACCTCCTTTCTAGGCCACCTGTGACCGCCAGGCCCCCCTGCCGTCCGTCTCCAGGCCACTGCTTCATGTTATTCTCTTTATGGTATTCAAGAGTGACCCAATTTGCCAGCCTGTCTGTTATCTGTCCCCACCCCCACCCCCGCTCCCAAAACAACGCAAGCTCTGTGACTTACATCCCTTACGCCCAGAGCGGCTGGCATTCAGTAAGTCCTTGGTCTATATTTGTTGGATGAGAGAGTAAAGACAAGCCACCGAAGGAGAGAGTAAGCTATTTTCTCAGAATCAGACACATGGCAGTAGGTTTTGCTAAATCGAGGACAGGGCAAGTGGCATCCCGTTCAGGGCTGCGAGGCTCGGGGACTGAACGCAGGCCCTCCTCTGCTGGGCGGGGGCGAAGGGAGCTCGCCGGGGGTGGGGGTGGGGGACAGGACCTGGCCCTTCTCTGTCCTCCCTCGGTCCTCCTCCCAGCCTGACCCAGAGGGAGCCCTGGCCTGCCCGTGGCAGCAGCTGCCTTTTATTTGCAAATTATGACCAATACATTCCCATTGGGGTAGAATTATAGCAAAAAAAAAAAAAAAAAAGGGGGATGAAAACTACTTCTGGGTCAGATCAGATGACCTCCCCGGAACATCCTTTCAGACAAAAGGAGTAAAGTCAGAACCCTACCCTGGGCAGCACAGAGGCATCTGAACTACGGAGTTGCTCCTCGGAGGCCGTCACAGGTTTCCCACTTCCAGGAAAGCGGAAAAATTACCTCTGAGCTGCGAATTCCCACTCATGTGCCACCAGCCAGAGACACGGGCCTTCGGTCTGTCCCCTAGCGTTCCAGAAAAAAGCTTGTGGAAAGCTATTAGGAGCGTGGATCCTAGCGTTGTGATCACAAAGAGAATTGCCTTTTCTTTCTCTGTATCGTATCTCTATCAGACAGCGGATGTCCACGAAACCCCCCCGTGGTGATCCACAGAAGCCAACCCACGGTGCTGTGCACCTCACAACGACAGTGATGTCTGTAAAACCGGGGGTGGGGGGGAGGAAGGAAAAGGCTTTTTTTTCCTTAAGAGAGATTCTTTTAATGTTTATTTTTGAGAGAGAGAGAGCACGCATGAGTGGGGGAGGGGAAGAGAGAGAGGGAGACACAGAACCCAAAGCAGCTCCAGGCTCTGAGCTGTCAGCACAGAGCCAGATGCTGGCCTTGGACTCACGTGCTCTGCGACCATGACCTGAGCCAAAGTCAGACACTTAACCAGCTGAGCCACCCAGGTGACTGGCCCCCCGCCCCCCCTGCCCCAAAAGAGCTCATTTTAAAAGAATTTCAGTTGCAAGCGTAGGGAAGCAGCAGGGTGTCAGGAGGGGTAGCCAGGAACGCAGGCGCCAGGAAGAGAGCGGGGCCTCTGTGCAACCTCGGGCCTGTCCCTTCCCATCTCTGAGCCTGTTTTCCTGTCTATGGAGTGGGAATTATAGTGCGGCCGACCACACCGGGCCACGGTGGAGATGGAATGAAATCATTAGATCACGGTGGCTGGGAAAACAGCAGCCCTCAGAGATGTCTGCGTCCGTACCTCCCAACCTGTGGCTTCACCATCAGACGCAGCGGAAGGGCCTTTGCAGTGATTGTTAAGGCTCCGGATGGGGGAGGCCCTGGATGATCCAGGTGGGCCCCGTGTAATCAGGAGCATCCGCAAACGGCGAAGAATCAGAACCAGAGGGTGGCTTGAGAAGGACAGGAACCACTCTCGTTGGCCTTGAAAGTGGAGGAAAGAGGGGCCTAAAGTCAAAGAACACAGGCGTCTCCAGGAGCCGGAAAAGGCCAGGACACGGACTCTCCCGCGGAGCCTCCGGGGAGAAGGTGTCTACACCTTGAATTTGCCCCGATGCGACAGAGTTTGGATTCTGGACCTCCAGAACTATAGGATGATAAAATTATGTTATTTCAAGCCACTCGGGTTGTAGGGATTTGTTACAGGAGGAAAATGACGGGAATGAGATAGATGACCATAAACTAAGTCCAGGACTGAATCAGGATGTAAGGCAGGTTGATTTCAAAATGCGCTGATGAAATAAAACACAAAATGCGGAGGGCATAGCCCCGCCAGCAGGTCAGACCCAGGCCTCGGGAGACCTGACCCTGCTGAGGCCACTGAGCTGAATCTGAAAAGCCCAACACAGAAAAGCAGGTGAGCAAGGAATGCAGCCACGCTTGGGCCCTGGGGCAGGAAACCCTGTCCAGAGGCCAGCGGGGGCAGAGGCAGTGGCTAGGGAGCCTTGGCACCTGCAGATGGCCATACGGGCCACCAGGCTGTGACATCGGGAGGGCCACAGTGTGCCTTCTGGGGGCCAGCTCAGCTCTCAAGCCTCTTAAGGGACGGTCACTCGTTCATCCACACAACAAGCAGCAGGTGAGAAAGCCAGACACTGTTCAGGTGCTGACGGTACAGCAGGGAACAGAACAGACCCGATTCTGCCTCGAGGAGCTCAGCCTCCCACAGGCGGGTTGGAGGACAGCCGTGCTCATGTGGGTTCGACATGAGAAACCGTAGAGTGCAGCAGACCATGACCTGGGCCCGTGTAAGGAAAAGAGATTGGGGCTGGCTAACCATGGCGGGGGGGGGGGGTGTTCCCCACCAAGGAGGCCACCACCAGAGCCAGGGTCGCTCTCCCCAGGCCCTTGCCAAGGAGCCGAAGAAACAGGCACACCTCCCCCCTGCACAGTGTGGTGCGCATCCCAGAGGCAAGGAGGGGACATTTACACTGGCCTTGACAGGTGGATCGACGTCCTCCGGGAAGGCAAAGCGGATGAGCACAGTGCACAACGGGGAAGACTGTCCACAGCCACAAGAAAGGGGGAGGGCAGGGCAGGGGAGAGCCAGGAACCTTGGACCCAGATCTGGGTTCCAAGTCCACTTATTCTTCCATCTCAAGCAAGCGGCTTTTGACTCTCTAAGGAAATGGTCAGATTTCCTATCAGCAAAATGGGAAAACTGCTACTTGCTCATTACATCCACATCCTTCGTGGATAAGAAACATTATCTGTGTTAATATGTGCAAGTGTCCACACGGAGCCTGGCATTTGAGCATCCGTGAGAGCAGAACTCTATGCATTGGGACACGCGCTGAGAGGGCTCATAGGTGTAATCTGTGTCACCGCTAAGCATTTGGACCTTATGGGCAAAAGCCACCAGATGTTCCAAGGGGGAGGGGAGTTGATGCCACCTCTAGCCTGGGCCATGAGCTCCCTCGGCAAAGGGCGTGGCGCACGGCAGGCGCTCACCACGTTCCAGAGAAGGAAAAGTAATGGTCAAGGGGTGGGGCCCTGGGAAACACCCACACTCGTGGGGCAAGAAGGGAAGAGAGAAACAGGAGCAGGAAGTGAGAACAGGAGACGAGAGACATAAAAGGAGAAGTATGTGTATTCTCAGGGGAAAGCGGGCGGAAGAAAAAGTGTTTTTTCAGTGAGTCGTGCTCACCGACAAATGCTGAGAGAACATGACGTGGACATGCGTGGACATGATAAAGAAACGGCCACTAACTTTGGTAACCAGATTACCGAAGACCTACCCGTGGGGTCCCACGCCCCAGAATGCAACACGGTGGAGAAATGATGGAAGATGAGGGTGTGGAGGGAGCACCTATTCCAACCACAAGCAGCACTTTAAAAGTCTGCATTACCTCCCAGCGGTTTTCGAGGAACAAAAACTCAATTTGATTTAATTAACTAAGACTCTTTCTGAACCACGGACGCCCTACTTACTAGGCAGGTACCAGCCTTCCCATGGAAGGCGGAAGGCCACAAACTCAAAAGCGAGCACCGATATCACCGAAGGGGCAATCAGAACGAGCCACCACAAACGTGCCCATGCATCTTAGGACACAGAGAAGCAAGGCAACGCGGCTCAAAAGCACTCAGCAACAGCCGCGTGGGGAAAGAAAGCAACGAGACACTGGAGAGTGCAGACAACCGTGCAGGTAATGGCTCACTAGCCTTCAAAGTGCCACCAAAAAATCATAAGCCAACATTGTCTCTGGAACAAAGGAGGCGCTCCATTAGCGTTCGTTGAATGTGCAGACAGACTGCTTAGCGCTTTACGACATTCACAGCATTGGTGCAGGTTAAAGCTTCCTTTTGAACTCCTGTTCCCATAGACCCACTAGGCATTTCTCTCCTGACCTTCTCACTCAAATTTCTGGAATCTCTACGTGTATGATAACAAGAGCGGGGTGCGGGGGGAGGACATTCAACTGCAGAACAGCATGATAACGTGACTGCCAATTGTACGTGTGTTGTACAGCTGCGCACGCAGAGGCCACAGACAACGGTATCTGTCTATTCGCACCCCACCCGCTTTCTTTTGGCAACAGCAAAGCTTCTGTCCTTGACCAAACTCTAACCTGGCCTCCAGGACTCTTATTCACCCAGCTCTCAGCTTCCGGATTCCTGTGTTCGTCTGTGCATTTCCCAGTTTCAGCAAGAATCCTGCTAAGTCGGTTCAGCCAGAATCGCCCACTCTCCACATCCGGGCATCCTCTGCATCTGACTGGGCTCCTTATGCTCCATCCTCCCCCTCACTCACTCCCCCCCCCTCCCGCCCCCTGATGCGTGGTCACCAGGTCTGCCCACAGCAAGAATCCTGTTGGGTCCATTCAGGTCAGAATCCCTCTCGGTGCTGGCACTCTCTCTTGGTAACTGTCCATTCACTGACCTTCACCCTGCTTCTTGAGTATAAATCCGTACTTTTTCTTTTATTCATAACTGAGCCTGATCTCTCTCCCCTACTGTGACCCCCACAGTAATGGTCCCCACACCTGTCACACAGCCCCCCTTAATAAAGTCTGCCTTAGTGTTCTTGAACAAGTATCAGAATACATTATATTTTCTCTAACAGTAAACACACCCGTTTTCCTTAGAAACCACCCGATTGCCACTCCCAGCCCCTGGTAGGGCTGACCCTCCTGGGCCTATACTAATGCATTCCTGGGAGCAGAACAGACCAGAGAAGGAGAGGGCATGGTCACGGATGGCCCCTTTCAAACGCTTTTTTAAACATCTCTGCCGGGGCGCCTGGGTGGCTCAGTCGGTTAAGTGTCCAACTTCGGCTCAGGTCATGATCTTGCGGTTCATGGGTTCAAGCCCTACGTCGGGCTCTGTGCTGACAGCTCAGAGCGTGGAGCCTGCTTTGGATTCTGTGTCTCCCTCTCTCTGCCCCTCCCTCACTTGCACTCTATCAGTCTCTCTCTCTCAAAAATAAATAAACATTAAAAAAAATTTTTTTTAAACCACATCTCTGCCAAGTGGTCAGGCACCTGCTCCTGACATACCTCCCACAATGGGGGGCTCACTACCTTCAGTGACAGCCCATTCTAATTTGAGGACAGTCCTTCCTCAGGTGAACCTAAAATCCATCCCTGGATTCCTGAAATTCCTGCTGTCTGGTCTTTTACCACGTGGGGTTGGGGTGTGGATGGGAACACTGAAGAAGTACACAGGCAGCACACAGCAGCCCCTCAAACACTGGAGACCACACTCAAGTCCCTCGAGGTGCCTCTCCAAGCTAAAATGCCCGGATTCTTCAATTAATCCTCATATGAGAGCTTTGTATTCCTTGTGCGGTCTGGATTCTCCTCCCTGGGCCTGCCCCACCAACCTTCCCTGGGGGGCTATGTCCGTGGCTCTTTTAGGTGGAAATGATAAAAAACCTACTGAATTTGGCTTAAGAAAAAGAAATTTAACTGGGCCCTGGAAGCAAAGGGCCTCAGAAGAGAGCTCCAGGCGTAGGTGGACCTGAAAGCTCAAGCCATGCCCTCTTGGCCCCACTTCCCATCTCTGGCTCTGCTCCGGAGTCCCCACATGGTGCACGGGCCCCGGAAGTTCCAGGCCTTCACTATGTTAACAGGTCTTAATCCCAGAGAAAAAGGGCCCTCACGGCAACTCCCTCCAAAGTTTCAGGGATGGAGCTGATTGGCTCGACTCGAGTCCCAGGGCCCAACCCTGAACCAATCAGTCAACAGAGGACTTACTCTGATTGGCCAATGTCTTCCCAGTGAGGCAGTGGGGAGTCAAGTCACTTTCATAGAACTACAGCGGCAGAGCGGGATTACTATGAAATGAGAAAAGCCACCCACCCCAAGGATGGGATGTCCGAGGATGGGCAAAAATATCAAACCCCTCTTTTCGCTGTGAGTGATGTTCTGAGCCGAAGACTCCAGGCTCAACAAAGCATCACGGGAATATCATCTGCACCCAGACCATCATCTGGCCAACATCACAGGGCATGTACCCCAATCAAGCTTCGTGTGGACACTGACCTCCAAGAATGCACCTTTTTGGGTACCCACCCCACACATCAAGTTTATTTCACCTTATCCATCAATGTGTAACACCTTTCAAGAAGGCTCTACATGACAAACAACCACAGTTTGGAGCACTGACTCCATACCATGTGCTGCTTTACATGTATTGTGTCCATTTATTCTCACAACAAAGCTGCGATCATTGCCCCCATCTTACTGAGGGGGAAACAAAGTCTGGGAGTCGGGCCGAAGGTCACACAGCACATCAAGGCTACGAGTCAAGGCAAGATACTCTGGCTTGACCATCAGTGCTCACCGATTGGATCAGCTCTAAAATAGGCACCCACAGAAAAATGGATCCATTCCCAGGTGCTTGGATCCTTTCCAAAATAAAATGGTTTGCATCAGAGTGCTTTGGGGTCCATCAACAGAGAATTGGTTCAACAATGTTACAGTTATATGAGGGAACATTATGTAGCCATTTTAAAGGCTGGGCGATGACAATGAAACATCAGCTCCCTGAGGACAGGGACCTTCTCTGTTTCTATATTTATCCTCAGTGCCCAGAATGGACCCTGCAGAGGAGCCACTCACAGACGTGGGAGGGGGGAGAAGGGGGGAGGAAGGAAAGAAAGGAAGGAAGGAAAGAAGGAAGGAAGGAGGGAAGCAGAGAAAGAAGGATGGACGGATGCAAGGAAAGACACACAAACTAATGAACAAACTTCTGAGTGATAAAACTGTAAAAAAGTGTATAAAACTCTTCTTTGCTTAGTCTTGCTTTCTCAATATTCTACCAGGAACTTTTGCACTTACAAAACGCACAACCACAGTTGATTTCATAGACAGCTTGAGCCACTGATCATCATGGGTATGAGATCTGCAAGCCCTTTCTGCTGCGATCAGAGATCACAGATGCACTCAGCCTGGCTCCCCAAGGCTGTCGGGCGGGGGTGGGGGGGCACCGCGGCCTCCAGCACAGCCGGGTACCCATCGCCTGCCCATCGCGTCCTTACCCGCCCAGCTCTCAGGCGCTCTCAGACCATACACTCTACTTCCAATGGATTCTCACCAAGGGGATGACAATCACAGTAATTAACATTTAAGAAATTTCCCTGTGAGTTGCTTCCTTAATCCTCCTAAGGACCATATGACAGCAAAGCGTGAGCAGGTAGGTCACTCACCTGCCCAGGTCACGTGACTGGCTCGACCCGAACCCCAGGCCACCCGATGCAGCCTAAGCCTTGAACCACTGTGCTAACCATCACTTATGCAGTAGGTGCTTTTGTTCTCAGCACTAGTGCACGCAGACCCAGACGAGCAGTCTAAGGCACGTCGCACCGCCCTGGGGTTGAGTGCCTGCTGGGGCTAATCTGGAGCTCCGTGCCTACTGGGCACCAAGCTGGGAAGTGCACCAGGAGCTTCAGAACAGAAAACACAACATCCTCACGAGAGCTATAAGAATAAAAACGATGAAAAGTAACAATAGCCAATGTGCATCTCGTTTTAAATGCCTACGCTCTCGTTTTAAATGTGGTATTTCACCTAACCCTCCCTCCCAGTCACTGTCAGAAGTGAGGACGCCCATTTCACAGACTAGAAAGCTGAGGCACAGAGAAAGGGATGTCCTTGCCCAAGGCCGCACGGCAAGCAAGAGAAACAGCCGGGATGTGACCCTAGAGATTTTCTAACTCCGGGCTGTTGAAATTAAGAACACAGCCCACCAGGCTGGCTGGGGGCTGAGAGGGGAAAGGAACTCGAGATACAGGGAATCCCCGAATTCACAGGCCCGAAGGTATCAGGCAGCAGGTGCACAAAGAAGGGCGTGGTCAGTGGCTGTGGGTGGCGACAAACTGACTGCGACACCCATCAGACGACCTGTGCTGGGTCCCACGTGCAGGGGGGAGCCAGAGAGGGTTAAGGAGCAGCAGAGTGACTTGGTTAGAGATGGGCATTAGGAAGAGTTGCTCCCGCAATGGGACTGGTATGGGTACAAGACAAGAAAGATCCGGGGCTAAGAGACTGTGGCCTTAGGGACAGGAAGTGAGAGGTGACGGACCCGTGTTTGTTTGCCCTTATCTGGAAGTAGCATGTCCTTCCCGCCCCCCTCGCCGCAGCCAAACACACACACACTGTCCACTCTTCCCTTAAGAAGCCACCCTCCCCGAGTCCGGCTGCTGGTTTAGGTGGGGCTGCCACCCACCCACCTCCGACTCCAGGAGCGGGCACTGAGCCAGGCCTTGCCAGCCAGTGACTGGTCCAGGATGGACACATGAACCCAGCCAGGGCAAGGAAAGTGTGTCAGTCCGGAAACTTCTGCTGAAGTCATCGGCAAGGGGTCTCTCCCCTCCCCCCACAGGGATGGCGCCACCCAAGGCCCGCAAGCCGGTGGCCGGGTGTATCAAGGAGAACCTGCCCTCCCGTCCCCAAGGAGGACAATAAAGGAGAAAGGCAGAGCTCGGGGATCCGCAGGGGGTGGGGAGGTTGAGCCTGGACAGCCTTCCCCGGACTCTCTAACCACGGAAGCTACAGACTGACTTTGCTTAAGCTGATCTGCATGAGGTTCCCCCTCTGCACCTGCGAGCTGGCGGACATCTCACACGGACTGAGGTCTGAGGCAAGAAGCCAAGAGCTGAGGGGGTAGAGCGGGGGGGGCGGGGGGGCAGGTGCATCTAGCACCGGAGGAGCCAGCACAGAGCACAGGGAGCTCCGGGCCCTGCCAGCAGAAGCAGGAAGGAGCGACCTTCCAGAAAACAGCTGCAGCGAAGGAGAAGCCAGGCCTGAGGGCGAGGAGAGAAGAGAGAGAGAAGTCGGGCAGGCAGGAAGGCAGCAGCCAGCGGGCACAGGGCCGGGAAAGAAGGGGTGGTTCGGAGAAAATGCCAGAAGAGGGCTGTCAGACGGGAGAGAAAGCCCAGGAGGAAACGCCCCGCCCCCTCCGTGTGCTCCAGCACCTTTGCAGGGAGAGATCAAGGGCCGGTTCCGGCTTCTAAGTCCTCCTCGCACCTTGTTAGATGCTTGGAAAGAGGAAGGCTGGGCTGGAGTGAGAGCCTGTCCTCACGGCAGGGGCCCCTCGGGCTCACGGGACACCTGCCTGGGAACTGGGGCCACAAGGAGCCCTCCCTGCATCACGTAAGTGATGTACCCTGCACACAGCTGCGTGTGGCCTGACGGAACCTAAGCCTCAGGGCTCGAGAACGAGAATCTAGACCACTTCCAGGGCACCTGGCCGGCTCTGTCGGAAGAGTGCGCAACCCTTGATCTCGGGGCCGTGAGTTCAAGCCCCACATGGGGTGTAGAGATTACTTAAATAAATAAAGCTTAAAAAAGATATCTAAACCCACTTCCTTAGAGAGATGAGGCTAGAACCTTGAGACTTTGAGCCGGCCAGCCTGGGTTCAAGTGCCAGCTCTGCCACGTCCTAACTCCGTGAGGGCGGGAAGTCACTCAACTGTGCTGGGCCTTGGCATACAGGACTATCTCAGTCATGGGGACCAGGCATGCCAGGTGCAGCGACTTGCGTACAGAAAGCGACCAGTGGGTGTTCTGAGTCCTTTGTCGCTGGGTCATGAGGACATGGCCGCAGTTTTCTGAAAGGAACGCGCGCGCACACGGCAGTCGTAGCTCATCTATACATTTGTCCAACAGATGGCTGGGGACGGCAGGCAGATTTCCAGCCAAAGCAGACGGAGCCCTCGGATCCCACAGCCCATTCATAACATCAACGAGCAGCAGGGAAAAGCATTTTTAGTTCCCCCGCCAGGCACTCCCTTCTCCCATCCCCACCATTGGGGGAAGACGCACAGTAAAACCCTTGCAAGGCCCAGGGGAGGAAGGAAGTGTTGTCTGACCACACCAAGCCCTTCCGTGAGCATCTGTTCAGAGTCTATTCTATTGATAGGATGCTCTTTCATCCCTGGGTCACCTTCTCCTACTTGCCGGAGAGAACAATAGCTTCAAAAGCAAGACCCAGTCTGATGGGGGGAGGGGGGAGGTGATGGATGGTCAAAGGGAGGAAAGAAACTGCCAGTTGTCTGTTCCTGAGTTCAGCGACAGGAGAAGCTGGCCCGTCAAAGCCTCAGCTCCCACAAGGCAGAAAAAAAAAAACAAACCTACTGAATCTTCTAGTTGTTCACCGGATTGGGGAAAGGCCAAGAGTTTGTACTTACTTGACTTGCAAAAGCATTCACCACAGCGGAGGAAGGGTAGAGGTGGTAGAGAGACAGGGGCCTGGGTTCAAATCCTGACCCACCGACTCTCCGAAAGAGGCCCTAGGTGCCTTATTCAATGTGAGCTGTAATAGCATTTGACACCTCTGATATTATAGGTTTTATTTTTAAGTAATCTGTACACCTGACTTGGGGCTTGAACTCAGGGCCCCAAGAGCAAGTCTCGCATACAGGGGGCCCTATGCATCTGATATTTTAAATCAACCCTTTACTTGGGGAGCCTGGGTGGCAAAGTCGGTTGAGCATCCAACTTGGCTCGGGTCATGATCTCATTGTTGGTGAGTTTGAGCCCCGCATCAGGCTCTGTGCTGACAGTTCAGAGCCTGGAACCTCCTTCAGATTCTGTGTCTCCTTCTCTCTGTTGGTGCTCTGTCTGTCTCTCTCTCAAAAATAAACAAACCTTTTAGGGGCGCCCAGGTGGCTCAGTTGGTTGAGTGTCCGACTTCGGCTCAGGTCAGAATCACACAGTTTGTGGGTTTGAGCCCAGCATTGGGCTCTGTGCTGACAGCTCAGAGCCTGGAGCCTGTTTCAGATTCTGTGTCTCCCTCTCTCTCTGACCCTCCCCCACTCATGCTCTCCCTCTCTCTGTCTCAAAAAATAAATAAAACAAAAAAAAATATTAAAAATAAACAAACATTTTAAACATTTTTTTAAAAATAGAAAATAAACCAACCTGGGGCGCCTGGGTGGCTTCGTCAGTTAAGTGTCTGACTTTCGCTTAGGTCACGATATTGCGGTTCGTGGGTTCAAGCCCCGCGTTGGGCTCTGTGCTGACTGCCAGCTCAGAGCCTGCAGCCTGTTTCAATCTGTGACTCCCTCTCTCTCTGACCCTCCCCTGCTCATGCTGTCTCTCTCTGTCTCTCTCCTAGAAATAAATAAAACATTAAAAAAAAAAAAAGAAAGAAAAGAAACCAACCCTTTACAAAAGCAGTGGATGGATGGATATCTAGAGGTAACACTCAGGGAGGCCTTTTAATTGGGAGATCGTTAAAAAACAAAAACAAAAGCAAACCTTAGGACCACCCAGCCCATAGCAGGCACTTCAGAAACATTCCTTCAATTAAACTAAATGCAATATAGCGTTTGGTTAGGGAACCGGTTAAGGAAAGGCGTGGTCATGTGATCTCGTGGCACAATGCTATACTTTCTATTCATTTCACAAACGACCATGCAGTTTCGTATAGGCACTGCCCTGAGCATTTTAGACACGTTGACTCAGTTATTCTCACAACAGTCCTCCAAGACTCCAGGTAAGGAAACCAGGGCCCTGAGAGGTTAAGTAACTTGCCCCCAATCACACAGCCAGGAAGTGGCCACTGGGTGATTCAAACCCACTCTGCTGGCCCGGGGTTCCTGCTCTGACCTCCAAGCCGGGCTGTCTTTGTTTGCACATCTGTTTCAAAGAGAGCGACCAGAGATCTGGAAAGGGTTCATTGTCCAGTCTCTGCTGTTGAGGGTCCTCGTCCCAAAGAGGCTGAGCCTTCTGCCTCTACTGAGGGGTCGGTGGTTTTTGACACCACGCGTTCTTTTCTTTCAATGGTTTAACACACCCCCAGGGAAGTGCGCAGTTTACAGATCACCAGTATTTTTGCTCAATGATATCTTACACATGTACACACCTGTGTAATCACCTCTCCGATGGAAATACGAGACTTGTCCAACAGCCCTCAGCCTTCCGTGTGGCCCCCAGTCAGTGACTATCTACCCCAAAATGTGACCACTCTTCTGACTTTTCCCACCACAGATTAGACTTGCCTTTTCTACAATTTCACGTAAATGAGATTGTACTCATCATAGATGGTGTGTACCCTGTCGTATCTGGCTCTGTTTTCTCCAAATGAAAAACACACATATAACCAAAACGCTGACAATGATCTTGAGAGAAGGGAGGAGAGAGCTGCCAGTTTCTTTCTCCTGCGATAACTTCCAGATTGTTCTTATTTTGGCTCACTGACTGATGAAAGGGGAAGGTGGAAAGAGCCGAAGGCGACTTTGGAACCACACTGAGTTGGCCCCTGGAAAAGCAGTGACCCGCAGGGGGCAAAGGAGCCCTCTCTTCTGGGGAAGGTACTGTAGAAGGAAAGGAGACAGGGAGCCACCCCTAGCTGGTCTGATGTCCAAAGAGGAGCACGTTTCACCAGGCTTTAAAAATCTCAAGTCGGGTTCCTCCAGCCCAGAGGCGCAGTGGGGGGTGGCCAGGCTCCTCCCAGCTCGGCCTCCGTGGCTCCTCTTCCCCGCGTGGACCATTTCCCAAAAGATCAGCAATTCCCCCCGGAGGCGCGTCCCCTACCTGTGCACTGCTGGATGAAGTCCTGATACTCTGCGCCCTGCTCGCCGGGGACAATGGTGGAGCCGTCGTATTTAAAAGTCACCCTTTGGGTTGGGAGAAGAAAACACACACACACACACACATGAGCGATGGTGGCAGCGAGGTGCCCAGCTTGCAGCAGGACAATCTAAAAGATGCTCTGGGTAGGGAGGAACCAGCGCTGGCTTTCCACGCTGTCCCGGGTTAAGGCTGCGGGAGGCAGCACGGGAGGACCCTCCCTCCACGCGTCCCGGCTCGGTGCACCAGGCCCCCTCGCGAGCTCGCGGAGCGGGGCGTGGAGAGCAATGGAAAGTTCCTCACCAGATGACGGCCGAGCAGTCGTCGCGCACCAGGTTGTACGCCGCCCGGCAAGCCTCTTTGTCGATCTTGGTGGCCATCGCCGCAGGGCCGCAGCGGGGACACTCTGCCCGGAGCGACCGAGCGCGCCCCGCGCCGGCCGCAGGGATCGGAGCGCGGCGGGGACGCGCGGAGGGCGGGCGGCGGCGGCGGCGGCGGCGGCGGGCGGGCTGCGGCTGCTGCTGCGGGCTGCGAGCGCGGCGGCGGCTCCGAGGGCGCACGGGGCGCGCGCCGGGATCCAGGCCGCGCCGCCACGCCCCCCTCCGGCCATTGGCCGCTGGGCCGCGGGGGCGGGGCGTCTTGATTCGCCTACGACCAATCCCAGTCCGGGCGGGTTGCGCAACTGCGGGCGGGGGCTGGAGGAGGGGCTTTCTGCTCCGCCCTCCCCCTTCTCCCTCCCAAGCCCCGGGCGTTGCTTTCACCACCCCCTGCATCTCCCCCAACCCCGCTTCCTCCTCCCCAGCCCCTCTTTCTCCCTCCCCTCACCCTTCCCTACTCCCTCTCCCTTCTCCCTCCTCCCCTTCCTTGTGAGAGCCCTCCGCATTCCCTCCCTGCGGCTCTCCTCCCCTCCCCCTCCTCGCTCCTCCCACTTCCCAACCCCCCTCCTCTCTTCTTACCTCCGCTCCCTTCCTTTCTTCCCCTTCTCTTTCCTTTTTAACTCTCTCCATTATCTGCACCATCTGCCCCTTCTTCCTTTTCTCTCCTCTTCCTCCCTTCCCCCTCCTCCCTTCTCTTCCCTCCCACTCCTTGCCTCTCTCTCCTCCCCTTCCCTCCCCCCCAGGCTGCAGAGCTGCAGACCTCCCGGCCTCCAAAGGGGACCTCCCAGTGGGTGACTGAATGGAGCCGGCCAAAGGGACTGACCCCACCCCGCGACCGGCTCTTTGGTTTCTAGGTGCGGAGGGACTGGAAGGAACGAGGCCCTTCCAATAGGAGGGGATAGGAAGTGGATGGCTCCCGACACGCGGGTGGGATCACTGTTTACTTTGTGTTCTGGTTATTTGTATTCTGGTTGTCTCCCTCCTTTGGGTTCCTCTGAGTTGAAGAGCTGACTCATTCGGTCTTCCTCACTCCCTCGCTGACTCACTCATTCATTCCTCACCCTGCCATTCCACAAAGATGAGTAACAGTGTTAAAGCAGGTAAAAAGGCCAGACTCTGGGGACTGAGCTTTTGAACTGCAAACGGCACTGCCACTTTCTAACTGTGTACCGTCAGGCAAGCCTCAAAAAGTCTGAGATTACATTCCCCAACTGGGATGATAACAGTACTAGCATCGTAGGTTTGTCTGTGGTTTAACTGAAATATACATGTAAGCAAACAAGTTAGACGGTGCATAAAAGGTCATTTGGGTTGGTTATTAAGTAGTTAAAATAAATCCTAAATAGAAATCTAAAAAGTCAGGGACAATGTCCAATTAACAATAAAATTCTCAGTGGCAAACAAAAAGAATCAATCAGTGGGTGGGTAAATGGGTGGGTGATGGGATCACATTTTGAGAAAAAAAAGAGAATGTGTTGCTCTAAAAAGAAAAACAAATTCCAGGTTGGGGCAGCCCAAAGCAGTTCCTATCTTACTCCTTGATAAAGGTAATGATACAATTGACCACTGGAAAAAAACTCAAAGGTGGATTCACGCCTCACATGATTGATCGGGAATAATCAATTTTTCTTGGGAAGAAGTATTGGATTGGGAAAGGTCTTTCAGGCATGGCTTAAAGTCCAGAAGCTAAAACAAAACAATGATACATTCATATACGTATAAAAATCTCCCTCAGGGAACAACATCAACACATAGTGCCTCATGCAAGTGTCAAAACGACAGACAGAGCAGTGAAAAGTACTTGGCGACTCCAATCACAAAGAATTCCGCTTACCGATATATAAAGAAGCCCATCTCAACAGAAACAAAAACAAAAACAGGCACAGGCCACGACCAGAGAGATCAAATGGCTCTCAAACACACGCCCTGTTTCAGCCCAAATTAAGGCAGGGCAGGGATCTCTTCAAAATAAATGCACAGGTCGGCAGAGATCAAAGTTTGACAAGCCTGCTTTGTGGGGGGAGGCTAGGAAGACCCGCGCCCTGTCACGCTGGTGGGAGTGCCCGTGGGCGTACCCCCCAACAAAGGCCACTTGGCAACATCCATCAGATTTAGAAGTCTATGTGCTCTTGACCAACCACGTTCCCCCAGAGATCAGTGGTGCGCAGGGCTAGCTGGACCCTGGAGTTACCATGATTTCCTGGCTCTACACTCAGAGATTCTGATGCAGCTGATCTGAAGTTCAGCCCAGGGGGCCAGGATGTTCAAAGTCCCCTCTAGATGATTCTCCTGTGCAGGTGCAGCCACACCCGCTGCTACAGACATGGGCACATGTGTGTAAATCTATTCAAGGTTATTCACTGCTTTATTTCCTGTAGCAAGAATTAGGAGTAACCTGTATATCCATCGATAGGGGACTGGATGAATAGATTATGACACAGGTCGGCCAAGGAGGACCGAGGCAGGGGTGGGGTGAGACCTTCACTGTGGTCTGATATGGAACATTCTACCGGATACATCATGAGCACACAGAGCAGGGTCGAGAGCAGTATGTTCAGCACGCCCTTTGGTGTTGCTACCTCGTGGGGTAAAGTTGGGGATGTAAATAGATGTTTCTGTTTGTTTAGACATGCTTAAAAGCCTTTGGGAGAGCACACAAGAGAAAAATAAGTCATATCCGTGGTGGAAATGAGTGGGGAGCCAGACACAGGCGGAAAGGGATAGAAGGGAGATTTCACCACATGCCATTGCATTTAGTCTATTCTATTCCTGAACCATCTGAATGCATTTATCTTTCCGGAATATCTTAAATACCCCCTCCCCCACTCCCAACAAAAGTGGTTCCCATCCTGACGATGACCCCATGGGCTCCGCGTCGCTGTATGAAGCACGTTGACTGTAGTTCACCTTTAACTATTGTTCTCCTTCTATTCGTTGTTACTGTCGCCCCCTATCGGACGGAAAGTGTAAAGGGCTGGTGTTCAAGGGAACCGGGATTTTGAGCCCCCTTGGGGTCCACGTGGGCCAGCCAAGGCGGCAAAGCAAAAGGCACACGGGAACTAAACACTGTGTCAGTATTTGTTTAAATTGAAACCCGCACCATATTCACAGCAATCTAATTCATGTTTCTCTAGAAATCAAATACACGTGTTTGATACTTTGTGTGATGTACTGTGTCAGGAATTGAGGGGGTGGTATAAATTCATTCATTCATTCATTCATTCATTCATTCATTCATTCATTCGTTCATTCGTTCATTCGTTCATTCATTCATTCCTGGCACTGGGCCTATTACGGTTCCGAAGGGATCACAAACTCACTCGCCTGTAGGGGGCAGGCGCGTAATGTAAATGAGCTAAGGTTTCCAGCAATCCTCAAGGAAAATTTTTCTGCAAAAGGTGATTGTCTCTGTTGCGCCCGCCTGTGGTTGTGCCCACCTCCGAAGGGGACCACCGCTCTGCCCTCACTGCCATTCCCACTCAGGGACCCTTGGCCTGGCGGTGCCCCGCCTTCCAATTGTCCAGGGAAAGCAACATACCCGGATCTCTCTGTGAAAGCTCTAGACTCTTGCACTTTGGCAATAAAGACGTCCCCTCTAAGAGTTGCCTGCGTGCAGATTTGAGCTAGACAAATACTCTCGCGGCCCCCATGGGGCTTGCAAGGGAGGGAGCAGTTATTTTGCGGTGGACGCTATTGGTTGTTAACGATAGAAAATTCTACTCAAATAGACTCCACGGTGGAGGACGAGTAATGGCTCAGTGACTGAAGGTGTGTCATGATCAGGGGTTGCCTCCGTTTTTCTGAACGTTTAGCTCTTCTTTGCACATGGGTTTCAACTTCAGGCAAATTCTGCCCCTCTGCCGGGCACAGCCCACCCCAAGTGCTGTGGCTGACCTCTCATTCAGACTTCAAGTGTTCCCCTCAGAGAGGCCTTCCCCAGCACCCCGAAAGAAAGAGCCCCTTCTAGAACGTGCGCTGGTCACTCTCTGTCACATAACCTCCTTTCGTTTTCCATGGCACTAATCACTATCTGAAATCGTCCTTTTCGTTGATCTCTTGACTTTCATGTTGCCCATCCGCTCCCAGAAGAATGTCGGGGCTGTGGGGGCGGGGACAGCACCCATCTCATTGACCATTGGATGCCCACGTCTAAGCACATCTCCAATTCCCCAACTCCAGACAGACACACAGTTCGCTGTCGTTGAATGGATGGATGTAGGAAGGAGAGCGAAGTCAAGGAAGAAGATATTGCATAAGGATAGACATATAGATCAAGGGAATACCATTGAGAGTCCAGAAATAAACTCTTTTACATTTATTGTCAAATGATTTTCAACAGGGGTGCCGACATCATTTCATTAGGAAACACTGATCCTTTTGACAACTGGCGCTGGAACGGCTGAATAGCAACTGGAAAAGAATGAAGCCGGACCCCTACCTCATACCATATGCAAAAGATGACTCAAAATGGATCTTCTAAGAGCTGCTCTTAGAAGGAAACATAGGCATACATCTTCATGACCTTGGATTCAGCAATTCTTTCTTAGCTGTGATGCAAAAAGCAGAAGCAACAAAAGAAAAAATTAGATAAACTGGACTCACAAAATAAAAAATAATTTGTGATTCAGAAGCATGATCTAGAAAGTGAAAATAATGCAGAGGATGGGAGACAGTACATGCAAATCATAGATCTGATAAGGCTCTACTATCCAGGATATATAAAGAACCCTTACAACTCAAACAAACAAACAGGCAAAGACAAGTAGCCCAATTTAAAAATAGGAAGAGAGGGGCACTTGGGTGGCTCAGTCAGTTAAGCGTCCCACTCTTGATTTCGGCTCAGATCATGATCTCACAGTGACAGAATCGAGTCCCAAGTCAGACTCTCTCATGTATTTATTAATTAGTTGATGGACATTCAGGTTTCTACTTCTTGGTTGCACAATTTGTGAATATATGAAAAATCACTAAATTGTACACTTAAAAATGTTTAATGAAGTTTTAAAAAAAAATTTTATGTATTTTAATTTATTTTTGACAGAGAGAGAGACAGAGTGTGAGCAGGGGAGGAGCAGAGAGAGACAGAAACACAGAATTCGAAGCAGGTTCCAGGCTCTCAGGTGACAGCACAGAGCCAGACGCGGGGCTCGAACTCGTGGACCGCAAGATCATGACCTGAGCCAAAGTTGGATGTTTAATGGACTGAGCCACCCGGGCGCCCCTGAAGTTCTTTAAAAGAGTCAAGGAAGGGGTGCCTGGTTGGCTCAGTGGGTTGAGCGTCCAACTCTTGATTTTAGCTCAGGTCACGGTTCATGAGTTGGAGCCCCACATAGCTCTCTGTGCTGACAGTGTGGAGCCTGCTTGGGATTCTCTCGTTCCCTCTCTCTCTCTATCCCTCTCCCACTCGTGCTCTCAATCTCTCTCAAAATAAATAAATAAACTTTTTTAAAAAATATTTTTATTTCTAGGAGAGAGAGAGACAGCGTGAGCAGGGGAGGGTCAGAGAGAGAGGGAGACACAGACTCTGAAATAGACTCCAGGCTCTGAGCTGGCAGTCAGCAAAGAGCCTGATGTGGGGCTCGAACCCATGAACAGCGAGGTCATGACCTAAGCGAAAGTCGGACGCTTAACCGACTAAGCCACCCAGGCGCCCCTAAATAAATAAACTTTTTAAAAATAATAAAAAAGCCTATGTCTCTCCCTCCTTTGTGTGCTCTCTCTCTCTTAAAAAAAAAAAAAAAAAAACGAATGAAGGAACATTCTTGGGCTTGGGCCTGAATATCTGGGCAGGTGGAGGAAATGAGTCCAGTTTGAGACAGGTGGCATTTGAGCTGCCCGTGGGACATCACCGTGGAGACATCCAGCAGTATCACAGGGCTGCAGCGGGACACAGAGTGGGTGGGAGATGCAGATCTGGAAGATGTGGGGGTGATCAGGCCAGGGATGTGGGAGATGAGCCTGCGTGCTGAGGTAGAAAAAGAAGGTCTATGATCCCCAGCACTCAAGGGACAAAGAGTCAGTGAAGTAGACTGAGAAGGGTTTTCCAGAGGGAGAAAGGAGCCCAGGAGACGTGGCATTTCAGGAAAAGGGGCGTGACCAGCAATTGACAAGCTAGGACCCACCCCTGTGATATTAAAGGGAGAGGATAGGGGCGCCTGGGTGGCTTAGTCGGTTAAGCGTCCGACTTTCGCTTGGGTCATGATCTCGCGGTTCGTGGGTTCGAGCCCGCGTCGGTCTCTGTGCTGACTGCCAGCTCAGAGCCTGGAGCCTGTTTCAGTCTGTGACTCCCTCTCTCTCTGACCCTCCCCTGCTCACGCCGTCTCTCTCTCTCTCCTAGCAATAAAAAAAAAAAAAAAAAAAACATTTTAAAGGGAGAGGATAGGGGTTGGGGAGGCGGGGTTTCAGACAATACACAAAATTTTTAATCTGTTCTTGACCCAGGAAATGGACAATGGACAGAAACTAGCGTGTGTGAGTCCCACAGCGTGTGTTTCATAGTACTGTCTCTTTTGGCCCCAACCACCATGCCAGATGGATGAGTTATACAATATATATAAATGCAGAATAATAGTAGGGAATATTAGTAATAGTAATTACATGGTGCATACATTATATAGTGGTTATATTATGCAATATCAGTAGTAGTAACGTCTTCCTAATGATTGCGTGCCAGGCACAGGGTTAAGTGCTTCATAACTATCTTCTCAGCTCATTCTCACGTCACCTGGGGCGATGCTGTCACTAACCCCCCCCCAAAGGTGAGGGAACTGAATCCACCCCCCAAGGTTACACAGCTAGGACATTGCAGAGATACTAATTGAACTCAGGCAGTCTGACCTCAGGGGTCTGAGCCTCCCCACCAAGGAGCAGGAGTTGGGAGACCTTGACATTGACCCAGCGTAGCTCAGACTCCCGGAAAGATCCGTGCTGGTTTTTCAGGACCATCACTTTTGCATGAGTTTTATTTCTTTCATTGCAAAAACCTTACAGACTTTGTAAGGTCAGCGGCCTGGTTTCCACGTTTTCCTTGGGGCTACAAGTTTCAAAGAAAAAAAGAAAGAAATCCCTGCTCAGCTGTAATTAGAGATGGGAATCAAACATACCCCTGAAACTTGCTGTTCTCAGCAAGGTGATTGTCATTCTGAAGCAGGTGCCTTACCCAGAACGGGTATTTATAGAAAATGATATTTGTAGAATCGGTGCTGAGCTCACCCATTGTCAAATCTCCGAAAAGAGGTTCCCAGGAACGTTTGAAAAATGCAGGTGCTGAGCCAGTGCCTGAGGGAGCATAAAACAGAGCTCTTGAATGGTCTCTTTCAGGAACTGAGGTGTTCAGAGAGAACTCCACTCGGATTCCAAAGACCGAGGAAGAAGACCCTGGAAACGCGATGAGACCCAGGGTCTTCCCTGCTGGTGAGTAGGACAGTGCTCTAATGGTTAAGGGTTTGGGCAGCCACTCACCCAGATCTGGGCTCTGTCACACCCCTTCCTCAGCCTAAGTTTCCTCTTCCACAAAATGGGTATCACCCACAGAGGGATTCTTTGAGCATCACATGTGGAAAACGCATACGAAAAGATATAACAGCAGCTGGCATTTTATGTACCAGCCGTCACACCTGTTTGCAATCTTAAACTACTTTACTAGAAGTCACACGCTGCACTGGAGTCCACAGGGAAATATAAACTATATATATACACAGCTGACTTTTGCACGACATAGCTTCGAACAGTGCAAGTCCACGCGGGTTTTTTACAGCACAGCACCATAAATGTATTTTCCCTTCCTTGTGATTTTCTTAATGTGTTCTTCCCTCCAGCTTACATTAGTGTAAGAATACAGTGTATAATGCTTGTACAAAATGTGTGTTAATTGGCTGTTTATATTCTTAGTAAGGCTTCCAGTCAACAGTCAGCTGTTAGTAGTTAAGATTTTGGGGAGTCAAAAGTTACATGCAGGTTTTCAACTGTGCAGGAGCTCAGCAGCCCTTACCCTTCATTGGTCAAGGGTCAGGTGTATATGTATATATATTCTCTCTCCCTCTCTCTCTCTCCATAGAGGTATCAAGTATATAAGCAGGAAGAATTGAATGCAGGGTATTGACTGCACCCGGGGTGAGAGATCTGAGAAGCCAGGCAAGTTGGCAGTGCCCCCAGAGAGTAAGCACAGCACAGACTGGGGACCAGCCCTGGCTGGAGGGTCAAACAGCCCTGAGGCCGGGGTCACCCAAGGAAAGCTGGAGCGCGGAGGAGGTGCAGGTGCTGGAGATTTGCTCCAGAGAGGAGTAGAAATATCCCAGCCTTTTCTTCCCAGTCTCTACCAGTGTCTCCCAGTGGCCAGACCCACAGGAGGCCACTGACCAGGGAGCCTGGGAAGCGCAGCCAGCGGGGAGGCCCCCCTCCCGCCCCCACAGTGACACAGAGCAGGGGAGGGTGAGGGGGAGCGGCAGACCTACCTGATTCTGGAGGAGCCCAGCTGACACAAGGAGAGCTCAGGACCGAGGGGGGCAAAAGGCCTCAGATGCAGCTTATCCCGCATGAGGTCAGCCCTCACGGAGGATGGGAGAACTCCCTCTCCATTAGGCAACTGGTCATCTCGTATATGAACCTCCTGAAAGCAGATCAAAACCAGTAACAGGAGGACAGAATTGGAGTCAGTATAAAGAAGCTCTTTCTGATGCAGACGGAATGGATTCGTCTGTAAGGTAGTGAGTTCCCCGTCACTGCAAAAGAATCACAAAAGTTAATTCTTGGATTAGTGATTGTTGCTATTCTGAACTAGTTTCTAGTTTTGGCATGTCAGAGAAGTTTCAGGGGCTCCTGGGTGGCTCCATCGGTCGTGCGTCTCACTCTTGATTTCAGCTCAGATGATGATCCCAGGGTCCTGGGATTGAGCTCCGTGTCAGGCTCTACACTGAGCCTGGAGCCTGCTTAAGATTCCCGCCTTCCCTCCCCCTTTCTCCGGGTGCGTGGGTGGCTCAGTCGGTTGGGTGTCTGACTTCAGCTCAGGTCATGATCTCATGGCTCGTGGGTTCAAGCCCCACGTCGGGCTCTGTGCTGCCAGCTTGGAGCCTGGCACCTGGAGCTGCTTCCGATTCTGTGTCTCTCCTTCTCTCTGTCCCTCCGCTGCTCATGCTCTTTCTCTCTCAAAAATAAATAAACATTAAAACATTATTTTTTAAATAAAAAAAAGATTCTCCCTCTCTCTCTCTTCCTCACTCTCTCCTCCTCCCTCCCTCTGCCCCCTCCCCAACTCTCGCTCTCTCTCTAAAAGAAAAATCATCTAAAAAAAGACAAGAAAAGAAAGAAGTTTAAGTGACGTAGAGGATCTTGTATCACCAGCTAAATTTTTACACTTTCTGTCTTCTCTCCCCTTAACAGGGGATAAATTCCTCAGAGTCAGAAATGTGTTTGTAGAGCTGCCTGACTTCAGACAAACACAATATATGAAAATCTTGGGTTTGGGTTTTGTTTAAAACAAACAAGCAGACAAATCTGCCACAGAAGTTTTTTCAAACAGTCATTTGAACATTGAATACTTTCAGGTTCATGGAAGACGCTTTCGGAACCATTTATTTCATGCCAGGGAAGGGAAACGATTACAGTGAGGAGGCCCACGGGGGGGAAGAAATTAATGTGGACAATATGCAAATAAAAAGCCACAACTGTCCGCAATGTACAGTTAGAGCGAGCATCCCTCTGGCTTGAAGCAGCCATCGGAGCGACATGCAGGGAGGAAAGAAATACTGTTCACCTTAATTAACAGGGAACATTCCATTTGGTTCAATGAATATAATACATCAGAAATTAAATATTAAACAGAATTAAAACTAAATACATTTAAAAACGAGTTCCCTGTTTGGACACTTAATAAGCAGAGTAAAAGGAAGACAAAATAGCAGAGAAAAAAGGAAAAAGGAACTGGAAAGACAGGAAAAAGGGAAGACAGAGAACTTCAGAAAGACAAGGAGCCTTTCTTGTCCTAGAAATCAGGACTCTGGTCAATCAGCAAGTTCGATATTCATTCCGTTAGCCTGGACTCCACCCCTTCTGGATTTCATAGAGACAACATTTTGCCCCTCCTTGTTACCCTCAGGTTCCTACGGAGTATGTAACACTATATTAAGTCAATCAATGACAATAATAAACACAATTACCAGGAACAAGTTTGGGCACAAATACACCCAAGCGTAGCTCAGCCTTTAGACCAACAGGTAGGGGAAGGGTCCACAGGTGCCAGGTTGAGCATGCCAGTGCGTTTCACAGAAGAAACGAGACCCATCTGCTAATGTAGGGAGTCAATTAAAGTGGGAGTTGGGCAGCCCCTATCAAAATGACACCAGAGTTACTCACAGAGCTCTAACAAATGATCCTAAAAGGTTTATGGAACCAGAAAAGACCCCGAATAGCCAACGCAATCTTGAAAAAGAAAACCAAAGCTGGAGGCATCACACTCCCCGACTTCGAGACGTATTACAAACCTGTAATCATCAACAGCATGGTGCTGGCACAAAAACAGACACTCAGATCAGTGGAACAGAAGAGAGAACCCAGAAATGGACCCACCAGCGTATGGCCAACTCATCTTTGACAAAGCAGGAAAGAATATCCAATGGAATAAAAACAGTCTCTTCAGCAAATGGCGCTGGGAAAACTGGACAGCGACACGCAGGAAAATGATCCTGGACCACTTTCTTACACCACGCACAAAAATAAACTCAAAATGGATGAACGACCTACACGTAAGACCAGAAGCCATAAAAATCTTGGAGGAGAAAGCAGGCAAAAACCTCTTTGACCTCGGCCGCAGCAACTTCTTACTCAACAAGTCTCCAGAGGTGAGGGAAACCAAAGCAAAAATGAATAACTGGGACCTCCTCAAAATAAAAACCTTCTGCACGGCGAAGGAAACAATCAGCAAAACTAAAAGGCAACCAACAGAATGGGAGAAGATGTTTGCAAATGACACATCAGATAAAGGGTTAGTATCCAAAATCTATAAAGACCTTATCAAACTCAACATGCAAAAAACAAATAATCCAGTGAAGAAATGGGCCAAAGACATGAGTAGACACTTCTCCAAAGAAGACATCCAGATGGCCAACAGCCACATGAAACGATGCTCAACGTCACTCATTATCAGAGAAATACAAATCAAAACCACAAGGAGATACCACCTCACACCGGTCAGAGTGGCTAAAATAAACAACTCGGGCAACAACAGATGTTGGCGAGGATGCAGAGAAAGAGAATCTCTTTTGCGCTGATGGCGGGAATGCAAACTGGTGCAGCCACTCTGGGAAACAGTATGGAGGTTCCTCAACAAATTAAAACTAGAACTACCCTACGACCCAGCAATTGCACAATTAGGCATTTATCCAAGGGATATGGGTGTGCTGTTTCAAAGGGACACATGCACCCCAATGTTTATAGCAGCGCTATCGACAAGAGCCAAAGTTTGGAAAGAGCCCAAATGTCCATTGATGGATGAATGAACGAAGAAGATGTAGTGTTTATATACAATGGAGTATTACTCAGCAATCAAAAAGAATGAAATCTTGCCATTTGCAACTACAAGATGTAACTAGACGGTATTATACTAAGCGGAATTAGTCAGTCAGAGAAAGACAAATATCATATGACTTCACTTTTATGAGGAATTTAAGATACAAAACAGATGAACAAAACGGAAGGGAAGCAAAAAGAATATAAAAACAGGAGGGGGAAAAACGTAAGAGACTCTTAAATATGGAGATTAAACAGACGGTTACTGGACGGGTTGTGTGGGGGGGTGTTAAATGGGTGAGGGGCATTAAGGAATCTCCTCCTGAAATCATTGTTGCACTCTATGCTAACTTGGATGTAAATTTAAAAATTACTTTAAAAAATTTTAATGGTAAAAATGCCAAGCTTTAAGTTATGTACTTTTTACCATTATAAAAAAAGCACATTTACTTGTTTTGTAAAGTGTCTAAGATTGAGACATTTAAAAAATTTTTAATGTAGATTGAAACACTTAGGGGAATTTAAAATAACTAAATTTTTAAATGCAATTAATTGCAGGGGAGTTTTTAATCCACTGACTTATGAATTGATCATTAATAAAAGAAAGTTGACAAAAATAAAGTAGAAGTTGGCTAAGAGAGTTTTCTTAAAAGATAAATGTTTAGGGGCACCTGGGGGGCTCAGTCGGTTAAGCGTCTGACTTCGGCTCAGGTCATGATCTTGCAGTCCATGGGTTCGAGCCCCGCATCGGCCTCTGTGCGGACAGCTCAGAGCCTGGAGCCTGTTTTGGATTCTGTGTCTCCCTCTCTCTCTGCCCCTCCTCAGCTCGTGCTCTGTCTCTCTCTGTCTCAAAAACAAATAAACGTTAAAAATTAAAAAAAAAAAAAGACAAATGTTTAAAATTAAAATTTGGGGGTGCCTGGGTGGCTCAGTAAGTCAAGCGTCTTGACTCTTGATTTCAGCTCAGGTCATGATCTCATGGTTCATGGAATCAAGCTCCGCGTTGGGGACAGGGAGGAGCGTTCCTGCAGCCTGGGGCGCGGGAGCCTAGGTTGGGGACTGCTAAGGCGTCTCCTTCCTTGACCAGATGGTAGTCTGGCTCCTCTGAGCCCTATTCTTGATGAGGCCTTGACCTTGGCTCTCATCCTCTTTGGCCTGCCAAGCCCAGTTTAGGCAGTGAGTCCTGCTAAGTCAGTTCAGGGAGAATCCCCTGACCCTTGGTATCTGATCAGATTCCTCATCTCCCACCTTGACATCTTTCAGCGAAAACCCTGGGCTGTCTTCAATGAGAAACTCCCCACCCCATGGCTCCTCTGAGGAAGGAGTGCTCACCACTCCACGCCCCACCCAGCTGTAAACCCCCAGCCTTACTTAGAGGTGAACTCAGAGCATCCCTCCTATTGCCACGGTCTTAAAGCAAGTCTACTTGCATCTTTAACAAGGGTCAGAATAATTTCTTTCTTTTTTTATTATTTTTTTTAATGTTTATTCATTTTTTGAGAGACAGAGACAGACAGAGCACAAGCAGGGGAGGGTCAGAGAGAGAGGGAGACATAGAATCCGAAGCAGGCTCCAGGCTCTAGCTATCAGCACTGAGCCCCACGCGGGGCTCGAACCCACAAACTGCGAGATCATGACTTGAGCCGAAGTCAGTTGCTTGACGGAGCCACCCAGCCGCCCCCAGAATAATTTCTTTCTTAATAGGATGGTCTGGCACGCGCTACGGTGCTGGAAAGGAGCAGCCACGGAGAGAACCTGAGCCCAGAGCAGGGAGTGTGCAGGGAAAGAAACGTCCCAATCACTCCCCTCTTGCCCTCCAGTGTCCTGCTGCCTTCCATTGGCTGAGGCCAACAGGAAGGCCTCAAGGAGGGGGCCCAGGGGATGTCCATCAGCGTCAAACTTCTGGGACCTGGAGGACTTGGAGAATGGATTGGGGGTGGGGATGCAAGTGGGCAACGATCAGCCCACCCTGCTTGCCAATGGGTGGCATAATGGTTGGGGTCAGAATTCTTCTTTCCTTTACAGCATTAAGAAATCAGTGAGACGCATACAAGAGGAAGGGGCAGGGTCAAAAGGAGGCCATGCCAGCCAGGACAGGATTGGTGCCAGCTCACCAGTGACGTCAGAGGAAGCAGGCAGGGGGACAGGGGATGGACACACAGACCGGGCCAGCCAAATCTCTTGATGCCCAGGGGGTGACCGGAAAAAGGACTTTGCACAAGATTGAAGGTCAACAAGGCAGATAAGAGGTGTGGCACACGGGCATGACTCCACAGCTATCGTTCTAATCCAAATAATCCCCACCCGGGGGGACTGTGGCCCCCAATCTGCTGGATGAGAAATGGTCACTTGGCGAGGTACACACCCTTCACATCCCTCCTCCCTACCTCTCGCCCGCGTCACTGCACAGGGCTGTCCGACGCACGGAGCTGCTTTGTCAAAAGCAAAGTGATGGGGACACCCAGCCAAGGCCACCTACATCTTACCTTTGGCCCTCAGACGTCTCAGACGCCATGGCATGCAATATTGCAGAGCCCTCTGGGGACTCACACACGCACAACCCCGAAGCTGGCCATGGGGTTAACTTCCATGGCTCACCCTTGAGCAGTGGGGTGCGGGAACTCCTACACAAATGTGTCCCCATTTTGTCTTCTTGAAGGACAGTTCTGAGATGGATTACACAGGCTCCCCAGAGGTCCATGGGAGCCGCCACATAGTCGCCCCTGCGTTGGACATCTCGATGGTATATGCTTCTGATTCCTTGTCCCACGCCCCCAACCCGCATTCTTATTTCCCGGAATCACATGTTATGCAACTTGGAAGAGAAAAATATGAAGCTTTCCAGCTGAACTCCACCTTCCGGGAACCAACCGCATGGGAACGGCCTGGCCTTGAGTACACAGATGCGCAATCCAAGATTCTGAGTCAACACATGGGTCTTTATCTCCAAAATGCGGCCACTTGGGAGTCTGAGGGAGTATAATAAGGCTAGACCCCATATTAGTTAGGACTCGGTTGTTGCAAGTGAGAGAAACAGAAATAAGCCAACAGTTTTGGGAGGAAAAAGATGGAGGACGGAATTCACTCGTATTGCAGGTGAACTACTTCCACGCAGAGAACTTCGCGCTTACATCCTACGTAAGCGACAAAGCGGACTTCCTCTCCTGGCAACTGTATAAAAGTGCCAGGGAACGATTCTGATTGGCCCAGCCTGGAGGACGTGTCCATCCTTTGAGCCAATCACTGCCGCCAAGCCTGTGCAACTTCAAGAGAAGCTTCTGGAAAGGCCTTTGGGGAGCAGTCGTTTCCTAAAGGAGGTTGCAGCCCATGCTGTAGGGGTCCCATCCGCGTTCCTCAGGCCTCGCTTCTCCAGCTGCCCGTATCTGCAGGCCTGGATCCGGGGCCTTTGCCTTCGAAATGCAGGCTGACTAGTTCTGCGAGCAGCTCTCGGCCCACACCCGCCGGGAATGTTGTGTAAGTACCCCGTCCGCCCCACCCCTGCGGTGGGAAAGCTCTAGAGGATGTGTTCTCCAGCCGTTTCCGACAGTTCCCGGTGTGCAAAGCTCAGCCACCCTCGCTTCATCTGTGCCGTTAGAACCCCTTCCCTTGTGATTTCTTGCTGCTTCTTCCCAGCGTTTCTGCACTTGAACTTGAATCTTAGTCTCAAGGTCTGCGTCTGGGGAAACCCGGACTAAAAGAGAACGCGTTGGTAGGGGGGCAGGGCTATCACTTCGCAAGGAGGACAAAACAACCCGTTGTCACCGACAGCCCTGCTTTCTCATTTACTTGTCCCTCTACAGAGCCTTAGGTCAGGCGTCTCTAATAAGCGGATGTTGAGACCCGGATTCCCCGCAGAGGTTTGTGAAGGGAGAGATCTCAAGGCAAACCTATGAGGAGCAGAGGAAGGTGCGCAGGAGAAAGCCCAGCAGAGAGTGATCTCAGCTCAATCCCAGACTTCGGCTCAGGTCATGATCTCACGGTTCGTGGGTTCGAGCCCTGGGTCGGGCTCTGTGCTGACAGCTCAGAGCCTGGAGCCTGCTTCAGATTCTGTGTCTCCCTCTCTCTCTGCCCCTCCCCTGCTCATGCTGTCTCTCTCTCAAAAATAAAACATTAAAAAAGATTTTTTTTTTAATCCCAGAAAGAGCTCCGGACCTTGAATAGAAACACAAAACTGTCCCCTCCACCTTGAGGCTAGGAGGCCACGGCTTTATAGGCTGATACTGATTAACCATTGGCTGCAGACTTCAGGGGAGGAGCCTCGGGTATTCACAGTGGGTGGGATCTGGGGGTGGCTGGGTGGGGGCTGCAGGGCATCTTCTACTGGTGGATTGCAGTTTATAGGAAGAGGAGCCTCAAAGCTGCTAAAACTTGACACAGACAACAAATATATGCTGAATGTGACCCAAAAAAAAGGGGATACATGTGCTTTGTCTTCTCAAAGTTTATGGTGTGCTTGTAGATTTTAAAATCAAGCTGTGTTGGGGCACCTGGGTGGCTGAGTCAGTTAAGCCGCCGACTTCAGCTCAGGTCATGATCTCACGGTTCGTGGGTTCGAGCCCTCGGTGCTGACAGCTCGGAGCCTGAAGCCTGTTTTGGATTCTGAGTCTCCCTCTCTATCTGCCCCTTCACAGTTCGCACTATCTCTCTCAAAAAAAAAAAAAAAAAACATTAAAAAAATGAAAGCTGCCTTGATCACCCAGTACCAGACACCCAGCTCAGTGTGGACAGGTTTCTGTGCTCCTGGAGTCCCCGTTCCTGGCTGTTCCCCACAAGCTCCTGTCGTTGCAGCCAGGTCGGGATCTTCCTGGACTCACCCCTGCCTCGTAGCCACTGTTCCCTCTGCCTTTCATGCTCTTTCCTCCTTCACCTGCCTACTGATCTTCCACTTACCCTTGTGAATAGCTCAGATGTCAGTCCCCAATTGCTCTATGTCACACGCAGGTAAGCTTTAACCCAGGGGTGCCTGGGAACTTTAGTATTTGGGGGGGAAAAGTAGTTCATGAAGTTTACCATGCCAACAGAGTAAAAAAGAAAAATATCTCTGGGGATCCTGAGATGCACGTGGGACCGACAGTAGCCGCAAACCAGCATGGGGTACTCAGCACAGCACTGCAGGCACCATGCTAAGCTCTTCGCAATAACTCACAAAATTCTCCCTGTGACCCAGGCCCTCTGTCGTAAACCCCATTTCACAGAGGAGAAAAGCAAGGCACGGAGAGTCTTGGGTAACTTGCCCAAGGTCACACAGCTGTTAAATGATAGACAGGAGAACTGAACTCTGACATTGACATCAGGCGTCGTTACTACCTGCTGTGCTGAATGATTTTTTAAAATTTAACCACTTTATTTATTTTTGACAGACAGACACAGAGCATGAGCAGGGGAGGGGCAGGGAGACAGGGAGACACAGAATCCGAAGCAGGCTCCAAGCTCTGAGCTTTCAGCACAGAGCCGGACGTGGGGCTTGAACTCATGAACCATGAGATCAGGACCTGAGCCGAAGTCAGATGCCTAATCGACCGAGCCAGCTGGGCGCCCATGAATAAAAAAAAGGACAGAAGATGCAGAGAGAGGACAGCCTTGCTGAGTCAGGAGGGGCATCCAGGTCCCTGCAGTGAGGACAGAGAGGCTCAGGCAGGCAGTGCAAAGCGTCTGGCTGGAGGCTGCAGTCAAGGACACGAGTCTCCTCCATGAAGCCGACTCCCAGGGACCCAGTGTTCCTCCGTCCCCTGGGTCCCCAGGGCACGGGGCCTCCTCCACCCACCCCTTTTCTTCTCCATAGTGCAATTGCGTGTTCCTGAATCAGTGTCTCCCACTTCAGATGCGTGCTGGGTTTCACTCAGATCTTTCTGGCCAGGCCTTATTTGCCCTGCCTAGAAACAGTCCACTTTTCTGGAACAAAAAAGAGGAACCGGACTGAAGACCCCAGGACCCCCGGTGGGAACAAAGCCAGAGCCCACTCCAGGAGGCAGTAACGCAGGGAGCCAGTTACTGGCCGGTCAGAGGGGACCAGCCGCTCAGCTGACAAGGTACTGACCAGGCATTGATTCTTTCTCCTAAGTAGGGGCGGGCCTGGGCCTGGGTCTGAGCCCCCGGAGGACCACAGGGGTCCAGCATCCAGAATGTGGGGGGCCAGGCGGCTTGTAGGGGAATGCAGAAGTTGAACGGGGGTGACAGGAGTCCCGAGGGGATGCGTCTGAGAGTGCTGCCTGATGCTCTGCTCCTAGAATCCCACAGGTACTACTTCCGGGCTCAGTGCAAAGTGTGCTGCGATCGATTGGCAATGTCTGCCACAGGTGTAGGGTGAGGATAGGTATGAAAGTTATGTGTTTACCATCCCAGTTAGCGGGGCTGTGGGAGAAGGAAGCTGGGCAGATTACGAGTAATAATAGCAGCTACTGAGCCCTTAGAATGTGCCAGGAACCAAGTAAAGTGCTTTTCCTGCTCCATTTCATTTAATTCTCAAACCAACTCCAGGCGATAAGGGCTGCTTTAGAAGTCTTTAGAAGTTCCATTCCGCAAGGGCCATGATTGTATTTACCGATGTTGTTTATTGCTGTATCCCCAGGCCCTCGAAGAGTACCGGGCAGGCACTCAGTGAAACATCTGCTGTTCAATAGATTAACTCTCTTTATGCAGACGAGGAAACGGAGGCCGCGAGTGGTACGTAATTTGCTCAAAGGCATGCAGCTAGTAGTAAGTGCCACTGTGGGACAGCGTCTCCTGTACAACTTGGTGATGACGGCGTGTCCTATAACCCCAGCTGTCCAGGATCACGGTCGCTAGGGCCCGTGGCTGCGAAGTCCTTGAAATGTAGCTCAAGCGACCAAGAAGCTGAATATTTTGAGTTTTTGGTAATCTTAGCTAATATTGAAACTGAAATGGCCACATGGGGCCCTTGGTGACCATTTTGCCCGGCCCCGCGCCAGAGCCTGAGGGCTTGACTCCCCCCTAGACTGATACCAGATGCTGGATTCAAACGCGGTCCCCGGTCTCCACTGACGCACACAGCTGCCCTGAGACGTGTTCAGTTCAATTCCATCAGGGAGGCTAGGGGTGCAACCAGTGTGCGGACTTACCACCAGCAACCGTACTTGTGTTCTTCTGGCCGCGACTGCTCTGTGATGGCTTTTCACCACGTTGTCTAATTTTGCACCTGACGTCTGAAGATTCTAGAGGACGATACAGTTCACCCAGGGTTACCCACTGGCCTTGGACCCAAACCAGGTTCACAACCCTGAAATCCCAAGCATTTCATTTTATCGGTTGGTGAAAAGAGAAACACGCAGTCAGCCTGGTGTGCCACGGAGGAGCCGGGCTGCGGGCGATGCCAGCTCCGTGAGGGGCCTCGTTGTCAGCGGCAGGACCCAAGACAGGTGAAACCGTGCCGGGCGGGGAGAGCCTCCTGCACACCATATACGTGGCACCTCCTTCCCGGGTCCCCTTGTCCCTACCTCCTTCTGGGGCTGCTGTCTTTCCTTCCTTCCAGTCACAGCATGATCTTGAGAAAGTGCCGGAAGCTGATGAAACACTAAGGTATAAATGACTAGTAGGAAAAGCGTTCACGTTCCAACAATTTCTCTTTTGACAGGAAGCAGGGGCCTCAGCCAGGAACGGCTCTCTGGCTGGCGGAGCGTCAGGCGTCATCAGCAAAGGCTCACACGTATTCAGCCCTCAGTGACAGGTGCCACCAGGAGGGCTGGTCATGGGTTAAGTCATTTCTTTATTATTTTTAAAAATATTTATTCTTGAGACACAGAGAGACAGAGCATGAGCAGGGGAGAAGGGCAGAGAGAGAGGGAGACACAGAATTGGAAGCAGGGTCCAGGCTCTCGAAGCAGGGCTCGAACCCACAAACCGTGAGATGGTGACCTGAGCCGGTCAGATGTCCAACTGACTGAGCCACCCAGGGGTGCCTGCATGAAGTCTTTTTTTTTTTTTTTTTTTGCTTGCATGAAGTCATTTAAATCCATCTCACTATGTGGGAGAAAAAAGGGGCACCCACTTTGGAGCTGGGGGGTGGGGAACTGAGGCAGCCGGGGAGCAGCCAGGCGGGGGCTCCGATCCAGGCGGAGCCCAGGAGAAAAGCGCTGGGAAGGAAGCAGCAGCAGCCAGTGCCAGTCGCGGGGAGGCCGTTTTGCTTTCATCCGAGATTAGGGGCTGACGACCCAGGCTGAGTCTGGGCCTGGACTGGGCCCAGAATCCCAGGGTGGCTCTACCCGTTGGCTGGCCGGATCCTGTGGAGGCGTCTGTTGCTTCCCTTCCTCCGGCCTGAGCAGTTGCACACTTACAAGAGTGAGCCAGCCGAGAGCGGAGCTTGAGGACGTGATCCACGTTGGCCCCTGGGCCCACTCCTCTATGCCCGGATGCAATTTTTCTAGATTACTCAGCTTTGGGGAGGGAAGCTGGGCCAAGGACAAACCCTTGGTGAGAAGAACAGACTGTTTAGGGAACAGGCCCACCTCCTTCACCCTCCCTCCTCCAGGAGCGCGGGGAGCGGCTGACCACCGCGGGGCGGGGCATGGGCGGGGCGTGTGTGGCGTGGGCGGGGCGTGGGCGGGGCAGGGCAGGCGGGGCGTGGGCGGGGTGTGTGGGGAGTGGGCGGGGAATAGGCGGGGCGTGTGGGGCGTGGGCGGGGCGTGTGGGGCGTGGGCGGGGCTGGCTGCAAGTGGACGTCCTCAGGCTCCGCCCCTGGCAAGCCCCGCCGCTATCGGGAAGTGTGGCTGGCTGCTCTCGGGGACACATTTTCCTGCCTCCCCTTCCTGCTGCCTGCAACCTCCCGGGCTCGGGCTCGGGCAGGTCAGGGTCAACTGGCCTTTGGCGCTCGCACACGATAGTGTGGGGTCCTCATCCTGCTTCCCGCGCTCCCCCATCTGTGTGGTACTGGCTGCGTCCTCCACTCCCTCAGAGCCTCTGTTTCTTCATCTGTAAAGTGGGGTGACGGCAGCAAGGGCCCTGACGGCTACCGTGAGGATTACACGGGCAGTTGAGAGTGTTTGGCTCGGGGCCTGTGTATACTACCTGCCATTAACCCGGGCCTCACTTGCCTACACCTTCCTCCTCCCCCACGTCTTTTTTTGTCTTTGCTATTTTTAATTTTTGCCACTCTGTGTATCCAGATGACGTGTTCTTTACAAGGGACACTCAGCTGTGCGTGTTCCTGAAGTACTGAGAGTAGAAATCACATGTCCCTCGTTGGTGACAGTGCCACTGGCCCCCTCTAGGGCCAGCAGCCTCATAGAGCTCGACCCTCAGACCCCAATTGCAATTTAATGCCCTGAGATCGTTTTCTTGGAATTCTTAATAACTTCATTTGTTGGATTTGTATTGTGTGAGCATGGCCCAGCGGGACAATGGTGCCCGGGGGCGTGGCTCACAGGTTTACATCCCTGTCACTCTGTGGGGGCCTGGACACAGGTGCAGGGAGGCTTAGGGCCAAGCCTCTGGGCCCTGCCCCCCAAATTACACGGCCCCGGTGCCGTGAGGGTCTGCATGCGTCCCACAAGTGTCCCCATGCCCAAGGCACACGGCACAAAACGGCACCACGACAGATCGAGACTGGAGAAGAAAGGAAATCGCTTTCTCGCTGCCTTTTGAACAAGGGGCCCCACATTTTCACCTTGCCCTGGACCCTGCAAAGGTTCCATCTGGTGCCCGAACCTCAGAAGTTTCAGGGCGCTGAGCCACTGTCAGGGGTACCCACCAGAACAGCCTTTGGGGGGTTATTCAGAGCCTTGCAAAGATGCGTTCCTCTGACCCAGCAACTCCACTTTATCATTAGAGATGTGCACAAAGCCGTGTGTGCAAGAATGTTCCCCCTGCGTTATTTATAACAGTGAAAGCAGAGCGCGGGGTGGGGGGGGTGTCAAACACACAGTCAAGGTCGGAGGATCAGATGCCCCTGTAGAAGCACGTCGTAGAGGAGAACTTATGGCGTGAGAAAAACTCATGATATTTAACCAAGAGGAAAAAAGACTGTCCGCAAAGGGCCTTACCACGTGACTTCATTTGCATAGATGTGTGGGCAGTATATGCATGGGGAACATACTGGGCTGATTTACACTTAAGCACTGACAGCTGCTCTCCTTAGGTGGGTGAGTTTTTTCCCCTCTTTTGTGGGTGCGTGTTTCCAACTTCCACGTATGGGGTGCACATCACTTTTACCCTCGCACAGAGGCACGGTGGTGCAGTGCGCAGGGTTAGTTTAGACCTGCAGACTGTGGAGCCTGACTGCCTGCATTCAAAACTCTGCTCAGCTCCCGCCAAGCTCTGTGACCTTGGCCCAGTGATTTAACTTCCCTGGGCCTCAGTCTCTCCATCTGTAAACAGGGCAAATAATACTACCTCCCTTAAAGAGGCACGGAGATGAAATGAGTTAATAGGTGCAGGGGGCTTAGAGCAATGCCCAGCACATAGTAAGCTGCATGCAGTATTGATGTTATTATTGTAAAGAAGTTATATAAGGGAAAAACCTGACAACAATATTACCAATCATTAGTTTGGGGCGGTGCAAAAGTGAGTGGTTTATTTTTCCTTTTGGGCTTTTCTGTATTTCCCAAGTTAGGCAGGCACTGCTTTTTTAGAATTTGAGAGAAAATATTAAGGAAAGGGGAAAAAAGGTAAAAGGGTGGTGCACTGTGTTGGGGAACTCAGGATGGAGTCGGGTTCTGCATGAAAACAGCATGAAGTCTGCATGCTATTCTGATCAAGGTCACGAGTGCGTTCTTTTTTTTTTTTATTTTTAATTTATTTCTGAGAGAGACAGCGTGAGTAGGGGAGGGTCAGAGAGAGGGGGAGACACAGAATCTGAAACAGGCTCCAGGCTCTGAGCTGTCAGCACAGAACCCGACGTGGGGCTCGAACCCACGAACCGGGAGATCATGACCTAAGTGAAAGTCAGACGCTTAACCGACTGAGCCACCCAGGCGCCCCACGAGTGCATTCTTGAGCTTGTCCCAGGCCCTTATTCCAGGCCTCCCCATCAGGTGTGACTCTCCTCCTTCATAAAAGATCCAACATCCGGTGAACAGATGCCAATGCCAAATTATAGGCTCTCACAATCAAATATCAATAGCTAAATCTTTCCAATAGATATATACCCATATACACATAGAGATACATATATCGTTCACTATATTATATCCATCCAACTACTATATATATAATACGTATATATAGACAGAGAGTATCGTTAACTACTGCTATAAAAAAGAATACTTCCCACCCACAGCCCCCAAACAGAGCCCTAACATGAGACTGACCATGGTGATATGGTAATTGCTCACTTACTTGTTTGCCTCCCTGCCTAAAATTCCTGAAAATGTCTTCTTTCTATCTCTGGCACGTACCACAGTGCCGAGCGCATAGCAGAAATTCCCTACAAGTCTGTTGAATTAATGAATGAAAGCGTGCCCGAGTTCAAGGAATGGCAGACATTCACATGTCAAGATACAGACGTAGAACGAGATGCTGGATTAGCTTTGTTGGGGTGGAGATGGTTCATGGCAGGGTCTAAGATGAGCAAGTAAGGCTTCCGAGGGAAGATGATGCCTGACTGAAGGACTGGAGAGTGGGCCTGTTTGTCCCCACAGAAAACGGGAGAGAGACGGAGGGACCCGGACCCAGGCAGCCACTAGTCCACTTTGTCTCCATGGGTTTGCCTGTTCTGGGCACTTCGTAAACTAAAATCCTACCAAATGTGTGCTTCTTGTGTCTGACTTCTTTCACTTAGCGTAACGGCGTCCAGGTCCACCCAGGCTGTAGCAGGAGGCAGGTTTGACAACGGGTAGTCTGGCGGGCTATAGTTAAATTCCTTCCTTCCGCAAGTATTTACTGGTTACGGAGCGCCTACTGCGCGTCAGTCCTGAGGGCCCAGCCGGGAATAAAACTGAGAGTAAACTCTTTTCTGGAGGGTTTCTAGTGGGGGAGAGAGACAATAAACCAAATGAGTAAGAAAGGGATTTGAAATATTCGACGGTGCCCAGAGTCAGGTGAAGCGCAAAGCTCAAAGTGGCGACAGAGGGGGGAAGGTGTCCTTACCCAGAGGGGTCAGCGGAGGCCTCACTTTAGGGTGAGCCCAGCGGGTTGATGACCCCTCGTAGCGCTCAGGTGGGTCCCTAGGGGCCGCGACAGGGACGTTGGACGGCCCCACGGGGCCTTCGCAGCGCGCGGGGACGAGTCCGGTGGCTGGGGAGGATGTGGGGGGTGTGGAGGAGGGGCTGCGGCTGAGGGTGGGCGCTCCGGCCCCGCCCCCTCCCACGGCCGCGCGCACCGCCCCCTCCTCCTTCGGCCGCGCGCACCGCCGCCTCCTCCTTCGGCCGCGCGCACCGCCGCCTCCTCCCCCGGACGCGCGCCGCCCATTCCCACCTCCCCCGGCCGCGCGCACCGCCCCTTCCTCGCCCGACCGCGCGCACCGCCCCCTCCTCCCTCCTCGCCCGGCCGCGCGCACCGCCCCTTCCTCTATCTGGCCGCGCGCACCGCCCCTTCCTCTATCTGGCCGCGCGCACCGCCCTCCTCCTCCTCGCCCGGCCGCGCGCACCGCCCATTCCTCCCCGGCCGCGCGCACCGCCCTCCTCCTCCTCGCCCGGCCGCGCGCACCGACCATTCCTCCCCGGCCGCGCGCACCGCCCTCCTCCCTCCTCGCCCGGCCGCGCGCACCGCCCCTTCCTCTATCTGGCCGCGCGCGCCCCCTCCGCCCTCCCCCGGCCGCGCGCACCTCCCTCCCGCCCTCCCCAGCGCAGGCCCCGCCTCGGCGCGGGCTGAGCCCACCTCCTCGCGGCCGCCGCCATTGGCCGCGCGCGCCGCCTCCGCCCTCGGCCTCGCACTTCCTGGCGGAGCCATGGCTGCGCAGCCGGCCGGTCCCGGGGCTCCGGCGACCCGGCCCCGCCGCCGCGCCCGCCCGGTCCCGCTGCCGCCGGGGTTCCCCGCGCCGCTGCCGTAGCGCGCCCTCCAGGTGGGCCTCCGCGCGCGCCGTCGGGGGGTGGGTCCGGGGGGTCGGGAGGGCCCCCGCCGCGCGAGCGCGACCCCCGGCCGCGCCGCCCCCTCCCCCTCCCGGCGTCCCGCGGCGCTGGGGGCGCTGCGGGAGGGGGAGCACGGAGGGCCGCGGCCGCCCCCGCAGGTGAGACAAGTGCGGCCTGCGCGGCCCGGTGCGCGCGGCCCAGGTGAGTGTCCCCGCGTGCCGCCCTGGGCGCCGTCCCCGCCGCGGCCCGACTCCGCCTCCCTCCGCCCGCTCGCCGCCCGCCCAAGCCTGCCGGGCGGCCGTTGTGCCGGCAGTTCCGCCGGGGTGGGGGGGGCGGGGGGGAGCGTGCGGGTGCGAGCGGGAGACCGCGGCGGCCCCCAGACCCTGCCCGCGAAACCCGGGGCTGGTGAGTAGCGGCAGGCGTCCGAGTCCCTTTCCCGATCGCCGAGGTCCGGCAGGTTCAGGGTGCAAACCGGGAGGCAGGGCGGAGAGCAGGCTCCCGGGGGACCCTCCGTCCGGACGTGGCCTCCGGCCCCATGTTTACTAAGAGACTTTTTAACGCGGAACTGGGGATTGCCGCTGCGCGTGCAGATGGCCTTGACCCCTTCATGGGCTTCCGGAAAGCACGCGAGGCGGCCGACACCCGCGCTCCTATACACATGGGCCCCAAACCACTTGCCCCGAGACAAAAGGAGCTTCCACCAAGAGTACTCTCGCCAGAAATCCTGGCCTAGAAAAGAACGCTTTTAGCGCCGAGAGCAAACCTGAGCTTTGGCTAGTTGCGGGGGCGGGGTGGGGGTGGGGGAGGGCGCCGCGGGGTGGGGGGGAGAGCAGGACCTGCTGCTTTCTGGGGTGTGACCTTGGACAGGCCCCTCTACCACCTGAGCGTCAGAGTCTCAGAGGGTGAAGGTAAAACTTCTAGCAGGTCTTGCCGGAATATTGATTCCCGTCCCTTCCCTCATGAACTTCCCATCAGTCCAGGAGGGGTCAGAAGGGACAGGGGGGTGGGTACAGCTGGCCTTTGTCACAAAGTTGCTAGTTCGTCCAGAGAAATCTAGCTGTCCTTTCCTTTCCCCCAGGGAACTGGACAGGATGGATTGTGCCCAAATTTGGAGCCCCCCCACCCCATCGTGTGTTCCCCATTATCTTGACACAATGTTTACATTCTGTGACATTGTTCTTTATTAGCCTAGGCTGTTTGTTCAATGTGTAACAGATTGACTCTTCCCAACTCAGATAGCAAAGGGAAGAAATCCCTCCTTAAACCCAGCGGGTGACTTGTGCCCATGCAGCTTAAGTCCTTTCTCTGTGCTCCCACACACTCCAGGTCCCCCAAAAGCCTGGCTCTCTACTACTGTCAGTGAGTTACTTGGCATTTCAAAGCTGGAAGAAACTTGAACTTGTCTGATAGAGTGGCCCATCCCACGTACTTGCTTACGAGATCTAGAGAGGTGAACAGAAGCGATCGGTTTTAGGCTGGGTGGTCCAGGCAGGGCTTAGGCCTCAGCAGAGGTTTCCTGCCTGTGGGCAATTTGTTAGTTTGTTTTGTTTTTCTTTTTTGAAAGGCCAGGCAGGGTAGCTTAGGGGTTGAGAGCGAGGAGGCCTCCCTGGTTTGGGGTCCCAGCTCTGCAGCTCTTCCTGGCTGTGTGCCCTGGGCAGTAGCGTTGGCCTCACGGGTTTTTTTTTCTGGGGGGATTAAATCAGCAAAGACACAGGAAGGCACTTCAAGGAAAGTACCTGTGTCGAGAATGTGGACGTATTTTATATGAGGCGGTCACCACTGGGTCACGGCCCTGCCTTCGTCATGATATTTTGAAAGTCAGGTGTTCTCAAAGTCAGGGCCGTCTTCAGCAGGGCTTCGCGGTGCCGGGCCTCTGTCTGTCCACTTTTGGGGGCTGGACGGACCCAGGTTTGATTCCCAGACATTTACTAGCTTGGTGACCTCGAACTCCAGGTCCTCATCTGTACAGAGGGATGTGACATTCGCCTGGCTGAGTAGTTGTGGGGCTTCAGTGACACAGCACAGGTAAATCCCTTGGCTTGGTTCCAGGTCTACCATTATATTTTGATCCAGCCAAAGGCCGGGTTGAGATCAAGCCTCAGAAGGTAGGTATTCGTTGGAGGTGGTCTGTAAAAGCCACGATGTTGTCAGATTTTAGTTAATAATGGAACAGCGGTAAATGCTCTATCTGACTCTAACCACCTGACTTTTTCAACTCAGCACTCAGCGTAAAAGAGTTCTCGATAGTGCACCTTCTTCTCTCCGTCTTTCCTCCGCGTGATTAATGGATGACCCGGGGTTCATTATTGCACACTCAGAAATCTTGTTCTCGTCCTAGGGCTGCGATCTCTTCTATGATGGAGGGAAGCCGGCAGACGAGAGTGTCCCGGCCCTACAAGATCAGCGAATCCTCAAAGGTCTGTGAATGGTCGCTCACCACCTGTGCAAGTTGCCCGGAACGTGTGGTATTTTTCTGATGAGCTCAGTCCTGAAGGACAGGCTTTCTGTTCTTGGTGGTGGTGTTGGCCTCCTTAGCAATGAATGGAGGGGGAGCACGGGCCCGGGGTAGGAAACGTCCAAAACCCAGAGCCGGGGCGCGGGGGACATTAGAGATATACCTTGACTCGCTTGTTCTTTGCCTCAACTCAAAGACGTGGATGGGACAGAAGGAGAAAGCCATGGGACGTGTGTCCCCACCTGGGGGCTCAAAATCTCCAAGGACACATCCATGGACAAGCCGGCATCCGACCTCACGGTTGGGGCCCCATGTTGCATACCTGGATGTTAAGGGCCCAGAGTCTTCCCCCACTTGTGGCTTTCTGGGACCCTAGGAGCCAATGAGGGTGGGTTCCCCAGGGCCGGCCTACCTACCTGTGTCGTGCTGGCCACATCAGGGTCACCCTGGGAGAAGCTGGGGGAGGGGGGCAGGTATCTAATTAGAAACGCATATACCCAGCCCCACCCCAAACCTACTGAATTACCGTCTGAGAGCAGGACCTGGCAATCTATACCTTCGGCAGACTCTAGGCTACTATAAGTAAGGACAGAGGGGACCAATTTGCGGGCCAGTCTCCGTCCACACCTCTTTTATAAATATTAGTAACATCTCTTTTTTTCTTTAAAAAAATTCTTTTTATCACCCTTTTGCCTTAAAAGTGGCCCTTTTGGAGATTTAAATTTTACAGTAACCTCAGATCACACATTTTCAGTGGAGCCAGTATTGCCCCCAAGGGGGAAAAATTGTTTTGGGGGGGATGAGTGCAAAAAGAATTCTCTTGCTTGTGATGCCATACTCACAGGTCACTTACAGATACACAGAACGCATGTGGCGTTAGAACTTCACAGGCACCGTTAGGAAACAGTGTCTTCAAAGAAGACTGAAAAAAGGTGAAGGAACACCCGTTTAGGAAAAGGGGCTTGCGAGCAGCCTGGAGGTTCGAGGGCAAAACGGAGGTTTTGCAGATGTGCATGAAAGGAGAAGGGGTTAGAATTTTCAGGAGAGGTGGGTTCTCCGCAGAAACGGGCTCCTGCCTCCGAGCTACCCAGAAGGCTCTTGCCAAGGCCGGCTTTATCTGCTGTGAAAACCCAGAAAGGGACGGACTCAAAGAGGCTTTGTGGCAGAACCTGGATGCGGAGACAGTGTGGCTTTCTGAGCGTCACAGCGCTAGAAATCTTTGTCCCTTAGAGTTTGTTTCTGTCTGAATCTATCCCTTGGTTAGATCGTATCTGTGTTTCTGGATGGTAAATGTACCCTGGATTTGCTAGCCGTTAGGCACACCCAGATAGCCAGCCCCCCGATGATAACAGAGATGACCAGGCCCTCCAGCCCCAGTCCCCGGCTTCCAGGACTGGGGCTCCGTCTGCCCTTGAACTTAACGCGAGTAAGGCTCTTTTCACTGGTTACTGTGCCTCTGAGGTCTGCCCCCGTGGCTGTGTGTACGGGGTAAGCTGTTCCTTCCCGGTGCCGGGGGCTTCCGTTGGAAGAGCCATTGCAAGGGGCGCCTGGGTGGCTTAGTCGGGTAAGCGTCCGACTTTCGCCTGGGTCATGATCTCGCGGTTCGTGGGTTCGAGCCCTGCGTCGGGCTCTGTGCTGACTGCCAGCTCGGAGGCTGGAGCCTGTTTCAGTCTGTGACTCCTTCTCTCTCTGACCCTCCCCTGCTCACGCTGTCTCTCTCTCCTAGAAATAAATAAAACATTAAAAAAAAAAAAAAAAAAAGGAAGAGCCATTGCTGGCGTGCCTGGTCGGGAACATGTTGATCCATTCTGGTGGTGAAGCGTGTTTTTACCTAAAACGCTCCGTACGTGCTGCATTCGGGCTGGGTTCGCTGCTGAAGGCCTGTGTGCCTTCTCCCACCTTGCCTTGGCCTCCGGGGAAGGGCGCTGAACTAGGACGTGAACGAATGGAATTCATACCGTCCAAGGATGTTGGGGTCGAGGCTTCTAATTTTTAGGAACCGCCGCGACTCTGTTACTGGTGTCCCTTTGAAACTGGGAGGTCGTGCTTGGGGTTTTTTGTCGTCGTCGTTCTTTGTTTGTTTGGAAGCTTTCATTGCTGCAGCTCCTCTAAATTACCCAGAAACGGGTGAAGAACGAAGTGTGCCTACTGAGCACGGAGACCCGGGTTTAGAAACAGTGGCCGCTGTCTCCCCTGGCCTGGCCCACTGGCGCAGATGTGTCCTCCGCAGATGTGTCCTCCGCAGCTGTCCCCATGCCCCGCCCCCGCCGGGGGGCCGGTTTCCTCTTCACACGGCAGCTGGGGGGCCCTGTGTGCACCCGTGTGAGGGAGGTGGCTCCACCTTCCCCAGCAGCTCACAGACACCCGGGGGATCCCCCCTGGTGCCCCTCCCTTCCTGGGGCTCTGAGCCGCTGCCCTCAGGAGACAGTGGCTGCTGTAGTGCGTTTATACTGCCTTCCTCAAGTCCACACCCGAGAGGGGCCCCGGGCCGGTGCGGGTCGGAGCCCAGAGCGGGCCAGCCGGGCGCCCTCTGCCTGTGACCAGAGTAGACCGTGCGATCCGTGTGTGGAGCCTCCAAGAACCCGCCGCGGAACGTAAGAGCCATGAAGCCTGGCTCTCTGCGCCTGGAATGAAAGGCCGCTTCGGGCACTACCTGTTTGGGGTCCTCGTCAGTCAGAGGATGTTGCCGGCACCTGGAACCCGGACCCCGGGGAAGGAGAGCTGGGAGGAAGGGGAGAAGACAGTGGAACCGCAGCAGGGGGACACAGGTCGGGAAGTGACCTGCGGGGACTCAGGGACCTGGCGCTGCCCCCACAGCCGCTCACACCGCCCGAGCCCTCAGTCCCCCCGCCCGCACCGCTTCTCCTGTGAGGCTCAGTGCCCAGCCAGCCCCCTGCAAACACCCTCCGGTGGACCAGCTACCCCTGGATGTGCTCGGACAGCCTGTGTCTTTCTGTACTGAATTTCCTGGTGTTCCTGCGCAGCGTGTGGATCCTGAGCCCCCAGAGCCTGACTGGTCTTGGAGACGCCGCTGCCTAGGGCTGACGTGTCCTTGTATCCTCCAAAGCACGTGGCCGGCACACAGCACCCCGTAAACGTCTCCCGACCTGGATCGCTTGAATTGATCCATTTTAAGTGTTCGCATTATCTCATTTGTTAATTCCAGTGCTGTATGGCGATTGAAAGTTCGGGCTCTGAAATCAGAGCCAGCCGCAAATACCAGCCCTGCCTCTCAGTCACCATGGGGCTTTGGGCAAGTTTCCTAGAAAGTCTCTGAGCCTCGGTTTTCTTCATCTGGGAAATGGGCATGATTTCAGTCCTTCCCTTGGAGGAGGGTCATCGTGACCTGCAAATGGGAGAGCACATATCTGGCGCACAGTGTGAGATTCGGATAAGCCCTGCCCTGGGGAAGAGACCATGTTCCTGCACTTTTCCTGATTTCTCTTTTCTGAAAGTGGGACCCTGGAAGCACCTTAGTCGGGATGTGTCGTGGAAGTGTCTGGACCCATCAGTAGAGATGGGAGTCTCTAGCATGGCTGGTCGCTAAGCATTTTCAAAAGCCCGGGGAGAGCAGTCTTCCTCGGTGCGAGGCCTCGGTGGGAAGTGATTGTCCTGAGCTGTCGTCCTGTCTCCTTGACTCCCCAGCTGGAGCGGTAAACGCCTCATCCTCTCTCGTGAGACCAGGAAAGGGGGGCTCTGAGGTTCCTCATGCCTTTCCCAAGATCACACGGCTAGCAAGGAGCAGATCAGGGGTTCAAACCCACGTTCTGTCCAAGTTTAGAGGCCATGCCTGAGCAATTTCACTGTCCCTACAGGAAGGCAGTTGCTAAACCTTTGTGCTCAGGACCCACAGGAAGAAAGAAAGGGGGTAGGGAGAGAAAAAGTAAAACTTGCAGTACTTGTATTTAGAAAGAAGAAAAGAAGGAAAGATGAGCGAGGAAGAGAGATTAAGTTTTTAGGGATCGTATTTATCAATAAAGAAGGCAGGAAGGAAGGGAGAATGGTAAGCTTTTACAAACTGCAGGTGATAATGCCACTTTTTTTTTGTTTATTTGTTTAAAGATTTTATTGGTGGGGGAGCCTGGGTGGCTCAGTCAGCTGAGCATCCGATTTGGGCTCAGGCCAAGAACTCAAGGTTCCTGGGTTCAGGCCCCGCATAGGGCTCTGTGCTGACAGCTCGGAACCTGGAGGCTGCTTCTGATTCTGTGTCCCCCTCTCTCCGCCCCTCCCTGCTTGCACTGTGTCTCTTTGTCTTTCTCTCTCTCTCTCTCTCTCAAGGGTAAATAAACATTAAAAAATATATAAAAATTTTATTGGTAAGTAATCTCTACACCCACTGTAAGGCTCAGAGCCACAACCCCGAGATCAAGAGTCTTGTGCTGCAGCGGCGAGCCAGCCGGGCCCCCTTTGGGAATTGGCATTTGCAAAAAAGAAGGAGACCTACAGTGCGCACGCGCCTGTTCCCTGCCGTGCGCTCCGAGTCGTCACTGCCCACTTTCCTTTCTTTAGGGGCTGGTTGTGAGGCACGGGGCTGAGCCCAGGACCCTGCGGTGGGGGGTGGGGGAGTGCCGCCTGCTTCGGTCCCCGCCCCGCCCCTGACCGGAGCTCTCCGCGCAGGTGTACCACTGGGCCGAGCACTCGAGCACGGTGCTGCAGCGGCTGAACGAGCAGCGTCTGCGCGGCCTCTTCTGCGACATCGTCCTGGTGGCGGACGAGCAGCGCGTGCCGGCCCACCGCAACCTGCTGGCCGTGTGCAGCGACTACTTCAACTCCATGTTCACCATCGGCATGCGCGAGGCCTTCCAGAAGGAGGTGGAGCTCGTCGGCGCCTCCTACATCGGCCTCAAGGCCGTGGTGGACTTCCTGTACGGCGGGGAGCTGGCGCTGGACGGCGGCAACATCGACTACATCCTGGAGACGGCGCACCTGCTGCAGATCTGGACGGCGGTGGACTTCTGCTGCGAGTACCTGGAGCAGGAGGTGAGCGAGGACAACTACCTGTACCTGCAGGAGCTGGCCTCCATCTACAGCCTCAAGCGGCTGGACGCCTTCATCGACGGCTTCATCCTCAGCCGCTTCGGCACGCTGTCCTTCACGCCCGACTTCCTGCAGAACATGTCCATGCAGAAGCTGTGCGCCTACCTGGGCAGCAGCGAGGTGCAGCGCGAGTGCGAGCACGACCTGCTGCAGGCCGCCCTGCAGTGGCTGACGCAGCAGCCCGAGCGCGAGGCGCACGCCTACCAGGTGCTGGAGAACATCCACTTCCCGCTCATCCCCAAGAACGACCTGCTGCACCGCGTCAAGCCGGCCGTGTGCTCGCTGCTGCCGCGCGAGGCCAACTGCGAGGGCTTCATCGAGGAGGCGGTGCGCTACCACAACAGCCTGGCGGCGCAGCCCGTCATGCAGACCAAGCGCACGGCGCTGCGCACCAACCGCGAGCGCCTGCTCTTCGTGGGCGGCGAGGTCTCCGAGCGGTGTCTGGAGCTCAGCGACGACACCTGCTACCTGGACGCCGAGAGCGGGCAGTGGGTCAAGGAGACGCCGCTGCCGGCGCGCCGGAGCCACCACTGCGTCGCCGTGCTGGGCGGCTTCATCTTCATCGCCGGCGGCAGCTTCTCCCGGGACAACGGAGGGGACGCGGCGTCCAATCTCCTTTATAGGTATGACCCCCGCTGTAAACAGTGGATCAAGGTGAGATTAAAGCCGGATTCTTTCTTTACTCTTTGAGGACTTTCGGTCTCTTACCCCAGCCTTGACTGCCCCCTTCCTGCTTCCTGCTTCCGGACGGAGGGGGGTGTGGCCAGAAGGGGCGGGCCCCGGAGGTCCCGCCCTTCCCCCCAGCCCGCACTCCGCCCTGCCCCGCCCCCCGGCCGCCGCGCAGGCGCAGTCATTGCCTTGTCCGGGGCGGGGCTCTCTAATAGAACCTTCTGCGGCGGTGGAAACGGTCCACGCCTGGGCGGTCCCGTCGATGCCCCAGCCGCCAGCCACGTGTGGTGACTGAGCGCTCAGAACGTGGCCTGTGGCACCGAAGGGCCGAACTTTCTATTTTGTACCCTTTTAACTAATTCACGTCCGAGTGTAAATGGCCGTATGAGGCGGGGGGTAGTGCCGGCCCAGAGATCTGACTCGGGGTTCCAGCAGTGCCCCCCCATCTGAGAGTCTCCCCAGAGCACCCTCCTTTGGGAACGGTCTGGAGCTGGTGGTGGCCGTGGCCCAGCAGGCGTGGGGACTCCTGGCCGGCGTGGGTCCCTCCCCGCTGGGCCGAGTCCCCGCCGGGGAGGTCCGGCCGGGCCGGGGGGGGCTGGCGAGCCGCCGGCAGGGAGAAGGGGGTCCTTCTCCCCCACGACCCCCCCTCAGAAGTCAGTCTGTCCTGTGCTCGCACCTCAGCGTTTCTGTGTAACCAGGTGATTCTGTCTGAGCTCAAAACCCGGAACGGGCTCCGAGGGTCCCTCTGTTTCACCCTCACAAAATACCCCCCCTCGGCGCGGACGGCAGGACCGCCCCCCACAGCTCCGCAGGGCGGCAGCCGGCAGGGCCGGGCTCCTTTGGGACCGTGCTCACGTCTGTGTCCTGCTTGAATTATTTAAAAGAAAAAAAAAAAGTTGAGCCCTCTGCTTTTCAGTTTCCTGGTCGCTCTGCTTTTCAGTTTCCTGGTCGCCCCTTTCTGTGCGTTCACCCGGTAGCGAGCGGCGTTAGCGTTCGGGGTCGGCTGGGGGAGGGGCAAGGCGGGAGATGGAGCTTTATCCGAAACCCCTAATCCCGCAGCTCTGGATTCTGTGTTCTGTGGATTCGATCCGCACGGTCAGCCTCGCGGCAGACAGGTCGGGGACCGTGTTCTCTGTCCCCTTCAGGGGGGGCTTGCAGCGTCCCGAGGCTTCTGTTTCTCGTCAAGGTTGACTCCCCGCCCCCACACGCACTTGGCCGCTGCCCGGCCTTCCCGGGCTCCGTGCGCCCAGCACGCGCTGGGGAGGTCGGGGCCCAGGCGGCCGCTGGCCGGGTGTGGGGAAGGGAAGGTGCAGGTGTCCCGCCTCCGCAGGTGGCCTCCATGAGCCAGCGCCGCGTGGACTTCTACCTGGCCTCCATCGAAGACATGCTGGTGGCCGTCGGTGGCCGGAACGAGAACGGAGCCCTTTCTTCGGTGGAGACGTACAGCCCCAAGACCGACTCCTGGTCCTACGTGGCCGGCTTGCCAAGGTGACTGCGCGGCGGAGGAGGGGGGGCGAGTCCCCAGACGGGACGACTTTGGGGTTCCAGTCATCCACCTCGTTTACTCGGTATTTTGGCCTCTGATTTCAGGAAAAGCCTCCTGGCTTGTAAATAACCCTGGGGAGGGCGTGGCGGTGACAAGTCAGGGGACAGACCACCCAAGTGCAAGTTCGCCTCTGCCGCCAGGACGGAGCTCCCTCAGTCTTCAAGTCTGTGCTCTTGGGTTTGAGGGGGAGAGCGTCAAGCTCAGATAACGGGGCTTTGCCGAGAGATGTCCCTGAGCGTGGGCTGGGGTTGGTCCTAGTTGTGACAGAGCCGGGACACGAGCCGGTGTCTTCAGGCTGTTCTCCCTCCGTCTGTAGGCAGGCGTGGTCACACTGCCCTTTAGGGCTGTCGGTGAGGTGTTCCTGAGGAGCCCCCCAACGCGGAGCCCCCCCCACAGCATCCAGTCGCCCAGGGCTCCTTCTCTTTGGTTGCCCGCGTGGACGTGTGCTCTCAGGGTGCCGACAGGCCCCACAGAAGGTGCTGGCCACGTACTTAGCAGCTCCCCGTGGCTGAACGGGGAGACACGTGTTCTGAACCATGCGGTCTTGGGCGCATCCCCAGGAGCCGACGGGTGCGCCCACTCGTCACCACCTTCGTGTGGAGGTTCTGAGGAGCCCGTGCAGCGGTCCTTTGACGTCTGGGATCGTAGCTGCTGGTTACCACACGTCACCTCTGGCTAAGGCTTTATGTGACGAGTCCTGATACACACAGGGACCTGGTGCGGTGGAGGTGGGCACCCGTGTAATCGGTCACCCAAACCGGGGTGGCAGTGAGCAGGGAACGTTAACTGTAAATGCTGACCCTGCAAACGCAAACCGGGGCTACGGTCTCCCTAGGTTTAGGCACTTTTTTTATCATCCCCTTTTACAGATGGAGGAGTGAGGCTCCGTGATCGTGATGAGGGGCTCTGTGGCCATCCCTCTGGGCCGCGGCGGCAGTGATTCCTGTACCTACTGAAACAACCTGATTGTTTCTTCCTACATGGGCCTTAGGTGCCCGAGGTGCCGCACTCACTCGTGTGTGTGGGTGAAGAGACCTGCCCGGGCTGTGGCCCCAGACGCTCCCTGTCCCGGCCACCCGCCTCCTCCTGCAGCCAGGCTCCCACACTGCCTCCCTCTGTTACGTCACCTTTGTTTGCACTTGGGTTCTGTCGTTTCCTTTTTGGTCTTTATATACATGGCGCTTTCTTATTTTTTGTTTTAATGTTTATTTTTGAGAGAGAGAGAGAGAGAGAGAGAGCATGAGTGGGGGAGGGGCAGAGAGAAAGAGAGCGAAAGAGAGCGAGCATAAGCAGGGGAGGGGCGGGGGGGGCACAGAATCAGAAGCAGGCTCCAGGCTCCGAGCTGTCAGCACAGAGCCTGACATGGACCTTGAATTCCCGAGCCGTGAGATCATGACCTGAGCTCAGGTCTGACGCTTAACCACTTGACCGACTGAGCCCCCTAGGCGCCCCTGCATGGCACTTGCTAGAGAGTTTTCGGTGTACAGAAAATTGAGCAGAAGCCACAGTTCGTTCCTATGGACCCTCTCCTCTGAGCTCACGTCCCCCGGCGCTACATTTGTTACAACTGACGCACCCAAGTGGCTACATGACCCTAACCGAGGTCCAGGTGCTAAGGGAAGGCTGGCTGTGTCCCCTGGGCTGTGGGTTTGGACAAAAGTAGGGGTGTGACTCCACCCTGGCATGTCACACCAAGTGGTTTCACAGCCCTGCGAACCTCCCGTGCTCCCCGCGTTCATCCCACCCGGGCCCTGAGCCCCCGACAACCACGGATTTGTCACTGTCCTAGTCTTTCCTAGAATCTCACAGAGTTGAGACCGTACTTTGTTTCATTCATGTTTGCTGTATACTTTGAAGAGGAACCGATGAGGGCCTCAACCACACAGACCTGTTGTTTTTAGCACTTAGGGGAGGGATCGGCCTTCTAATTATCCCCATCCGGACTCGCAAAGATGGAGGAGGGGGGGCAGGCACAGTGGGGGGGGGCGCTCTCACCCGCCCAGCTCTGCCGCTTCCTGGACGGTGGGTGGCAGCTGCCGTCTGCGAAGCGCACAGGGGGTGCGCGCTCCCGCGTGGTCCCCTCAGGGTCCCACAGCCCCCCTCCTGCCCCCTTTCGGAGAGGGAAAGCGCGGAGCCCCGGCACGGGGCGGCCCGGCCTGGCGCGGGGCTGAGCCCCCTCTGTGTCCCCGTCCGTCCTCCGTCTCTCCGCAGGTTCACCTACGGCCACGCGGGCACCATCTACAAAGACTTCGTGTACATCTCGGGCGGCCACGACTACCAGATCGGCCCCTACCGCAAGAACCTCCTCTGCTACGACCACCGCACGGACGTGTGGGAGGAGCGGCGGCCCATGACCACGGCGCGCGGCTGGCACAGCATGTGCAGCCTCGGCGACAGCATCTACTCCATCGGCGGCAGCGACGACAGCATCGAGTCCATGGAGCGCTTCGACGTGCTGGGCGTGGAGGCCTACAGCCCGCAGTGCAACCAGTGGACGCGCGTGGCGCCCCTGCTGCACGCCAACAGCGAGTCGGGCGTGGCGGTGTGGGAGGGCCGCATCTACATCCTGGGCGGCTACAGCTGGGAGAGCACCGCCTTCTCCAAGACGGTGCAGGTGTACGACCGCGAGAAGGACCAGTGGAGCAAGGGCACCGACCTGCCCAAGGCCATCGCCGGCGTGTCCGCCTGCGTGTGCGCCCTGAAGCCGCGGCTGGAGGACAAGAAGAAGAAGGGCAAGGGCAAGAGGCCCCAGGACCGGGGCCAGTGACCCCCCCCACCCCCCCCCCACCCCCGGGGACCCGGCCCCCGCCGCCCCCGGCCCGCCAGAGCGTGAGGACCGGCAGCGACTTCTCCGTAGCGTCCGGAACCATGATGTACTTCTTAGCAGCCTTTTTTACTTTTATGATTCTTGGTATTTCTATGATATCACAGTAACCGATTAAATATTCTATATAGTTTTACATATTATCTTGCTTGAATAATTACACCAGGGCCCAGGCAGGACATAGACCCTCAGGTCTGTACGCACCCCCGAGGACGCCCCACCCCCACCCCCTCCGTCCCCCCGAGAGTCCCTCGGGGAGGGGTCACGCAGGGAGACTAGGGGCGGACCCCCAGTCCACGCCCCCTCCACTTGGCTGAGCTTTTACAAAACTCGGACTCCTGGGCCCCACTTCAGAACTATCCATTCTAAAACTACCAGGAGTGGGGGCGGAGGGGGTGCCGGGAAACTGGATCGCACCCAGTTCCTGGGATGACTGAGCACTGGCCACGTACAAGCAGTGGCCAAGGTCAAGTGCATCCGTGTTTATGAGTGGGGACACAGAGACCCCGACGGGGTGAGTGGGGGACCGAGTGACACTCACTGGACGGCCAGGCAAGACCCAAGACTTCTCAGCAGGGAGATGCTCCCGCCAAGACTTGCCGGTCGGGTAACTTGTTTGTGAGTAAGCCCACTGTCCTGATTTCTAAAAGAGTCTAGGTAATCAAGAAACTAAAAAAAAAAAAAAAAAGGCATGAGACTCTTTATAAACATTTTTTCTGTAATTTGTGCTTTTTTTCCCCCCTGCTTTTATTTTTCCTGAACCTGCTGTTACTTATATCACTGATGTACTGAGCCCGCAAAGACTATGTTCCTCTCTCAGGAAAGAAAAAGCCGGCATCCTAGAATTCGCCATGGTTTTCTGTGGCCTGAAGCCCACGGGAGCCCCTCCGGGAGCGAGCCAAGCACACGTCGCTCCCCGAGGAGGCTGTCAGGTACCCCCAGCTCAGCCGTCCGCTGCTCAGCCGTTTTGTGCTGCTGGGCAAGTTCTTTAACAAGTACTGGCCGACCCCTCACTCGGGCGGCAGGTCAGAATGGCGGGGCGCGGCTGTGTCGGTCTGTGTAAGCTATTAACGCACATTCCGCTCCTGCTGGAGACGTGTGACCGTCCTGTGCGGGTCCCTGCAACCCTCACTATCGCTGCGCGCCCTCGAAGGCAGGCTGGGGACACACGGATGACGGGAGGGTAAGAGCGTGCTCGGTTTTTATCGCAAGCCGAGGGAGGCATTCGTGATCGATGCCTCAACAAAGATCTGACTGCAGAGATGAGAACACCTCACAATGTCTTGTCATCCTTGACGTTAGACTATGAATCTCAGTTATATCCTTTAAAAAAAAAATTACCTCCTTTGTCCTTCCTTTCCTTTCCCATAAAGGAGTACTGTGATCTCGAGCGGCTTGGGCCTTGAAAGTTTCAGTACCTAACAGTACCCCTCTGTTAGTGGGGCGAGCGGTCTGCTGACTTAGCTAGTTCAGTGCACGTGGAGGTCCCTAGAGGCTTGTTGAGAGGTTCTGCAGGGATGCCAACAATCAAATCAAAAGCCGTACACTCTTCTTGAAGCTCCACAATACTTCGGTGTATTAAAGGCTCTGAGAAGTCCCTCATTGATTAACTTAGCATTCCATCAACCCAGCACTTCCAAGCTTCATTGAGCCCGAAACCCTTTTCTGCCTCCCCTCTAGCGTGGCCCTCCACAAAACGTGTTTTGCCCAACTTTGGGATTGCCTACCCCCTTCCTATTCCAGGAAAGATTTCATTATTTGCAGACCCGTTAGAAGGCATGGAACACATGGTCTTTCCTCCCCAGCTCAGCCTCACTCATGAACAAAGAGGTGGTTGGTTGTTGGACCAGATGCCAGGGGCAGGCGGGGAAGAGCACACAGATTCCACGTGTGCTCCGGGGAGCAGGATGGCTTTGACCTTGGGAAGAGGAGAGAGAGCCATCGGTTTTTAGCGTAAGCCAGCTCTTTTATTTTTGACTCCCAGGGCATGTGCCCGGAGAAGGGCACAGTGGCGGTCGCTCTGATTTTCTTGTGCCCTGAGGATTGTGTACGGTGTCCTGCACCAACTCCTTCGTGACCTCAGTCTTGCCGTCCTGAAGGCACTTTGCCATTTACATGGCTCGCAGTCTAATGCTATTAGCGTTGGGAGCGTTCTCTGAAAGGTAAACGTGATAAGTTTTTTTTCATAAACGTCACATAACTGGGGGTGGCCTCCCTGTGCTACGAAGGATTTTGGAGCCCTTCGTCGGGGTCAGTGGGAAAGCCTCATGACCGAGGAACGGCACAGCGGTGGGACCCACAACAGCCGTCCGAGGTGTTAACGACGGAAATCGCTGCGCCCTGTGCAGTCCAGCTGAGAACGGGAGAAAATGCCCCCCCCCGCACCCCTGCGATGGGCAGAGCGGGGCGAGGTCCCCTTGCAGCTGGCCCTTGGGACTGGTGGGCGGCTGCAGCGACACAGACTCGGTCCCTGGGGGCGGCCACCCCGACACCCACCCAGCAGCACCACGTCCTGTCTTAGAGGACCCCTGGATCCTGTCGTGCGATCTTTCCAAATAAGTGCGGTGGGCTTCCGTGCGGCTTTGCGGGGTTTTGGTTTTTCTCGCTTTGGAAGAACTAGAGTTCTGAGCCCACAGTCCCTGTACGTTTTGAGTTTGCTCCTCACCTGCCTGCGAACCCTGTTTGCTGAAGACCTAAATGTGACACCAGAAGGAAGGAATGTAGAAAGCGGGGTGACTTACTGTGTTCTTCCTGCCGTCAGAGCACACGGGGCTCGTCTTCACGGCTTGCTTGCGTGAGGCTCACTCGGTACTTTTCACGGGTTAGATGTTAAGCGTTCACATGCTCACATTTTAGAAAGGCGGCCGGACTCGCATGTCTTGCTCCGAGCAGAAAACCTCGCGTGTGTATTTATATTGTGAAATGCCCCTCCCCTGGCTTCTTAATGACAAGGTGACCTCTTAGTAGAAACCCCAGAAGCCAGCCCTACGAGGTGTTCAGGGTGGGGGTGGAGGGAATAGAGCCTGCCCTCTGAGGCCCAGGGTCCCCAGTCGGAGCTCGCACGGGCTAACCTGCGGTTCCGGGTCCCTGGCCCCTAAGCCAGGGGCTTGCAGCACCGTGGGAAGTGGGGGACCTCCGCCCCCACTCCCTCCCCCTGGCAGAGTTGTCAGCCTTGAACTTCACCCCGGTCCTCCGTGGCGCGTGGCAGGGCCACCACCTGCCCGAGGGGTACCTCCCGGGGCCTTGTGTCTCTCCGAGCTTTTGGCTAGAATCTCAGACCGCTGGCCCCGCCCCGGGACGGTTCATCCTTGGCGTCTCCGTGGACTCCGTGTCTTCGGAGGGGAGGGGACAGGCGGGTCCTAATGGCAGGATAAACCGCTAGGGTGTCAGGCAGCTCCACGGGCACCGGGAGGTCCTGCCCTGCACGTCAGCCAAGCCTGGCAGTTTTTCAAGTTTTTTGAAGTGTTTTGGTACTTTTTGATACCGTTTGCTAACAACCTCGGGAGTTTCTGGCCTCGCTCCCCACCCCACCCCCCCTCCCTGGGCTGGCCCCCGACAGCAGACGCCCTGGGATGGGCGCCCGGACCCCGCCTGCCTCCAGTGGCTTTGTCTCGGATCTTGCTCTCCTCCGTGGCTGCCCTCTCATCGACAACTCTTGAATCTTGCATGGTCACGCGTGGCCCCACGTGGCCCGTGACTGTGACCACGTAGGCCCAAGGGCGCTGAGTTGCCAAGAAGACGTCCTCACCCCCTTAAGCCACTGTCGCATTTCTTCCGAAGCTCCTACCTCAGCCACGTGCACAGAGGTGGAAACGTCCCCGAGGACTGCTCCGGAATCACCCGTCTCCCAGGGGTGGGGCTCTGCTCACTGGGCCCTCAGCCACTCACCTCCACCCCCTCTTGTTAAAGACATTTCACGACGAAGTCTGTAACCGTGAGCCATCCTGCACTTTACAGAATTACTGCACTCGGCTCGGAGGTCTGGTCCTCACTTTTTTAACATGAGTAGAATTGGTGGGCTATGACGGGGGGTGTTGAAGTGTCAAGAAACCATCTGTTGGTTGCCTTCGTTAAAAGAAGTAAATGAACGTACAGATTGAGTGGTGGGGCCTGGCCAAGGGGGTAACCCTTCCACATCCGTGTTCTTTGAGAAAAGGAACTCCGAGTGACCTGACGTCATCGCCACAGGCTTGCCTGCATCGGAAGGGAGACTCCAGTCCTTTGGGGTCACTGAACTTAGTCACCAGCCTCCCCTCCCCGCCCCCGTTTGAAAACCAGTAAGATACTTGGCGATTAAGTAATTCACCGATTAAGTAATTCACCGGGTATGTTCTGGCTACTAATGTTACCAACATCTGTAATTGTATGCGTGTGAGTGAGTGTGTGTGTGTGTGTGTGTGTGTGTGTGTGAATTTGTTGCTTTTGTATTTGTAATTTATGACACGTGGAGGTCTTCCGCGTCTTTACCTCTTTTTCATGCATTTTCCGCACGTTGATTTTTTTTCCCCTTTGTTTTTAATACCATCCAGAGTATTCGATTCTCAAAACACATTAAAATGGTTTGCCTGCTGGGGTATGGTTTATTTTATAACTACACTCCCAGTCCTGTGTGGTTATGGCAATGATCTCCGGGCCTGTGTTCTCTGCCTGAGTCAAAAGGAACTCCTTGCTCGTTGAGCCCAAATATAATTTGGAAATTAACCAGGCTGCCCTTTAGGACTGGGGGAGGCTGGGGCGTTTCTGTGCTGCTTTCATTCTGCTTCTAATTACTGTATTTTGCCAGGAATTTCATTCAGAGCCTTGATTGCAGCACCAAGTCCTGTGACCTGAAATGAAGCCATTTGCTTAAATTTGTGTCAGTTGGGGAAATTTGATTAGAGAAGAAAAACAGAAACCCAGGGAAAGAAACATAGCTGATGGCGTGCAATTTATTATCTTTATCAGAAAAATAGAACGTTTCTATGAGAACAGAGTTTGCTCTATGTCCCGTGGGCCCAAGAAGAAGATGTGGCCCCCCTGCCCCTCTGGGGTTTCACAGGCCGCCTGCAGACGAGCCCGGTCACGCTTGGGAACACCTTTTCCCTGTGCCTTTAGCAGTTCGGCACCCGGAGGACGGTGGGCGGGACCCGCGCGCCCATCACACCTGGAACCTGAACTAGAATTTGCCTCTGAGCCGGTGAGCCGCCCCAAGCGGGCCCCTGGCCAGCAGATGCCACACTCTCACTGCTGGTCTCTCTCGCCTTGGGTTCTCTTGAACCCAGAACCTTAGACAGGGCAGGCGACTCATCTGGGGAGGGTCCGCAGGAAGCTGGAGTGAGGCCGGAAGGAGGAAGGGCTGGTGACGAGGGGTCTTATCTGCAGCGGAGTAAGAAACCACTTCCAAGCAGTGGCTTTAAATGATAAGCATTTACTTTGCAGCGTTGACGGGGCTCCGCTAGGCAGCCCCGCCCTCCTCCCCGGTCCCGCCCACGGCCAGGGTCAGGTGTGGGTCCTGGAGGCTCACCGCGAGGTGGGGCTCCTCCAGCACCCCGCCCTCAGCCCCTCCTCCTCCTGGCCCCCCACCCCTCCAGGCCCTTCGGCCTCTCTCGCTGGTTTCCCCACGTGGTGGCCTGGCTGCACCCAGATTTTCTCACATGGCCGCCGAGGACTCCCAGACCCCATGTCCCGAGTTAGCAGCTGCACAGCCTCTCCTGACACAGACCCGGCTCCTTCCATTCTTTCAACTACTCGAAAAGGACCACCACTCGGGGCGTCGGGGTGGCTCAGTCGGTTAAGCGTCCAACTGTCCGTTTCAGCCCGAGTCATGATCTCAAGGCTTGGTGAGTTCGAGCCCCGCCCGCGTCGGGCTCTGCGCTGACGGCGTGGAGCCTGCTTGGGATTCTCTCTCTCTCCCAGTCTCTGCCCCTCCCCCACTCACACTGTCCCTCTCTACAAATAAGTAAATAAACTTAAAACAAAATTAAAACTGGGGACAAACTGATGAGATTAGAGGCAGCATTCATTCTAGGCCTGGGAGGCAGCAACTCCGGGGTGCAGGGGGGCGGGCAGTGGTCCTCAAACCATGGTCCCCTGCCTGGACCAGCAGCATCACCATCACAGGGAACTCGGGGAGGGCGGGGGCGTGCAGAATCTCAGGTCCCACCCCAGGGCTGCCCAATCAGTCAGCCACTCCCGGGCCCGGAGCCCAGCCGCGTGTGTGTGTGTGTGTGTGTGTGTGGTGTGTGCTCACAAGCCCCCTGGTGAGGGTACTGCATGCTCCCTGGGGGACCACCACCCTCTCGAGGTGTCTGTCCCCTGTCTCCAGCCACAGGCCTTCCTGGGCTACAAGCACCTGCCAAATCAGTGACAGCGGCGGCCGGGTTTGCAGCGGCTGAAACCCGCCCCCGGGGCTCCTCTCTGGTTAAGCGCAGCCCAGTCTAGGGGAAGCTGCATCTTTAAGCTGGAAAGGCTGGGGTGGGGGTGGGGTCTCAGAGCAAACGCAGGGCCGCACACCTGCCGTCTCCCAGAGCACGTGAACCTCACCCGTGGACTTCCTGCTGACGTGGGCCGGAAGCTCCTGTGTGGCCCAGCCTTTGGAAGGATCCCCAGCCTCCTCCGGCCCCACGGGGTCATCTGAGCGGGCATGCCACATCGGTGACTCGTCTTCCCCAGGGGCCATGGTGCCACCGCCTCTGTCATCCAAAGGCTCTAAAAATACATAACCGGTGCCGTGGGGCAGGGCACCTCGGCTCTTCAGTCTGTCTCTTGGGCTGTGAGGTGAGACGGGTGGAGGCGATTCGTGCCTCTCAGGCTGAGCTGCAGAGAACCCCCGCCCCCAGGCAGCTGCCTACAAGGAGTTGTGGCCAGGAAAGGTTTGGGGAATGCCAGGGACCCATGAGAGTCGCACCCGGGGACGCACGTGTGGCTGACAGCCTTCACAAATCCGTCGAGGGTACCATCTACCTTTGCTGAAACCAGGATCCCCCAAGTTGGGTGCCCCTGGCCTCTCCTCATTTTCACTTCACTAACACGTACAGAACGTGTGTCTGCACGTCACCCCTCGGGAAATGATTTCCGTGTCCCGTCCGCTCTGACAGTCTAAGATCAGACCGTTTCATCACCCGCAGGGCGAGGTGCCGGAGACCTCAGAGATGACGGCCAGCTGCCTTTGTAAGATCTATTCCCCATGGAGGACAGTGGCTTGCTATGGTCACTATGTTTCTTTTTTAATTTTTAATGTTTATTTTTGAGAGGGTACGGGGAGAGACCCAGAATCCGAAGCTGTCAGCACAGAGCCCGACGCGGGGCTCAAACCCACGAACCGCGAAATCATGACCTGAGCCGAAGTTGGACGCTTAACCGACTGAGTCCCCCAGGGACCCCGAGATTAACACTTAAATTGGTGGACAGTGAGTGAAGCCCATCGCCCTCCACTGTGTGGGGGGCCTCATCCAATCAGGTGAAGGCCTTAATAGAACAAAGATGAAACTTCCTGGGGCAAGAGGGGCTCGTCCAGTAGACTGTCCTCAGGCCTGAAGTGCAACGTTAGCCCCTTCCTGGGGCTCCAGCCCACCAGCCCTTCCTGCACATTCTGGGCTTGCAAACCCCTCTAATCACAGGAAGCAATTCCTACAAATGCACGTCTCTCAATATGTATACACACCCTGCGGGTTCTTTCTGGAAAACCCTGACCAATGCAGTGTGGTAACATGAAACGTAGAAGAGACATTAAGCATGAAGATGTTCATTAATATTCATAAGAGTGAACAATTAGAAACAAGATATATGTCGGAAACATGCACGGGACAGAATATTGTACAATCACAATAATGTCAATGAGGGTTTTTTCCACTTTTTAATAAAGTGGAAGAATCGTTGCATGATAGAAGCCAGGATACGAACTCCGATATCTGATAATAATCTCTGTAACGCTTACTGCCCATGCAGTAGCTGAATGCCAGGCACGGGACTGGATGTTTTATATGCATCACTGAACTCAATGAAATTCTCACTGTTACGTTAAATATATGTTTAAAAATTTTTTTAAAATGTTTGTTTATTTCTGAGAGAGGGAGACACAAGTGGGGGAGGGTCAGAGAGAGAGGCAGACACAGAATCGGAAGCAGCTCCAGACTCTGAGCTGTCAGCCCAGAGCCCGACGCGGGGCTCGAACTCCCAGACTTCGAGATCACGACCCAAGCGAAAGTCAGTCGCTTAACTGACTGAGCCACCCGGGTGCCCCAAGAATATGTTTAAAAAAAAAGTCTGAAGGGGCACCCGGGTGGCTCAGTCGGTTGAGTGTCCGACTTTAGCTCAGGTCATGATCTCATGGTTCGTGGGTTTGAGCCCCACATCCGGCTCTGTGCTGACAGCATGGAGCCTGCTTCAGATCCTGTGTCTCCTCTTCTTTCTGCCCCTCCCCTGCTCATGCTCTGTCTCTCAAAAATAAATAAATTAAAATTTTTAAAATAAATTAATAAATAAAGGTTTGGAGGTTATATAACAAAACACCAACAGCATTTGTCTTTTTTTTTTTTTTTTAATTTCTAGGAGAGAGAGAGAGAGACAGCGTGAGCAGGGGAGGGTCAGAGAGAGAGGGAGTCACAGACTGAAGCAGGCTCCAGGCCCCGAGCTGTCAGCACAGAGCCTGACACGGGGCTCGAAGTCACAAACCGTGAGATCATGACCTGAGCCGAAGTCAGATGCTTAACCGACTGAGCCCCCCAGGCGCCCCAGAAGGGACTGGATTTTTTAAAGTAGGATGGAGCCACAATCTGCTACCTGTGATTCGTCCTTCCGTTTATGTGAGGTCATAGGGGGACCAGCAATGGCAGGCGTGGGGCGCCCCTCCCCCTCTGCTGGAAGGCTACCGTCCCCAGAATCCACCCGTGAAGTTAACAGAAGCGATATGATCTTGTACGCAAATCACTTTTATCTCATCCCAGAGGAAGCGCTGCAGAGAACTTACCTACGAAATGGAAATTATGCTTTTATTATTTTTTTAAACTTCCATTAAAAAAAAAAACGTTTCAAGTTGGGAAAAAACAATCCATGTCACAAGCCAGTTAGTCAAAAAATGTCCGTTGGTTTGGAGTTCCCAGAATGAGCATCTAAACGCCTGCCTCTGAGGGGACGCTTACTGTATACCAGGCACCGTGAGAAGCACTTGCATTCGGCGTCTCAAGTCCATGCCTGACCGCCGTGCCGTGCCTGTCACCTGGTTATCACAAGATGACAGGCGCCTGGGTGGCTCAGTCAGTTAAACATCTGGCTCTGGCTCAGGTCATGATCTCGCGGTTTGTGGGTTCGAGCCCCGTGTTGGGCTCTTTGCTGACAGCTCAGAGCCTGGAACCTGCTTCAGATTCTGTGTCTCCCTACCCCCTCACCCGCCCCCCCCTGCTGCTCATGCTCTCTCTCTCTCTCTGTCTCTCTGCCCACCCCCTCCCCCGCCCCCCGCTGTTCATGCTCTATCTCTCTCAATAATAAATAAATGTTAAAAAAATTTTTTTAAAGATGACAGAGGAAGAAGCAGAGACTGAAAATGGGTGAATTTCTTGTTGTGGAGGCAGGGCCAGAGTTTAAGCCTCGGAGCATTTAACTCAGATGCTGCTGTCAATTGAAGCATATTCTTTTTTTTTTAATGTTTTTATTTATTTCTAGGAGAGAGAGAGAGAGACAGCGTGAGCAGGGGAGGTCAGAGAGAGAGGGAGTCACAGACTCTGAAACAGGCTCCAGGCTCCGAGCTGGCAGTCAGCACAGAGCCCGACGCGGGGCTCGAACCCACGAACCGCGAGATCATGACCTAAGCGAAAGTCGGACGCTTAACCGACTAAGTCACCCAGGCGCCCTGAGGTGTATTCTTAACTTCCACTCCAGTGTTCACAAAGCGTGTTGATGGAAATGAAGAGAAAGACGAGATGTGTATACTGCGCCTTGGGAAGAGCACTGCTATTCCCTTGGCTGATGTTTCTCTCTCCCAGCAGATTGGAAGTGATCAGAGAGGTTCTGTCTGCAGTTAAACACCTCCTCCTGGGCTGCCCCTTATACCCAGTCCAATAAATCAAAACTATGGCTGCATTGGCTACAGGACAACATTGCCTGTCTCTCACCTTGCAGGTCAGTTGATGGATTCCATTACCTCAATATCTTCCAATTCTATCTCCTGTTGCCCAGCTTCTCTCCAGTATCCTGTTCTGATGGCTCAATTGGGAAGTCTATGAATTCTCTCCAGCTTCAGGTATGGCTGTATCCAGGAGTTCACCAAGCGTCTCCAGCTTGGGATTCAGAACAGGCTCTAAGCTATCTTTTGTCTTTTTGTGTTTCTTTTTGTGTTTTGTGTTTCTCTATCTTTACCCACCCCCGCCCCACAATGGTTTACGTGTTGATGCCTGAGGTATCTTTCTAAAATGAAAATCTGATCACCCATGTGAGCCATGGTGGTTTGCTGCTCTAGGGAAAGGTCATTGTGTCTGACTTACCCTTTACTATTGAGGCTTGTAGAATATTAGTGAGTTACTGATGGCTTTTGTCCCGTAGAGATGAGAACGATTGACATCTGGAAGAAAATGTAGCCCTAAGTGTTCGGACTTTGTTCCCTTATAGGGTCATTACCCCTTTTAGGTCGGGCTTTAACTTTGTTCTTTCCTTCATTAACCTTGTCAGCCTCAGTCTGTCTCGTCTTCCGCGGAACCCCATTTCCCGTCCTGCCTCCTCGCTCGCTCCTGAACTAAGGCGACCTCTGACGTGGCGTCCAGTGTAGTTACTTGAGGTCATGGTTTTAGCTTTCTGCAATGATACAGTGCACAATAATAGCCACAATGTATTTATGGCACTGTTTGGTGGTAAGTGACAGATCCCAGTCCCAAGGAGCCAAAGTCTAGGGGCGCCTGGGGGTCTCAGGCAGCTGAGCATCCGACTCTTGATTTCAGCCCAGGTCATGATCCCAGGGTAGTGGGATCGAGCCCCACGTCGAGCTCTGTGCTGAATGTGGAGCCTGCTTAGGATTCTCTCTCTCCTTCCCTCTCTCAAAAAACAGAAACAAAAAAACCCTCACAAAGTAGCACAAGTTTAAAGATGAAGGAGGGTCTCAGTTCACTGGAAATGTGAGTTGTCTCCCATTAGGCTGGCGGTACCCAGGAGCTTGAGAAACGTCATCAGGCCCCTCTGCCTCCGTCTCTGTCTCCCTCCCTTCCAAACAGAGTCAATTGCTTGTTGAGGTGACAGACCCCATCTACCTGAACCCCAGGCTTGTGTGGCTCCAATAATGCTGATGCTGAGATGCCCACAACGAATCAGTAGGCGTTTGCTAGCCTGGGGGGGTTAGGGAAGGGTGTTGTAGACAGAGGGAAGGACACTGCTAGGCTAGGGAGCTGCGAGAGACATTGCGCTGAGAAACTGCGTTGCCTCCAGCAGCTGGCCAGCGGTGTGGCCGGGCGAGGCCTGAGGGCCCAGGCGGCGGTTTTTGTCCCAGGCTCCGTGCTAGGCTGGTGTGGGGCGGGTGGGGCTTCCTAAAACACCTGCGCCCGCGCCCACTCCTGGAGACGCTGATTGAATCGGTTGAGGATTGGGTCTGGCATCGCTGTTTTATTTATTTATTTATTTTTATTTTTTATTTTTTTTAAATTTTTAATGTTTTTTATTTATTTCTAGGAGAGAGAGAGACAGCGTGAGCAGGGGAGGGTCAGAGAGAGAGGGAGTCACAGACTGAAACAGGCTCCAGGCTCCGAGCTGGCAGTCAGCACAGAGCCCGACGCGGGGCTCGAACCCACGCACCGCGAGATCATGACCTAAGCGAAAGTCGGACGCTTAACCGACTAAGCCACCCAGGCGCCCCAGGCATCGCTGTTTTAAAAAATATTAGTTGGGACCCCTGGGTGGCTCAGTCAGTTATACGTCTGATTGTGGATTTCAGCTCAGGTTGTGATCTCAGGGTCCATGAGTTCACGCCCCACATCGGGCTCTGTGCTGACAGCTCAGAGCCTGGAGCTGCTTCGGATTCTGTGTCTCCCTCTCTCTCTGCCCCTCCCCTGCTCATTCTGTCTCTCTCTCTCTCTCTCTCAGAATTAAATAAAACATTTAAAAAATTAAAAAAAATTAACTACTTTAAAAACTAAAAATGTAAGTAAAAATGAGGCAAAAACTGAAGAGGTTTTATTTATTATTATTTTTTCCCTTGGGAGCCTGGATTTTTTTCCCCAATTTTTTATTTTTTACTATTTTCAATGTTTATTATTTTGTGTGTGTGCGCGCGCGCGCAGAGAAGAGTGGGGGAGGGGCAGAGAGAGAGGCAGACACAGAATCTGAAACAGGCTCCGAGCTGTCAGCACGGAGCCCGAGGCGGGGCTTGAACTCGTAAACTGTGAGATCATGACCTGAATCCAAGTCAGATGCTTAAGTGACTGAGCCACCCAGGTGCCCCTGTTTATTTATTGAGAGAGAGAGAGAGAGAGAGAGACATGAGTGGGGGAGGGGCAGAGAGAGAATCCCAAGCAGTCTCAGGCTGTCGGCATAGAGCCGGATGCGAGACTTGACCTCACAAACCATGAGACCATGAACTGGGCTGAAATAAAGAGTCAGACACTTAACCGACTGAGCCCCCCAGGCGCCCCTGAATCCGTGTCTTCATCTTGGACTTCTCAGGCCCCGGCACTGCGGGAAATGCATCCCCGCTGTTTACACGCCGTCCAGTTTTAGGGACGCTGTCATCGCAGCCCCAACAGCCCAGGGCACTTGATCCTTTTCGACTGCTTAACAGACCGCCTGAAATATCGTGGTGTAAACCAATGATCTGTCACGATACTGCGGCTCAGCTGGGCCATTCTTTTCTCCGTGTGCCAACAGCTGGGGCTGCGGTCACCCGGGCTCTCACCCGGGCTGGGACGTCCCTGGTGGCTCACACACCTGGCTGGCGGCTGGGAGCCCCGCCCAGGGCAGGGCAGGACCACCGCCCACTCCCCTGTGTGACCTCTCCGTGGCACTTGGGCTTCTTACACCACGGGGGCCGGTCTCCATGAGGACACACCCCAAGGACTTGAGAGAAAGGCTCGGCCTTGGAATTGGCAGTGTGGCTGCTACCGCGCTCTGTTGGGCAAGCAAGTCACAGGGCCAGGAGTTCAAGTGGGGGGAATGGCGGCGCCCCGCGGCGCACGGTGTCCAGAGCTGGTGGCCGTCTGTAATCTGCCACGCAGATGGCTCTGGGGTGTTAAGGCGGGAAGAAATCCTCAGAAGTGACTGGAGCGCGGTGGAGGTAAAGGCCAGCGCGCTTCAGAGCACGTTTCAAACAGAAAAAGAGACCTGTTTTGGGACCCACCCTGAAGAGTCAAAATCTTGATGTTTGGAAGTCATGGCCGTCAGAGGCCAAAGAGCACCTAAAGGTTTGGGGCCGTCCTTAGAAGGCCCCAGAGGAAAAAAGTGGCTTGTCCTGGCCCTCAGGGACCCCCATGTGGGTTCATTAGCCAAGCGCTCAATTGAATCAGCGCATTCATCGCAAACTCGGTGTAGGAACGCTTAGGTGACAGGCGCTGGCCTAGGCCCAAGGACATCAGAATGAACGCAACCTAACTGTCTCTGCTTTGGTGGAGCTTCCGGTTTGGGGAGTAAGACATACATTGAAGAAAATAACTTAATTAAATAGATGGCACGTCCAGGAAAGTCGTCGTGAGAGAGTGAGGGAGTAGCCATGGGCATGTGGAGAGGACATTGCACGCAGCTGGCCGAGCAAGTGCTAATGTCCTGGGGCAGGAGGAACAGCACGGAGGCCGGGGTGCTGGAGAAGAGAGGGTGTCAGGGAGAGAAGGAGACGATGGGGGTTCAGGACCAGAGCACGGAGACCCATGTAGGTCACTGCATGGACTTGGACGCAGAGCGATGGGGGCCAGTGGAAAGTCCAGAGCAAAGGAGGCACAGGCTCAAGTGTGAGTTTGACCAGCCTCTCTGGCTGCTGCGTTGGGATGAGACGCAAGCAGCGGGATCGAGTGGTAGGATGTAGCTATCATCCAGCCCAGGTGGGAGGTGCTAACCTTTCCCTTGCTAACTAGTGGGGTCACCTTGTCATGTCTGGAAGACCTGATCTGTCATGGATCAGAAGAAAGAGAATCATGGTCCTGGAGAAAACGTGGGCTTTGAAGGCTCAAAGCTGCTGCCTTCCTGCCTGGGGACTCTAGCTTATGGCTCAAATATTCTTGGGGCTCCGATTGTTCATTAATTCATTAAGTATTAGTGGAACATTCACCACGAGTCAGCGGCTATGCCTGGTGTTGAGGCTCTAAAGCAAGGCATGCGTGGACCTTAGCTCCCCAGGGCCGCGTCATAATTATTGGGGCAGAATTTGGAGGACCAGCATGCAATGGGACAAAAGGCCATCAGTCTCCTTCTCCGTGCCATCAGCAGTATGTGGCCTCCTTTAGGGGAAGTCACACCTGTCGGGAAACCCTTGGGTGAGTCCCCCGCTGACATGCACTCACCGGCCCCCAAGTTCTTGCTTATTCAATTCCTGATCAAAAAGAAAGTCAGAAGGAGATGTGACTCCTCTCATGTGACCTCTCATGGGGTGCCTGGGGGGCTCCGTTGGGGGCCCCTGGGCGGCTCAGTCAGTTAAACGTCCGACTTCGGCTCAAGTCATGATCTCACAGTCCGTGGGTTCAAGCCCCGCGTCGGGCTCTGTGCTGACAGCTCGGAGCCTGGAGCCTGTTTCAGATTCTGTGTCTCCCTCTCTCTCTGCCCCTCCCCTGCTCACTCTCTGTCTCTCAAAATAAAGACATAAAAAAGAAAGAAAGAAAAACACACCTCTCATGGCAGTGTTCTCAGTGTTGGTGAAATTCTGGAAACAAACTACACTGACAATATGAGCTCAGAACATGTGCGTATTTGTGTACACAGCCAGTAAGTGGATACATTCCGTGTCACTTTCCCTCCCGTCTCCAGCATCTAAAGTAATCCTTGCGAACGAGAGCAGCTCTATGCAGTTTTGCCAAATGAATAAAGCCATAAATAAATGGTGGGCTGATGCATATAAAAAATGTAATCCAAGTGCCTAGCACACCGCCCTCAGCACACGGTAGATGTCGTGATTCGACCTGCCCCCAGTCTCTGGCTGTCTCTTCAATGTCCTCTCTGTCAGGCTCACTGCCAGTCCAGCCCCGCTTTCCAGGCACTGCGTGGCTTCCTCTAGTGTTTTCTGGACCGAGCTCCTCTCCACCCGCCTACGCCCCACCACACCCCTCACAGGGGCAGCTGGTATTGGCCGTTTGCGGTGCCTTGGCTGATGCTCCTTACGATCCTCCGCTTACTCCGCTTTAGCTGTTAGATATGATTTTGTTTAACTCTGCCGACCCTATGAGAAGAGAAATGGAGACTTCCAGCAGTGGTTTGCCCACAGATCCCCAGCTGCTGCGAGCCGAGCTCAGACCTGCCAGACTCCAAAGTCCACTCTAGAGCTTCCTGTCCCATCCATGTCTTTTTAAATTTATTTTTATTTTTATTAAAATTTTTCATATTTATTCATTTTTGAGAGAGAGACAGAGCGTGAGCAGGGGAGGGGCCGACAGGGAGGGAGAGAGAGAGAATCCCAAGCAGGCTCCGCACTGTCAGAGTAGAGCCCAAGGTGGGGCTCGACCCCACGAACCGTGAGATCACGATCTGAGCCGAAACCAAGAGTCAACCGACTGAGCCACCCAGGCGCCCCTGGTCCATTCCATCATAACAACAGGCTTAGGAAGAAAAAAAATTGAGAAGTCATAGTATTTGTGCTGGAGTGCTGGGGTCATGGATTTTCCGCCCCAAAATCTCTTGGTTTTGTTATAATGAGTAATCTTGCCTGTAGAGTGGAAGAGATTCTTATGCTTATAGGCTGCAGGAGACTGGAGACTGTTTCTTCTCCCCTCCGAGCTGTCTGCCTGGCAGAAAAGAAAAACCCAAGTTCGATGAAAGTCCGTGGAAAGCTAAGCTACTCCAGGCTGAGCGGGGAAGGAAGGGCTCGCAGGGGTGGCCGGACGCAAACGGAGGGCATTAAATGGTAATGTTGCCGCTTGACCTCCCCACTGATGTGAAGGTGCCGTGGTTAATGGCTCATTTCACGAGACTGAAGTCGCCGGCACATCCTTCTCTGGGCTGATCCCGGGCCCCATCCTCCGAGGCGGACAGGACACGCCGGACGTTCTGGAAAACCCGTGGTTCCGCCACACTGATGGGCGGCCTGCGCTGGGAGTGGAGCGTGCGATCCAGGCCACTGGTGCCTCTCACTGTGTCATCGCTTTCCTTTCCAGCCTCTCCCCCGGCGATGGTGGCGTCCGCGTCTGGGGCAGCGCCCGACCCCGGGGGACACAGGGACAGCGAGGGAGGGGGCTGCTGGCTGTATGGCTGCTTCCACTCTATCAGCGCCGCTGACCCCAAATGAGAGAAGGCAAGACGAAGAGGGGAAATACAAAGGCAAGCAGCCCGCTCAGACACCACTGCGAGGGCCCGGGCTGGGAGGTGGCCGGCGGGGTCCCCGGGAGGTGGCCGGGGGGGGTCCCCGGGTGCTCCCAGGGCAGCCGGGCCTGAGTGCGGCTTCCATGTGTAGCACTGAGCAGGTGCCACGGAACGTGTCCTGCGCCATGAGCCGCAACTAGGGGCTCTGGATGGAAAGTCCTCTGTGTTGGTTTCCTTAAGGGACACAGAGATGCGCCGCAGCAGAGGCCGTGTGACGACAGCCAGGGAGGGGAGCCATGCAGCCACAGGCCGAGGCTCGGCCACACCAGGAGCTGGAGAGAGGCCGGAGCAGAGTGTCCCTGAGTCTCCAGATGGAGCCCCCTGCCCACGCCGCCAGTGCGGACGTCTGGCCTCCACGGCTGCAAAGGGGCAAAGTCCTGGTGTATCAAGTCCTGGGTTTGGCCTGTTACAGCAGCCCCTTGGCTTCTCCCTGAGGGACACGGGCCCCTTCAGTCGGACAAACGTGGTTCAGGGGCTCCTTGGGGTCCCGCGGGAACTTTTTCTTTTTAATATTTTTAAATGTTGATTTATTTTTGAAGGAGACAGACAGAGACAGAGTGTGAGCGGGGGAGGGGCAGAGAGGGAGACACAGAATCCGAAGCAGCTCCAGGCTCTGAGCTGTCAGCACAGAGCCCGACGTGGGGCTCGAACTCACGGACCGTGAGATCATGATTTGAGCCGAAGTCGGACGCTCAACCGACTGAGCCACCCAGGCGCTCCTTGCCTCCAATATTTTAACACAAATCTCATACACCGCGTTGTTCCCCCTGCGAACTTGAGCACGCATCTCCTCAGGGGATGGGGTGCTCCCAGAAGGGGCATGTTCAACCACAGCAGCCATGACCCCAGCATGGCCGTCACCTTTACTGATAAGTGATTCCTTGGTGTCCTCCAGGCCTCGCTGACACTCCCAGGTGGTCTCAAAAATGTCTTTTTATGGCACTTGGCTCCATTTCCAGGTAAGATCCCACCTCTGCACCTGACAAACCCATGCTTTCCATTGCAATGTGCCCCGTTTATTGAAAGGTCAAGTGTAGGCAAGTCGCTTGACTTCGTTTGGTTTGCCCAGCGTATAGCAGCCACCTCACTGGGGTTTCCAAGAATTAAATGAGGTCATTCATTCATTCAACAAATGTGTATTGAGTCCAGTGTCTGGGACTGTTATAGATGCTGGAGAAACAGCAGTGAGCACCCGGCTGCCTGGAGCTTAGGGCCCAGTGGAGGAGATGATGCTCCCACAGACTGTCGGCTGGTGGCGAGTGCCGGGGAGGAAAATAAAGCAGGCCTACAGGAGGGGAGGAGCGGAGGCGGCCAGAGACCTCCACTCAGACACAGCGGCCATCAGAGGCCCGAGTGAGCAAGGGGAAAGAAAGTTCCAGACCGGGGGCGCCTGGGTGGTGTAGTCGGTTAAGCGTCCGACTTTCGCTTGGGTCATGATCTCGCGGTTCGTGGGTTCGAGCCCCGCGTCGGGCTCTGTGCTGACTGCCAGCTCAGAGCCTGGAGCCTGTTTCAGTCTGTGACTCCCTCTCTCTCTGACCCTCCCCTGCTCACGCTGTCTCTCTCTCTCCTAGAAATAAATAAAAAATATATATAAAAAAAAAAAGAAAGTTCCGGACGGATGAGCAAGGGGGAGCGGCAGCCCCTCTGGTACGTTGGAGCTGCCCTTGTAAAATGTGTCTCTTGTTATTTACATTTAGGCATGAAAACTGAGGGGCGCCTGGGTGCCTCCATCAGTTGAGCGTCCAATTCCTGATTTCAGCTCAGGTCACGGTCTCACGGTTTGTGGGATCTAGTCCTGTGTCAGTCTGTTTGGGATCCTGTCTCTCTCTCTCTTTCAAAAAAAAAAAAAAAAAGGGAACGAAAACTGAGACATTTAAAAATAAGTATAACAACAAACTATTTAAAATTAAATTAAAAGTATAATAATGTGTTAATCAGAAATTCATTGTACGTCAACATAAAAATAATGTATTTTTTAAAATGGAAAATAACTCTTTTCCAAAGCAAATAATTTGGGTGAGAAGAGTGGCGTTATGGTAGATTTCTGTAAAGCTCTTTAATGTCTGGCTTAATAAGGAAACAGCTGGGTTCTCGTATCTGCTGCTGAATTCAGTCTGTTGTGATATGTTGCTTTGATTGAAGTGTGTGGAGAAAAACCAGCCTTGCACAGGGAACATGGTGGGGAAAGGGAGGGAGGGGTGTTTTCCTAAAAAGTATGTATCTCTGGGCACCTGGGTGGCTCAATCGGTTAAGTGTCTGACTTCGGCTCAGGTCATGATCTCGCAGTTTGTGAGTTCGAACCCCATGTCAGGCTCTGTAATGACAGCTCAGAGCCTGATGCCTGCTTCAGATTCTGTGTCTCCTTCTCTTTCTGACCCTCCCCTGCTCACGCTGTCTCTCTCTCTCTCAGAAAGAAACAAAACATTTAAAAAAAATCTCCTTTGTTACTATCCTCATCAACCCCACCAGAAAAAAGCTTTAAGTACTGGGAAGCTTCCCAGCTCACAATGGTGGATATGTTTTTCAAAATTCCAATTTTTGTTTGAGACCTTGAATTTCATTACCAATAATAAATCCAGTCAAATGTACCATATCCTTCCTGCACAAACATCACCTTCCTTTCCCAAGGAGTCTGGGGATAATGATGGTTTCTACCACTCATTGAGCTCTTAATGTTTGCCAGACATTTGACCAAACAATTTACATATGTGATCTTGTTAGTCACTACATCTCTGCAAGGTATTGTTTCTCGCATTTTGCCAATGAGGAAACTGAGATCCAGAGAGGTTAGGTACTTGCCCACGGTCACACAGCTAATGGTAACTCCTCTATATCATCAGAATTCCAGAATTTTCCAGGTAGGACAGGCCTGATAGAAATAGTCTGCCCTCTTGGATGTAGGAACGAAATGGATACTCCTAAATCAGGTATCCACTGATTTAGATGGGAAAATAGGGTCCCTTCTCAAAACATGCTGGGCCATTCTTTCATGGTCTGTGGCAACATACTTGCAAAGTCGGGTATTATCCCCCGTGTTAATGTCCTATTGTTGCTGTAACAAATGATGACAAATTTACTGGTTTACAAATGATTATTTTACAATTCTGTAGGTCAGAAGATTTACTAAAATCAAGGTGCGGGCGAGGCTATGTTCCTTCTGGGAGAACTAGGCGAACATCTGCTTCCTTCCGTTTCCTAGCTTCTAGAGCGTGCATTCCTGGGCTTGTGACCCTCTCCTCCAACTTCAAGGCCAGCGGCGTGCCATCTTCAGATCAGTTTCTCTCTCCCTCCCCACTCCGCTTCTGTTGCCAAACTCCCCTGCCTGATTGTTTTGAGTCTCTGGCCTCCTCCTTCTTTTCCTTATGAGGGACCTTGGGCTTACAAGGGTCTCGCCCAGATAATCCAGGAAGATCTCTTCATCTCAAGGTCCTTAATTCTCAGGGTCCTTAATTTCATCGCATCGTTTTTGTCACATGACGTCATGTAGTCACAGACTTCCAGGTATTAGGACGTGGATATTTTGGGGAAGGGATGGGGGCTGGCCTTATTTTGCTTACCATATCCCTTTTTACGAAAGATTCACAGAAAGGTTGAGTAACCTGCTGAAGTTCACACAACCAGGAAGTGGGTGAGACAGGATTTAAATTCAGGCCCGTCTTGACTCTGGGTCCCTCCGATGTCCCTAAACTCATTGCAAAGACCAGGGCCTGCCCAGCAGCGTAGGGTCCACGATGCTTGTTGCAATTTTCTCTTTACCATGTACCTCCCCGTATCGAAATCATGTGTTATTATCTCTGTGAGTGGTTTGGGAATTAGAACAAGGTCTCATTTATTATACTTTTTATTTTTTGTTCACACAGCGTTATGATAAAAATCAGATATCCACCAGCATAAGACACCAGTGGGTTTTCATATACCTTTGTCTTTATCCAGGCGCAGATAGAATTTTTCTGCTGTTGTAACCAGAGCATGGATACCATATTATATTGCTTCCCCAGGTTTTTGTTATATAATTTTTCAAACATACAGAAAAGTTGATAATGCTGCTTTGATCTCACTGTTAACATTTGCCTCATTTGCCTTCCACGTATATAGTTATGCATCTTTATATACTGTTTTTTGTTGAACCATTAAAAAATAACTTTCAGTCATTCTGACATTGACCCCTAAATTCTTCAGATGCATATTCTTTTTAAAAAAAAATTTAATGTTTTATTTTATTTATTTCTGAGAGAGAGAGAGAGAGAGAGAGAGAGAGCGAGCAGGGGAGAGTCAGAGAGAGAGGGAGACACAGAATTTGAAGGAGGCTCCAGGCTCTGAGCTGTCAGCACAGAACCCAACACGGGCTCAAACCCTCGAACTGTGAGATCGTGACCTGAGCTGGAGTCGGACGCCCGACTGACTGAGCCACCCAGGCGCCCCTTCAGATGTGTAGTCTAACAATAAGAACATTCTCTCACGTGAGCACAATATCATTAGTATGCCATTGACCTCACCTATCTCCAAGCCATACTCCAATTTCTCCAAAGGTCAAAAGATATTTACCGAACACACAGGATCCCATCAAGATTCACCCACTGCACCTGGTTATACTTTTAGCTCTTTTATTTTAGAACAATTTCCTCCCCCTCATATTTTTCATGGCATCCCATTTTTGAAAAGGTGAGGCCCTCTGTCTTAGAATGTCGCTCTGGATCTTACTGTTGACGTCTGCTGCGGAGCATAGGGGCTGACAAGAGGAACCTCTACGAGTACCTTTGTGGAGTAAGTGAGCCCAATGACAAGGGCTGTGAGCAATAATCACAATAGCTGCTCTTTTTGGTTTGCTTGTTTTTGAGAGTTGGCGAATTTGTCCACACTCATCTAACAGGATCTTCGCAAAAATCCTATGGGTTCAGAAATTATATTAGTCTCATTTATAGGTGAGGAAAACACACACACACAAAAAAGCTTAAGAAAGAGAAGTAACCTGTCAGAACTCAACTCACCTAGAAAGGGGGCCCAACCAGATGGTTAAGTGCGTGGCCGGGTAGGGGGCTCCCTGTTTCTGCAATCAGTGACCCGCGAGTTGATTTGTCCGCATAGGTGCGCGCGTGTGTGTGTGAGGCGACACTTACGGGGCGCTTCCCATTTGCCAGGCCCCGGTGCCAAGCGCCTTACGTGTGCGTTGGAGTCTTCTCCACTGTCTGGCAATAGGCGTGGCCCAGAGTGGGCGCTCCGGCTACGTCTGTGGGCTGAACAGGGAATACATGAATGAATGCACGGAAGTGTTACCGCCAGGAGCACCGGGGACTCCTCCCGGGCCCCCCGCGCTTATATGGGAGACCCCGGCCTAGGGAGACCTTGGCGTTCGGCGGCCCGGGCCGACCTCAGGCCCGCGGCTCGGGGCTCCGGACGTCCCGAGTCTCACCCAGCACCCCGGAGGCCTGCCAGCAGGTGAGAGGCCCGGGCCGGCCGGGCGCTTCGGCATCATCGCCTCCGCTCCCCGCCCTGTCTCCTTGGGGGACCGCGGCCGGGGCCCCCAGTGCGCGGCCCGGCGGCCCGCACGGCGCAGGGGCGCGGGCCCAGAGTCCGCCAGGCCCGCTCCCGCCGCGCACGCCCACCTGTCGGCCGCGCATGCGCACCGGGCGCCCGGCGCGCCCCGGCCCGCGCCCCGCGGCGCGCGGCCAGTGCGCAGGCGCGGCGGCCGATGCGAGTGTGTATGTGCGGGCGAGAAGATGGCGGCGGCGGGGGAAGCGGCGTGAGGAGTCGGACGAGCGCCGAGGCTCATTGAAACGGGCCGCCATGGCCCTCCGCAACCCGCAGGTAGCCGCCCGCCCGCGCCCTGGGCGGGAGCGGCCTCGAGCCGCGGCGGGCGGCCCCGGGGCGGGCGGGCGCACCCTGCCCGGAGCGAGCGTGTGGGAGTGGGGGAGGGCGCCGGGACACGCTGCCCCGGACTAGGCCCCGGCCGCCCGCCGCCGCCCCGCGCGGAGCCCGCGGGCGCCCGCCGCCGGGGAGCAGCGGGGAGGGGCGCCGGGCCGCCTGCGGGGGCGCGGGGCCGCGAAGGGTTAACCCCCGGGTGGACCGCGGGGGAGCCGGGGGTGCGGAGGGGGGCCCCCCGGGCGCCCCGGGAGAGGCCGTCGGAGGAGGGGGGGCTTCGAGAGGCCCCGCCGCGGCAGGGCTCTCCGGGCCCCCGGGTCGCCTCTGGGCGCGGAGCGGGACCCCGAGGCGTGGGGGTGCCCCGCTGCCCCCACGCCCCCAAAGGTTGCTTCCTCGGCCTGGTTGACCGCGGGGGGCTTGCTGGTTTTCTGGCTTGTGGCCTCGAGTCGCTGGGGAGCAGCCCGAGGCTACTGTTACAGAGAAAACTGAAAATCAAGTCGCCAGGACCATACTTTTACTTGCATCAGAGTGACATCTTTTGCACGAACCCATCTCAGCCTGGCTGACGCTAACGCGCCGTGTCACGGCGGTATCCGAAGTTTAGGGACCGTTTATAATAATCCCGGAGTGGAGAGAAAGAGTGAGACGCCCGTCTCTCTTCTAGGGAGGGGTACGTGTAGACTTGACCCCCCCCAATTTACAGTGACTCTGGGTATTACCGCTGTTCCCGGGGTGTTATCTTCCAGGTTTGCTTTAGACCGCTGGTTTTTGACGTCTAATCCCTAGAAATTATGGCACTTTATGGCGTCCCCGTGTGCTTTGGTTTTGAAATGTGGGAAAGCGAAACAAAGTAGCTCCTGGGAGAATTGGTGGCCGGTGAATCCCCTCTGCGAACTGTTGGTTGTCTCGCCCTTTGGAAATGAAGTCGATTTTAATAGCTGTTGAGATGAATGCCTATCGTGAAATTTAAAACGCGAAGACTTTTTTGTTTTTAAGGGAGATCTTCCAGGAGGCTGGAGTGTTGTCAAATTTTTGATACTTTAGTTTGCAGAAGTTTCTCCCTTTAACTTTTCGTTCACTTGTTCATCCAGCTTTGTATTCAGTATGGTTCTTTGCACAAAAAAAGGGGCTTAGTATTTGAGTACTTTTCTACACACGTGTAATCGAAAGATTTTTTTTTTAAGAGATTCGATATTTGCCCTTTTCTCAGCTTATTAACATGAATAGTTAGCTCATTGTTAAGATTAGTGTGAACAGGTACAAGATATATTGTGAACTAATGTGTAATGTATTCGTAGTGATTTTGCAATGAAGAAGGCATGTTTAGTCTTAATTCGGTCCATTATTTTTTTTTCAAGACTTTATTTTTTACGTAATTTCTCCACTTGACTGTGGGGCTCAAACTCACCACCGTGAGATCAAGAGTTGCGTGGTCTGCCTACAGAGCCGGCCAGGCACCCCAATTCAGTCCATTATCAAAAGCACCAATTACAATGCAAAATTGATTTAAATGATAATTAGCCGTGACAATATGTAAACTTAATTGTGATTTCATTTACATTCATTGTCCTAGTATTTACATTTCAAACAATATTGCCTGTACCCATCTTTAGAAAATTGCATTGGCAAAAGTCAGTTGAACAAGGGTTAGCAACTCTTTGAGTTTATCCTTTTAATGGGTTTATCTTTACGTATAATTTAAATGCTTTTAGGTTCTAGCATGGAGAAAGTCACAAAGGAATGGTTTGGTTTCTCATAATCTTTTTCAAAGAACAGTAATGAAAACAAGTAATGAAATAACGTGACACGATTTGATAATTAATTGTATCCTGCTTGAATTGGGCTCAGCATTATTAAAAAAAAGTATTTATTTTGGGAGAGAAAGAGAAAGCAGGAGTGAGAGCTCGTGCAGGAGCAAGGGAGGGACTGATGGGGGACGGGGAGAGAGAACCCCAAGCCGGCTGGAAGCCCAGGAAACGGTGAGATCACGACCTGAGCCATCATCAAGAGTAGGACATTTAACAGACTGAGCCACCCAGGCGCCCCTGGCTGAGCACTTTAATACATTTGTTTTATTAGACCTCTGTCCTAAGAGCCCTGCAGCATTCACTGGTCATTCATTCGTTAATTCCACAGGTAGTAAGTAGTCCCTTCCCACGTGCTATGCACCATGAGATGCATATAACTGTGTACAATTGGGAATGACAGCCGCAAATGAACAGTAAGGGTTTTGTATTAAAATTGGATTGTTGGGGCGCCTGGGTGGCTCAGTCGGTTAAGTGTCGGACTTCGGCTCGGGTCACGATCTTGAGGTTTGTGGGTTCTAGCCCCGCGTCAGGCTCTGTGCTGAGAGGCTCAGAGCCCGCTTCTTGGATCTTCTGTCTCCCGCCCCCCACCCCCCGCCCCTCTTCTGCTCTTTCTCTCTCAAAATAAAGAAGTAAACTTTAAAAAATAAGATAAAATTGGGTTGTTATGTTTACAGTGTTGAACATTTATACAGATCAGATTCTACTTCCGTGTTATTGATTGAACCCTGTTCCCTGGATTGAAGTGAAACCAGTGGAAAGCTTGGAAGCACTTCTGACGCCCAGAGCTTTCAGCATTTTAACAGATATAAAGGGTGAACTTTGACAATTGAAGTGTAAGCACCTCTCTAATTTATGAGTACTTGAGGTCTTGATGAAATGTTTTGGGATAATTAGTTTGAACTGACCAGTCCTTCCTTAAGCCAGAAGAGACGTTTGCGGTCATTGAAGTTGTAGTAAAACCCCCTCGGCAGTGCCTTCGGCACCCTGTTTGGGCATCGCACGGCTTCCTGCCTTGGTCCTCTGGAGCCGGCTCACTCCAGGCTTTTCATGGCCTCGCAGCAGTGGGCCCCCAAGTTTTACATGATGGAATATCTTGGATCCCCTTTACAGCATATGGCAGACTGTTACTGTGTGGTTGACTGGCAGCTGTATTAGTAGTAATTCTCAGAAGATACATTTTGATTGGAGTCCCACGTAGTGAGGCAGCTGAAGCAAATACAGGGATTTGAAATACAGGATATTTGGAGATGCTGACTTTCCTTTGCACAGTGACAGCAAAATAGGAAACGCCATCCTGAGACGAGGTAGGTTCACGTTGGTGAGCGGACGGCCGCCTCCGGGGCTTGCAGAGCGGCGGTGCAGGCGAGGCACGGCGCGCCCTTGTCCTGTGCTGGTGGGACCACAGTTCGCTGAGATGGCAGCGAGCGCTCAGCCCACCTGCCTCATTTTAAATCCCTCCCTCGAGACAAGTGAGGGACGTTCCAGCGCGCTCTTCTCTTACGTGGGGTGCGTGGTTCACAGTGCCCGACGTGGGAGAGCTTCCAGCACCAACAGAGCGCAGGGACTGCTTCGTGCCGGACCAGGTGGCACGCGTACTCCGCTTGTGAATGTTATTCAGGAACGTGAGAGGAGGTGTGTCCTCTGAATTATTGGCCATGTCAGGGCTATTTTTTTTGCTCGGTTTTGTGTCTGTACGGACGTGGCGTGTGAGTTTTTGCTGTTAATAGATCCGGTTTTTCAAGAGGATCCTTAAAGGCGGTTGCTGAGCACCCTTGTTGCTGCTCCCGTGCTCAAGTACGGAAACCGTAAGAAGAGCTCGCTTTTGGGTTTGTAATCAGGCTGCTGCATTTCTGTTTGCTGCTTCCCGTGGAAGAACCACCGTGCACAAAACAGATAAATCTGTTTGCAGTGGAATTAATTGGCCTTGGGCCATTGGATTACTGTCATTTGTCACGTTAGTGCTGCTTCAGCAGTGCGGATGCTCATTTCCAAAGACTTACGTGTGCTTGGATTGCAGTTTGCCCGCTTATTGAAGTGATCTCCGCAGAGGTCTTTCTGTGACCATCTCTGTCACCACAGACGGGATTAAGAACCGGTGTGGGCAGCGTCAGAGTAGCCCGTGGGGCATGTTCACAGTGTTTGTTTCAGGATCAGACGTTGCAGAATCCATCGTAAACCTGGAGGTGGAGTCTTCAGAAGGTGTACTTCCTACCAGCTGGCCGTTTTCTGACGGTTCGAGGGGAGCTCCTCAGCCGCGGCCCCATCCCAGCAGATGACCTGGGGCACCGGGAGGCCCTCTCCTGGGGGTAGAGGAGGGGCGGTGCAGAGACGGGGGTGGGGGTGCGGTTTCGGGCTGGGAGAGGAAGGGGATGCAAAGAGAAGTAGAGCATGTTACATTTTCCTGGAGTCCCCTTTCCCGGCGTGCTGGAGGGCGGCAGCCCCGGGCCTCTGCCGCCGCCGTCCCTGTCGTGACCCTCGGCCCGTCTTCTGGGCTTTGTCTGCAGCTTCGTGGTTGTCAGTCTTCAGATCAACGCTCACTTGATGTTTTTGGTGTCGGCTTGAGGGCCCTCTTCTCCCTCTCCGTCTCCGTCTCCGTCTCTGGCTCTGGCTCCGGCCCCTCTCCCAGCTGCTGCGTGACAGGGGGAGGGGCCTCCTCATAGCAGGCCTGGGCCCCCCACTCTTGCACCTTGGGCGCTTGATTTTCACACCAGATGCCTCTTTCTCTCCCTCTTTCTCCCTCTCTTAACATATATGATGGTGGCAGGCTTTGTTTTCCTTGTCCTTATTATACGAGGAAGAAGTTTTTTTCGTCTGTGTACTGTATGCACATTGCTGGCCGGGTGGGGTGGGGAGCGCGGAGGGCCCCGAATAGGGCACCCCCTGGAGCTGTCGTTCTGAGAGGGGACCTGCGGGCTGTGCTGGAAGTGGCGGGGACGGCTTTTCAAACTGCTGTCTCAGCTGGGTTCTCACTGTCCACAAAACAGTTGTTTACCATCATTGCGAGTACATGTCAGCAATACTCACGTGGTAAAATGCACTGAATAAAGCTAGATGTCTGTGTACAATGTATTTGCAAGCCATGGGCCCTGTGAGAGAGGAGCTGTTCAAGAACATTGAAGATGACTCTAGAACATTTTGAGTTGCCTTTTGGTCTGACGGGAACAGGATGCATGTAAACACGGTGATGTCCTTCCTTTGCCCCGGATATAAGGAGTGCCTTTTAAATTTTATTGTATTCGTTTAAATTTAGTTAGGACCACGTAACTTGTGAATGATTTTGGTATTCTAATAACTGTCAAGAGGATTTCTACTGGGGGAGGGGGCTTCCTTCTATTTGATGTTTTATAAGTAGCGGGGTGAAGCAGTGTCTCTGTCGGGAGACTTGCGTCTTGTGTCATTAAAATGTACACGCTCCCTGTTCTTTCTCAAAGTCGTCATCTTTTTCCTTTTGATAGGACATGTTGAAGCTTTTGGGGGGAATGGAAGAGAATTTGACAGTGAAATTCAATTCTGGAGTCTTTGAGATTCTTGCCCAGTGTTGTAAAATCCGTCCCTTGATATTTTAAGTAGTAATTCCACTTAGATGGCTGTCAGCATGTGTATATTTATTTGAGACCCGAAGTGGACCTTTTGGGTAGACCTGATAATTGGACAAGAACGTATTAATTACAAAACATTAAAATTGCAGTGATCGGCACTTGGAGAATGTTGTGTGGGTGGAAATGTGGTGGTTTATGAGGTGTCGCGGCTTGTTTGAGCCTTACAGCCACTCCTCAGTGTCTCGTCACCACCACGTCACACCCGCGCGGTTTGGGACTGGAAGTCACGTGGCTGTTAAGTGCGTCGTCGGGGGCTTGCAAGCAGGTCCTTGGACTTCTGAGTCCGTTGTGCTTTCTGCTCTGCCAGCCTGCTTTCCAGTGAGACTGGTACAGGCGGAATGCCTCACGTGTGAGGAGCAGCTCCTCGGGGGAAGTTTACAGAAGGGGCGAATGAGCGAGATGACTCAAGATTGTGATCTTACCAAGAGTAGCTAGTATGTTACTAATTATTAAATTTTGTGCAGGGTGTGTTCTTATTTAAGGATTTTATTTTTAAACACAAACTACAGATGTGCGCCTTCTAAAACATGCAAGCGCCCAGAAACATTTAAAGGAAAAAGTAGGAGGCGTGCTCTGTCTCTCTGGCCTTCAGCGCCCAGTTTCACACGTGTCTCCCATCCTTTGTCCTGTCGGGCGTTTGTGTTGTCCCAGTGCACGGAAGGCCATCTGCGCCGAGCGCACGGTCACTGAGTGAACTTTTTGGAGCAAATCTTGTTTTTAAAATTTTTGAAGGCATCTATTCAAGCAGTGTAAGTTTTCTTGTTTTTATCTGATTTTAGCCAGGGAATGGAGCTGATACTCTAGAGGCTCAAGTATACTGAGAACTGTGGAAATGCTCTAGAGATTTCTGAGTATTAAAACGTCCACACGCTTTTTTTTTTTTAAAGAAATGGCATTTTGAAGAATTCAGCCCCTCAATTATAGCAGCCATGCCTCCCAGTTTTTCTACGGAATCAAATTCAGATTCTTGTCTCCCGGCCCCTCTTCCCTGGAGAAGATTATTGAGAGGAACTGCCTTTCCTCAGTTGGACAGAATGGTCATCAGCCGAGTCATGGGCCAATTGGTGATTAACTTGGATTTCCTGTCTTTTACAAAAATCAGATTTTCTCCTCCTCCCCCTTAGTTTTAATCAAAGTACTCCAGTGGCAGGAAATAAGACGCTCTCCCCTTGCCCACCTCTGGCCCCCCCCCAGAGATCATCACGTTCAGCCACTTCCGACTCTGGTAAAATGCAGAATCAGGACTTCCAAGGGGGGCATTCTGTTTCACTTGGAGTTAATCTGTAGGCTATCAGACACTTTTATTCAGAGCCACATCTAAAGGACTTTGTATCTTTTGTGATTGTTCGGACAATGTTTTGGCGCCGGGGCATTAGGAAGAGGGAGTGGTTGTGTTTTAGCAGTTGGGGGGGGTGGGGGGAGGACACAGGCTAACTGGTGCATCCTGATTTAGGGTGATGATTCCTGTCACACAAGCGTGAAGAACATTGTCAAAATCTTTCATTCGTTCACTCAGCAAATAGTTGTTGAGTGGCTGCTGCGTGCCAGGCGCTGAGGATGGGGATTGGGCAGACACAGGCATTGTCCCCTCTCCCGGGGAGCTTACTGTCTGGTGAGGGAGACAGTTGCTGATCAAGTCATCACAGTGATGCATGTGTCGTCCAGACTGAGCAGTGTGTCCCAAAGGCGGGGAACGGAGTGTGTGGGTGCGGCCTGGGAGGCGGGGGAGGCGCTTCCCTCGAGGCTGCCATAGCTGAGATGTGTGCTGAGAGCCCGTCGGACCACCGTGTACCGACCCCCCGGCTGGAGGGAGGTGAGGGCAGTTGAGAGCACGTAGAGCTCCGTGCTGGAGAGGACAGGCCTGGAGGCTTCCGTCCAGCCCTGTACGGTTTCTTCGGTGCCAGTGTCCTCATCCTGAGAGAGACGTGGAAGGAGGGGCCCATTTGGCATTTGATTGTGGAAGCGCGTCATCAGATGGCATCGAGGGCTCACACTGTGACAGCCCCGTGCAGCATAGACTCCGAGCGGGAGCGGGATGGCGGTGGCCGGGAGATGAGGTGGGAGGGACTTTGGAGTCTTGTCCAGGGAGAGCGCAGGGCATAGCAGAGCAGCGGCATGACTCAAAAGGCATTTAGGTGTAAGACGGATTGAACAGGAAGAGAGCGTGGCTGAGCAGCAGGGGAGCCTGGGAGGAGGCGTCTTCGGAGAAGGGGACATTTGGGCAGAGAGGTGCGAGGATGAGGGCATATGGGAGAGAGCGGGTGGAGGGATAAGGTCCCAAGGGCTGGGAGGTATGGGGCCCGGAAGAGGCTTGTGGCTGAAATGCTGTGCGGGGGGGTGGGAGGGGGTGGAGGGCCGCAGTGAGAGGGGGTGTGAGGGACCTGCGAGGGCCCAAGCCGGAGGCGCCTCAGATTTTGTAAGTGGGCGCGGGTCTGTGAGAGCCACCGTGTTGTGGAATAAGACCACGGGTTTTAGGAAGTGGTGGCGCCGCTCTGTGTTGGCCTTGCTGGGAGGTGGCTTACAGGCGGCTGCCGGTGCTATTTCCTGGGCCCTCAGAGCCCCCTCTTCCGGCTGTCCTCCTGATCTGGGATCGTCCTCTCTGCTCACTTCAGCACCCCGAGCATCGTGAACCCCAAAACTTTGGGGACATCTGAGGCGGATTAATGCAAGGCGGATAGCTTTGGGGTATCCTCACTGATTACTGGATAGAGTTGTTAGGGAAGGCCATGTGGGGACATTATTCCCTTTAGTTTTGGGGGGCGACCTTTAAAAACAAACATTTTTAAAATTATGATCTTAGGAAATAAAATATAAGAAAAACGTGTCACCCATAATATCCCATGACCCAGAGGTGACCTCTGAGGTTAACATTTTTTTTTTAATGTTTTTTATTTTTCTAGGAGAGAGAGAGAGACAGCGTGAGCAGGGGAGGGTCAGAGAGAGAGGGAGTCACAGACTGAAATAGACTCCAGGCTCTGAGCTGGCAGTCAGCACAGAGCCCGACGCGGGGCTGGAACCCACAAACTGCGAGATCATGACCTAAGCGAAAGTCGGACGCTTAACCGACTAAGCCACCCGGGCGCCCCTTGAGGTTAACATTTTTTTTAAATGTTTTTAAAATTTATTTCTGAGAGAGAGAGAGGCAGCATGAGCGGGGGAGGGTCAGAGAGAGAGGGAGACACAGAATCTGAAGCAGCTCCAGGCTCTGAACTGTCAGCACAGAGCCTGACGCAGGGCTTGAACTCACGAACTGTGAGATCATGACCTGAGCCGAAGTCAGACACTAAACTGAGCCACCCAGGTGCCCTGAGGTTAACATTTTGAAATGCTTTTCTCTGGTCTTTTTTATTTTAATGTTTTTATTCTTGAGAGAGAACAAGCGTGCACAGGCGAGTGGGGAGGGGCAGAGAGAGAAGGACGGCGGATCCCAAGCTGGCCCTGTGCAGACGGCAGCGAGGCTGACACTCAGCAGCCGTGAGATCATGACCTGAGCTGAATTTGGACACTCAACTAACTGAACTACCCAGGTGCCCCTCTTAAGTCTTTTTTATAGTAGGTTTTAGAAATTTGGAATCATTTTATATGATAGTATTGTTTTCTTTCCTTTTTTTTTTCTTTTTAACATTTATTAATTTTTGAGAGAGACAGAGAGAGAGGGTGAGCAGGGGAGGGGCAGAGAGAGAGGGAGACACAGAATCGGAAGCAGGTCCCAGGCTCTGAGCTGTCAGCACAGAGCCCGACGCGGGGCTTGAACCCATGAATCACGAGATCATGACCTGAGCCGAAGTCAGACGCGTAACCGACTGAGCCCCCCACGTACCCCTATATGATAGTATTTCTTAAGTTGGGACCCTTGGTCATAGTCTTCCGACAGAATCACCTGAGGGCCATCCAGACCCACTTCCTGCGGCTCCAGTGGGCAGGCCTGCAAGCCCGTGTTTCGGACAGCTCCCCAGGGTGTCGGCGTTGCTAGGGGCCCAGAGCCTCTGCACAACTGCGTTCCCACCTTGTTTCACATAACCGGTGAGCACTCACCATGAATAGGGTTAACTGAATCCTATTTTGGATAAAATATTTTAATTTAACCAGTTTAGGTTAAGTGTGAGCAACAACCAAAATACATGTATGTACCATGGCGAGTGCGATCATGTGTATACATGTGTGCACCACGGCGAGGGCGACCACGTGTATACGTGCGCGCGCCCCGGCGAGGGCCACCATGGCTATACATTTTGCCACTTTGAAGATCTGTCCCATTGGGTCTTCAGAATGAGATTTCTGATTCATTCCTTGTCAGAGCTTATCCAGCTCTCGCTGCGTGCCAGGACCCAGATGGGGCTTGTGAGTTACAAAACACAGTTATAAAAAAGCAATCTAAGTACAAATGCATTGCCCAAAGCCGTGGAGCGGCTCCGTGGCTGACCCCTGTGCTCTGTCCTGTGGGTGGGATCTAGTGGGCGGGGTGGGAGCGGCCAGACTCCACCACGGCTCATTTGACCTGTGAGCAGCTGATGTCCCAGTGAGTTGGGATGAACGTTCAAATTCATTCTGAAGTATGGTCATAGTCAGATTTGTCTGACCTTGTGTGTACAGTATGAAGCCAATTTGCCGTCGGAAATTCTTGCTCCTGGTCATGGATTTGTCAGTTGAGGGGATTCTTGCCTCCACTTTGCAGACGAGCGAGAGGAAAGACTCCTCTTCCCCTCTCCGTATCCAACCCCTGGCTTTTCCCTGCCACACTGTACGGTATGAGTTAAGTGCCAGGAACGTACAGTTTCTTTTTCTGGGACTAGAGTTAAACGAGAAAGAGGTAAGAGATAGCTTTTTTTTTTTTTTTTACAAATTATTGTTTTTTAAATTTTAAATAATCTAAAAAGCTTCTCTACAGTAATTTTGGCTGGAAGCTTAGCAGAATAACTTGAACTCCACACAGGATGACACTGTAGCGATATCCTAGCCGGACTTGTTCTGGTAACAGAATTACCACGACCACAGCTGAGTTTGGAAGGACTTGTTGAACAAGTGGACTTCGTTTCTTTTTAAGGTGGACAGAAAGTAAAGACAATTGTCGTTTTGTTTCTTTGATTTCTTTTTGGGTGGGAACAGAGATTTGAGTTAGCTTTGTCTGTTAGCCCTCCGCTTTCCTATGAGAAACAAAAGGAATGCCGTGCAGGTGATGTGCATGGTGAGCTGAGGCTCCTGTGGACTTTGATTCTGGGGGTGCCCTGTCTTTTTCTGAGGGTCACTCAGCTGTTGGTGGAGGCCTGCCGCCCCCCAGCCCCTGTGTGGGCACCGTGCCCAGACGGGGCCCTGCCTGGCAGAGGGAACAGCACACACCGGGTGTGTAACCAGAGCCCTCTCGGCTGCTCTGAAGTAAGAGGAAGGGTCCCGGGAGTGAGCTGGCGGCCCAGGAACGTCTGGTTCTCCTCCATCACCTCCGCTGCCGGCACAGGGTCTTGCCTGCATGGTGTGTGCAGCGGGCAGGTTACCCGACACGGGGCTCATGGGAGGACATCACACAGGCAGCACCGGGTTGTCATCCAGTACGTGCAGGCCTGCGGACGGGTTTGTTCCGGTGTTTCTCACTCTCTGCATGAAGATTAGCACCGCCGCGTGCAGAACCTCGCTAGAAAGACCTTTTGGTGCCAGATCTGAGTAAGAAGGGTGGGCTGCTCACGAGGTGTTCTGATTGGTGGTAACTTTCGCATTCAGAATGCGTGGGCAGGACGCCTGGCTGGCTCAGTCGGTAGAACACTTGACTTCTTGGTCTTGGGGCGTGAGTTCAAGCCCCTTGTTGAGTGTAGGATTTACTTAAAAAAAAAAAAAAAGTATGCACTGGTGACCTCTGAGCTTCTTTTAAGATTTTTCATGGCTCTTTATCTCTGCTGTGTCGGTCCTTGAATCCAGGCGACTGAACTGTATATCAGATCATAAGGTGTTTTGTTTAATTCTCTAGGTGGTTTCTCAGTAAATGTAGGCCTGAGGTAGATCACAGGGCAGCTCCTGAGGCAAATACGGTGCTTTTAGCAGGGGTTTCCCGGGCCCTGTCAGTGAGCCGTGGCACCAAGCCTTTGATCCCGTCAGAGCAGGTGCTCTTCGTTCTCCCAGGTGGAGAGCCTGCTTGTGTGTCCGAGCTGAGCAAAATCTTCATGCGGGCAGGGACTGGATTGCTGTGTTCACTGATACATCTCCAGGGCCCAGAACATGGTCAGTGCTCAGAAAGTATTTATCGATGAAGGAATTAATGAAAGGTGTGGCCCAGTCCATATATTGAGGAAGTTCACAGTTGAGTGCGAGATAGAGGCTAATCAGCTGTTACGAGTGTGTAAGGCAGCAGGTGTTTTAGGAGAATAGTTGGCAAAGCTGAGACCCTGGAACCGCGTTCTCTGATGTGAGAAGGCATCCAGGCCCGAGAGAAGGCCCCAAGTGCGAGAGGCCCGGCGTGCACAGTGAGGACCGTGGCGCCGGGCCGTGGGGGCCTTGGCCCTGGGTCTGGGAGGGGAGCTGAGAGCCAGGCCCGGGCGCCTGTGTGCTCTGCTGGGGCTTTTGGGCCTGCATAGTCTTGATAGGTTGTTTCCAGGGACCAAAATCAGATTCCGTTTTAGAGGATGTGACAAGGTGGTCACGTGTGGTTTGGAGGGCGGAGGCTGAGCCCGGAGGCAGGAGGGGCAGTTGGGTGCTCCCTTGACCAGCCGAGATGCACGGCAGGCCCTGGGGGTGGACTGAGGCTTTGGATGACCAGCTGAAAGGGGACGCAGAGAGAACCAGGCAGCGTCACTGTGACTTATTTACTACCAGGAACGCACTTTCTTTGCTGGATGTTGTTGAGTGAGGATTTTTCCCCACCTATTAAACTTTTTCCTCAGTGTTATTGATAAGTACTGTGATGTGTTCACGAGTTATATTTTACATTACTAAAAGCAGCGACGGACATTTTTTGGATACATTTTTTAGCTCTTTCTGGTTGTGAATTACTTATTTCCCAGAACTCATTAAAGCATCAAAGCCAACTGAAAGGTAAATTTAATTCATTGATTATTTGGGGGGTAGAGGAGAAGATATATTTCGCTAAGTAATTAGTGGTAATTTAAGACATGAAGTTTTGTTTTTTTTTTAAAGATTTTATTTTTAAGTGATCTCTACACCCAACGTGGAGCTCAGATTCACAACTCTGAGATCAAGAGTCTCATGCTCTATCGACTGCGCCAGCTAGGTGCCCTGAAGATAGGAGGTTTTCTTATTACTATTATTATTATTATTATATTTTTATTTGAGAGAGAGAATGTGTGTGCGAGCGGGGGTAGGGGGTTGGGGGAGAGGGCCGGTGGGAGGGAGAAAATCCCAAGCAGCTGTCACAGTCCGCATGGAGCCTGCCGTGGGGCTTGACTGAGCCACCTAGACGTCCCAAACAGGAAGTTTTTCAGTGTTTGGATTTTAAAACTGTGTACTGATTTGATCAGAAGCAAGTTATGTGTACGGAATACTGGGAAAAGATTGAGAAGAATCTTTTCATAAAGTATTTGTTAGCAGGCTGGCTAACGTTTGGTGAAGGCCAACTGTTACTTTAGCTGCTGCCGTAGACTTTCAGGCAGGTGACTGAAGTGTTCTTACCCTGTGTAGGTAGTGGGCAACTAAGCGTGTAACTAAGGTGTAGGACGCAGCCGGGCACACGCTGAGCTATGCAGCTAAGTGCTGAGGTGGCGCACGCGTGAAGGTCTGCAGCAAAATACGGGGGGGGGTGGGGGTGGGTGAGCAGCCTGGACAATGAAATAGGATTTTGGCAGATGGGGAGGAAGGTGGAGAGCATTCTGTGTGGGCAGACAGAGTGGTGTGTAAGGCCTAGATTTCACATTACCCTGATTTTGGGTTTTGGAGTGGTCTTGCTTTCTCCAAGTCCCTTGGTTGGTGCCACTGAACTTGGAACAAGCCTTTTATCTCCTTTATTGCTCACTTCTTTCCTGTCTTAGTTACGATGCTTTTGATAACAAGTAAAAGAAAGGCCAGGTCTCATTGGCTTGCACCATAAACTGGAGATTTATTGCCTCAATGGAACTAGAAGTTCCAGAGGTAAGTCATGCTTCAAGGTTGGTTTGATTAATCAATTCAGTGATCTCTTTGAGGACCTGGTTTCTTTTCACTTCTGTTGTGTCAGCATTTTCCTAAGGCTAGTTTTCCTCTAAGTGACAAAATAGTCACAGCAGTTGTAGGCCTCACATTTATGTCCAGCCTAAACCACATCAACCAGAACAAGAAAGTGGTTGTGTGTTCCAGAATTCTTGGCCACGTGTTGGGTTTTATGCCCTCTGGGTCACCCTTGAACCAGGCGCTGTGGGCAAGGAGGGTGGCGTGCCAGGTCGGGCTCCCATCTAGAGCTGGGAATGGGTGTGTGTCAGCCTTCTGAACTGGGCGGCTGCCAAGCAGCAGAGGAGGAGGAAAAGGAACTTGTGGAGGATGGCTGCTGAGTCCCTTCCAGTCCCACCCGGGGGCAGCCTCCCTTCCCGCCCTTCTTTTCCAGGTGCGTCGCTTCTTCTGCCTACACACTCTGTCGTTCGTCCTTGGCAAGTCCTCCTGTCCAGGCTGATGGCATCGTGCTGTATCTCAGTCAGCGCAGGCCCCCGGTTCCAGTCCTGGCTCTCCTGCTTTCTGTTCCCGAGATCTCGGGCAGGCCTGTGTCTCGACTCCAAGGGTTTTCATCTTTATCACACAGTCAGCAGCTGTTTACTAGATTCCGAGTACTGTGCTTAAGCGCTTATGCGGATGGGACCCAGAACTGAACAGCACAAGATCACAATTCGTTTATAGAGATGTGAAGGTAAACAAGAAATTACCGTGAGATGTGAGGGTGCTTTGACAGAAATAAGGAGTTGAGACTATGTCCCTGAGGAGGTGACGCCTGTGCTGGGCTGTGACAGGCGAGCAGCGGCCACAGCGCTGAAGGGAGGGGACAGTGCTTGCCTGGAGGCTTCAGGGCTGGAGAACAACTGTCCGGGGCCTTACTCAGCTGCGCAGGGAGCCAAGGCTGGCTTGTTGGGGCAGGGACGGCTGAGGCACCAGCCGAAGACGTTAGTCTCCGCCTCTGTCTGCCTTACAACTAGGGGCTGGCCTCACGTCCTGGTTTACACCTGTTGTCCCAGGGTAACGAGTGTTTCTGTCACTCTGAATGGTGTCTCCAGTTTGAATTATTAGTCCCCTGACTTACAGTCAGGACTCCATGGCCATGTGATGGCAGTGTGTGGGGTGCGGCGCTTACCTTATGGCAGGACTCTGGGATGCCCGGGAATCTGTTATGGCAGGCACTTCGCAGACCTGCACTGCAGAAAGAATCAGCTGGGGATCTGAGCCCCCCCAGGCGCCCCTCAGTCCTATTATTAAGGTTCAGTGTATATTCAGAAAAGTGCTACCCCTGCCTTCGATTCATTGAGATACTGTTCTCTGGGTCTCAATCATATGGGATGTCGATAGGGTCAGTTAATTAGAATGCTTCTTTCGCTTCATGTACTTGCCCTTGTTCTTGCCAAATACAGCTTTCTGAACATTTTGATACTTTGTTGAGATTGTCCCAGGGATTTGGGTGGAAAGGGACATAATTCAAGAGAATCTTCAAAGTTTCTTGTCTAGGAGGTTGGCAAAACCATGAAGGATGCCATTGGCCTAAGTGTAGCGGCTGGTTTTGAGAAAATGATGGACTTTTTGCAGGTGAAACAGGAACTTGAAAGTGGAGGTGCTGAGGGGCTGGCAGCCTGAGAAGTGGACCTGGGATGTGACTGAGCAGCCTGTGTGGGATTGAGAACCTGGCCTTCACCAGCGGGCGCAGGAGAGTGGCCTGCGGGACAGTGAGAGGCCGGCCCAGGGGAGGGGAGAGGCTGGTTGGAGCCGAGTCCTCGCTTGCAGGGGGGTCGGAGCCACTGTCGGAGAGAGTGCTCGTGCATGTGTGTGTGTGTGCGTGTGTGTGTGAATGTGAGAGAGAGAACTCTCAGTGTTGTTGTTTTTTTCATAGCTTATTTTTGAGACAGAGACAGAGCATGAGTGGGGGAGGGGCAGAGAGAGGGAACATAGAATCTGAAACAGGCTCCAGGCTCTGAGCTGTCAGCACAGAGCCCGATGTGGGGCTCGAACCCATGAACTGTGAGATCATGACCTGACCCAAAGTCAGAAGCTTAACCGACTGAGCTCCCCAGGCGCCCCTCGAGCTCTCAGTGTTAACAAATCGGACACGGGACCCAGAGCCAGGCTAGCTGGAGAGCGTGAAAGGGCACTGGGATGGGAGGTTATTTCTGAAAAAGCAGAGTGTTGGAAGGAGTGTTAGGTTTCAGTTAGTTAAGAGCAAATGGGAAATGAGCTCTGTCACAAAAGAATGGTCTTTGTGGAAAAGACGGGCCTGAAAAGTTACATGAGAATGGAATTTTTTTTTAAAATTTTTTAATGTTTTATTTATTTCTAGGAGAGAGAGAGAGAGAGAGAGAGAGAGAGACAGCGTGAGCAGGGGAGGGTCAGAGAGAGAGGGAGTCACAGACTGAAACAGGCTCCAGGCTCTGAGCTGGCAGTCAGCACAGAGCCCGACGCGGGGCTCGAACCCACGAACCGCGAGATCATGATCTAAGTGAAAGCCGGACGCTTAACTCACTAAGCCACCCAGGCACCCCTGGAATTTTTTTTATCAAATTATTTCCATTTCAGTTGCATGATAGTTTTTCTTCTGATTGACATTTAGCTTTGTGGTTTGCCTTCAAGTTGTTAGTGATCAGCACACCCTTAAAAGCAATGAAAGTTCCCCCGTGAAACCTCTGCTCTGGATGTTCATGGAGCAGAGAGGGTTCTTTCACAAAGTGACTCATCATCGCAACTGGCTTCATTGTTGCCTCTCTCAGGTTCGGGGGCATAGCGGAGTGGCGGGTAGCTCTGCTCACCTGCCCGCCTTCCTCTTGCCTGCTTAGTTCCCCCCACCCCTCGGTTGCTGGAGCACCCCACGGAGCGATTCTGAACCCTAGCTGCATGCTGGAAGGGCACACGGCTAGCGTGTTGAGTGAGGCCCGGGTGTACCGCTTGCCCCCACTGAACCCTGGAGGTTTGCAGGTATGGCCTGAGGATCCTCACATGATTCTGGGGGTGGCTTGGGGCCTAGAACCCCAGCCGTGGGCTTTTGTCCTGCGTAGCTGACCCAGCCCCCCACCAGCCAAGTGGGGCCAGCTCACGGTTTTCTTCTGTACACAAAAGAGTATCGTGGGCTCATTGGGTGAAACACTTTTCCAGGATATTCAAGTTTCAAGCTCCACATAGTTACTACAGGGCAGACTTTCTGAAGTCTCAGGTTTTACTTTTTCTAGTAAAAGAGTTTTAATCATAGCAACGAACTTAAATACACATCTCCCGAGTGGGGTGCGGTCTGTGACTTTGGCTGCTATACGTAAGCCGCGTCTGCATAGTCGCTGCCTTTGTTTTCAGCAGGTCGTTAAGTGGACGTGAAGCTGAAAAAGCGAGCGGTGGGCTGCCCCTGGGTGGGCCCAGCCCGCTTCGCTGTCAGCGCCCATTCTGGCATGCTCTTGTTTTCAGCACGTCGTAATCTTGCAGCTTTCACTGCTTGGACCGACTCTCGAAAGTAACTTTGGTTTTCATTAACGAGCAGAGCGACTCATGAAGGGGAACGTTCTCTCCGTCTTCCGTCTGGACGTGTGGGCTGCAGGGTGTGGGTTAGGCAGCTCGGCATCTTGCAGGGTATTTAGGAACCATTGGCCGTGGGCAGCAGATGAGAAGAAAATGGTTTATGTGGTCACACTGCTTTTTTCCAAACGTGTTTTAACTTAGATTTGGGTTTAGCGATGCACACTCCTTTTTGGCAGGTGGCCTTCGGTAGCTGAGCTTCTGTTGGTTTGGTTCCAGCATGTTTCATTAAGTGAAAAGCCCTGTAGAGCAGATGCACATACCAGTTTCTGCCGTGCAGCACTCTGTTTAATGAAACACCCAAGGTTTGATTCAGTGTTGTTGGCAGTCATTGTGTGTGTGTGTGGCGTGGGGCTTGGGTAGGTGGTTGGGGGATCTAGGTGGTTAGACAGGCCGTGCCGGAACAATCTGCGGCGTGGTGCTTGGGTAACCATGAGAGCAGGCGCCCTTCTGGGGGTCCCGGGAAACAGGTCACCGGTGTCATGCAGAATATTGCAGGTGGGGTTGGATACTCCTGGTAAGAGACTTTGGACCAAGGAACATGAAGTCTTTAAATATATCTCAGCCTGTGAATGTTTACAGAGTATTTAAGAATCTGCTTATGTAAATGAAAGATTAATACTGTGGTCCTTGGTCTTCAAGAGCTGGTTTTATTTAATTATTTTTTAATTTTTTAAAAGTTTATTTTGGGAGAGAGAGAGGGAAAGAGAGAGCGCACATGAGCAAGGGAGGGGTGGAGAGAGAGGGAGAGAGGGGGAGAGAGAATCTCAAGCAGAGTAGAGCCCAGTGTGGGGCTCGAACTCACGAACTGTGAGATCATGATCTGAGCCAATAGCAGGAATTGGACTGTCAGCCAACTGGGTCCCCCAGACCCCCCTCTCTCTTCACCTCTTGCTGCACATTTCTATTCCAACGTGTGACTGTTAGGAATGAAGCTGTGGTATGCATTCATGTGCAAGTCTTTGGTGGACATAGATTCTCATTTTTTATGAGTAAAGTACCTAGAAGTGGAATTGTTGGGTCATGTGGTAAGTGGTGTGTTTTATTTTATAGAAAACTGCCAGGCTTCTTCCAAGTGGCTCTGTCATTTCACATCTCTACCCCCTTCTTCCGTGTCCTCACCAGCACTTGGTATTTGTCAGTTCGGTTAATTCTCTTGTGCATTGATTTAAAAGGAAAGAATTTTTGTCCACAAGAACGTGCGTGATGACACATTTATGACAGAAAAGTGGATCTTACTGCAAATAGGTGGTTCTTAGCAAAATACGTTTTAAAAAAAAGTTTAAGTTTAAGCCAAAAGTAGCGGGGGACAGTAAGGACTAGGGGAGTGCCCTCCCCATGCGGGACCCAGGAGATGTGTTTGGCAGGCAGGGATAGGAGGGGGGCAGGGACGAAAATGGGTTTTTAAAAGGTTGACCTGCCCCGATGCTTTCTCATCACACCCAGGGTTGATTTTACCCCCTTGTTTTCCATCTAGATTTAAAACGTGAAAGCTGAGGGGCGCCTGGGTGGCTTAGTCGGTTAAGCGTCCGACTTTCGCTTGGGTCATGATCTCGCGGTTCGTGGGTTCGAGCCCCGCGTCGGGCTCTGTGCTGACTGCCAGCTCAGAGCCTGGAGCCTGTTTCAGTCTGTGACTCCCTCTCTCTCTGACCCTCCCCTGCTCACGCTGTCTCTCTCTCTCTCTCCTAGAAATAAATAAAACATTTAAAAAAAAAAACAAAAAAACGTGAAAGCTGATTTTTCTTTGGTTTGGGAGACCACATGGTAATCGTGAGTGATTTTCCTCTAGGCCAGAGCGTGTATGCTCTTGGTAAGTTTTCTGTAAAGCCTAATTCAGATTGTGTTGATTATGTTTAAATATATTTAAAAATTAAAAGTTACATCTTGGTTATATTTAAAAATTATTATTTTTTTAGTTTTTAAAGTTTATTTGTTTTTTTTTTAAATTTTTTAAAATGTTTTTTTATTTATTTCTAGGAGAGAGAGAGAGAGACAGCATGATCAGGGGAGGGTCAGAGAGAGGAGTCACAGACTCTGAAACAGGCTCCAGGCTCTGAGCTGGCAGTCAGCACAGAGCCCGACGCGGGGCTCGAACCCACGAACCGCGAGATCATGACCTGAGCGAAAGTCGGACGCTTAACCGACTAAGCCACCCAGGCGCCCCAAAGTTTATTTATTTTGAAAAAGAGAGGGCGAGGTAGCTGAGGAGGGGCAGGGATAGAGGGGGAGAGAGAATCCCAGGCAGGCTCCGTGCTGACAGTGCAGGGCCCAGTGTGGCGCCTAATCCCATGAACCGTGAGATCATGACCTGAGCTGAAACAAGAGTCTGATGCTCGACTGACTGAGCCACCCAGGTGTGCCTAACGATTACATTTAAAGTGTGTGTGTGTGTGTGTGTGTGTGTATTTCTTTTGGGCGGGGGTGGGAATCCCAAGCAGGCTTCGTGCTGTCAGCCTGACATGGGGCTTGAACCCAGAAACTGTGAGATCACGACCTGAGCTGAAATCAGAGTCAGATGCTCAGCCGTATGAGCCCCCCAGATGTCCTCTTAAAGATGATATTTAAATGTGAAAATTGTGCTTCTGGCTGCAGCGTTTCTTGTGATCCTCAAAACCGGAGAACGAAAACCAGTCGGTGCACGCAGTGGGGGCGGGGGAACCTGGCGGCCCTGACAGACGGGAAATCTCCTGTTGTGGTGGTGGCGAGGCTGACCCTCCTTCTTCCAAGAACTTATCTTTGGGGTAAGAGAGTGGGGTCTCTTCTTCCTCTTCCTGAATTGATTGTTCAGCAAAGCTTTTTTGAGCACCTGCTGTATGCCAAGTACTGCATTGACTGCTGGCAATACAAACATGAATTTATCTTGGCTCCTTCCTGTTCATTTAAAAACACCTTTATAGAGGCATAATGTATGTGCAGAAGCGTCACCCATATCAAGTGTACATGATGAGTCTGAACAAATGTATCCGTTTATGTAATCACCTCCACAGTTAAGGTACCTTCTACCCTTGCCGTGGCTCCGCTCCCCGGACTTCCCCTCCCTGCAGCCTGTCCACACTCGCCCGCAGCCTGTCCACACTCGCCCGCGGCCCCAGCCAAGGGAGAGCTGCTATTACAGCATCCTGTTTGCTGTTCTGCTTGTTTTCCCTTTTCTCCTCTGTTCTCTTTTTCCCCTTCCCTTTCTCCCCTCCGACCCCGTTCCTTCCTGCATTAGCACCTAGGTGATCGTGAGGAAAATGAAAATAGCTGGAATCTTGAACTCCTCCCGGAGCTGTCCCTGATAACACGCACTAAATGCTCTCCCTAGTAACTTACCAGCTTTTTTTCCATGTGATAAAGCATTCTAGATAGCGAGTTATTGTATAATGAGCGCTCTTTTATCTTGCTGTTTTTAGTATTAGTTTGGAGCAGAAGAAGTTAAAATTTAACTGCCATTGTGTAAAGTAACTACTGTAGATATAGGACTGGGAAGTTGGTAAAAAATGGATTTCTGTTAGATGAATCATATTTTCTAATTTTGGAAACACGTTTGGTGGGAACAAGTTTTAGCTCCGAATCTCCATGAAAGCCCTTAAAGAATACACAGCCAGCCCGTTAACAGGTCCTGGTTTGAAAGGTGCGAGGTGACCTTCTGACAGGACAGACGGCGTGAAACTAGACACTGCGCCGCGGTGTTCCCGTGCCTCGGTCCTGAGAAGAGGCGCCGCCCCGGAGAGAGGCTTTGCAACAGCCTGTCCTTTTCGTCCCCTTCTCTGGATCCCTCTTTCCCAAGAAAGGAGAGCAGAGTTCTGCTCCAGGCCAGTCCCTTGGGCAGCAAGCCCTTCCCTGCCTCCCTCTCTGCCTGCTTTTGCCCTTTGTAACACTCAGTACAGCGTGCAGTTCGCTTGTGCTGTGACAGGACTTTAAGTGTCGCCGCGTCCTGAGCCCTGGGTCTGCCGTATTCACAGTCGGTTCTGACCGAGCGCAGCTCTGTGTGGATAGTTGGTGCGCGGCGCAGATGGTTAGATCACGAGGTTCCCGTTGTGCGCCGACCGCCTGCACGGTGTCATCTCTGTACACCACTTTGTGGAGTGACTGCTCAGTATTTGTCACTAAGCATCCATCACCCAGCAGGCATGATCAATAAAATTTTGTAAAGAAATTAGACTTTTTTTTATGCAAGGACCGACTTTCTTTTTTACTTTGTTGAGATGTAATTCACACCCCATAGACTTCACCCACTTCAGTATGAGAACAGCTCAGTGGTTTTTGGGGTGTTTGCGGAGTTGTGCAGCTGTCGCCATAGTCCGCGTTAGAGCACTTGGCCGCTCCAGAAAGAGACCCCCATTTCCCCGTGCCCTGGGCCCCGGCAGCCACGGCTTATTTTCTGTCTCCAGACATTTGCCTCCTGTAGACCTTGCACAGCAGTGGGATCGTGCAGCACCTGGCCTTCGCGCCTCACTGTTACTCAGCATGGTTCTCAGGGTTCATGGGTGCGGCCGCACGGATCAGCCTGAGGACGCTTCCAGGCGCCAGCTTCTGGGTGCGTCAGGCCCAGGGCATAGCTTTAGTCCCGCACATGCTCCCGTTGGTTAGAGAGGAGATTCAGGCTGCCGCCACTCCCCACAGTTAGTCTGCGTGTTTCCTCGTCTCTCCCACATCCAGCGTTGTGGGTCGGGAGCCTGGGGAGGAGGAGACGTCGTGTCTCTTGGCCTCTCGGTGGCCATGCTGGTTCTGTCTTCTCACCCCGCGAGGCTCGGCCAGAGGTGGCTCTGGGAGCCGGCTCGCCCGTGTCCCACTCACCGCTGGGGAACCTGAAGTACTGTACCCGTGTGGCAAGATGCTCGTCGATCGCTGCCTTGTGTCTTCATTTTTCCTCTCTGAGGCTGGTCTCCTATTTCCATGCGTCCTTTTGAAGGCACTGTCTGTCTGTATTCACGCTTTTATGAAAGAGGAGTTTTGAAGTGGGACCGAAGGTGCAGCACGCTGTGCTCCAGCGCCCCCTAGTGCCGCGCTGGGGCGGCGGTGCCCGGGGCTCCCGTCTGCGGCTTCAGGCTGGGCGACGTGATGCCCGGGATGGCCAACATCTTTCCTTCTCACCTTCCTGGGGCTGAGATTGCATCTTTGCTTTTCCTTTAGCGGGAACATGGTGTTTCCAGGTTCTCCCAGCCCCTTCCTCAGCGGCAACGGAGCCAGGCCCTCCCTGCGGGGGCCAGATCAGGTCTCCCGAAGACGCAGCCCAGAGCAGCTGCGCCCCCGGGGCTGCCGTCGGCCAGGGGCCCTGTCCATCCTGTGCTGTGGGCTTGCCCCGTTCCCCGGAAGCACTTGCGATGTCTCTTTTTCATCGTGGCCTCGCCAGAAAGGATCAGAAAGTAATCAAATATGCGAGCAGTGGGAGTTCTGAAAGCCTGAGCTGGACTTAGCTGGAAACGAGGGGAAGTCAGCTGCATCCCTGGTGGCGGGGAGAGTCTCCGCCCCTTACAGGCTTGCTTCCCGAGGAGGGGCTTGGGGCATGGCCCTGCCTGCCGGCCTGCCCTGTGGGGGCCTGCCGTGGTTGCTGTCTTGTTCCCTCGCTGTCTTGTTCCCTCTCGTGACTCTGTTATTCACCCACCTCACTCACCTGGGGGTGCTCGCAACCTGGAGGGAGTCTCCAGCTCCGCCGTACAGCATCTGCTACAGCTGTTGGGAGGGTACGGTTATTAAGGACAATATAAACATTTCTGTAGCGGCCCAAGGAGGGCCTTCAGGTACCTTCTTCTGTTTTTTTTAAATGTTTTTATTTATTTCTGAGAGAGAAAGGGTGAGCAGGGGAGGGTTAGAGAGAGAGGGAGACACAGAATCCGAAATAGGCTTCATGCTCTGAGCTGTCAGCACAGAGCCTGATGCGGGGCTTGAACCCACAAACCGTGAGATCATGACCTGAGCCGAAATCAGATGCTTAACCGACTGAGCCACCCAGGCGCCCCCACCTTCTTTTGTTTTATCCTCCCTGAACCCTTCGACTGAGCATCTGACTGTGCTGAGCCCAGCGCCAGCTTTGAAGTGCAGGCAAGAATGCACTTACTCCATTGTCCTGCGTGTCTCCTTGTGCTCTCACAGGACAGAACTAATCCATGCGTTGAGTTCACGAATTCACTGGTGTTTTCTTTCCCACTAAATTATAAATGCTGTGAAATCAGGCAGAATCATATTTATTCATTTTTAATTTTTTAATCTTTATTTTTGAGAGAGAGAGCAAGCGAGCAGGGGAGGAATAGAGGGAGAGGGAGACACTGAATCTAAAGCAGCTCCAGGCTCCGAACTGTCAGCACACAGAGCCTGACATGGGCTCGAACTCATGAACGGCAGGTTCGTGACCTGAGCCGAACTCAGATGCTCAACTGACCGAGCCACCCAGGTGTCCCATATTTATCTTTTTTTTTTTCAACTCAGACTCCTACAATATTTTCTCCCTAAAAAGAATTTAAAATATATTTACTGATAATTCTCCAGAGGAAGGAGAATGGTTCATATTCACATAAAGAGAGGGGTTGAAGGTTTTTCTCAAAACTGAGTGTTTTCTCTTTGGCTTTTTTTTTTTTTAATATTTTTAAAATTTATTTCTAGGAGAGAGAGAGAGCGTGAGCAGGGGAGGGTCAGAGAGAGAGGGAGTCACAGACTGAAACAGGCTCCAGGCTCCGAGCTGGCAGTCAGCACAGAGCCCGACACGGAGCTCGAACCCACGAACCGCGAGATCATGACCTAAGCGAAAGTCAAGTCGGATGCTCAACCGACTAAGCCACCCAGGTGCCCCTTCTCTTTGGCTTTAAAAAAAATAAATGTCTTCATTTGGAAATAATTTCAAATTTACAGAAGTTGCAAAAATAAGAATGGCACGAAGAACCCCCGCATTTACTTCTTTACCCAGATTGACCAGTTAAGATTTAACCTCCTTTGGGGGCATGTGGGTGGCTCATCGCTTGGGCGTTTGACCCTTGATTTTGGCTCAGGTCGTGATCCCAGGGTCACGGGATCGAGCCCTGTGCGGGGCCTGCTTACGATGCTGGGCCCCCTCCCCCCCCATTCCCGCTTCCTTGCGCTCTCTCGCTCAGAAAAAAAAAAAAAAATGGATTTCACCCCCTCTGCAGTCATTTGTGTGTGTGCCTGAGTTCTCTCTTCACAGACATGTTCCCAAACTCACGCACGTGCGCACATGTGCGCACAGAACCGCATTTTGTTATCCACCCTCCGAGGTGTGACAAATGACGCACACGCCGTGGTCTTTTACCCCCAGATGCTTGAGGGTGTGTCCTGAGGACGGAAGCGTCCTCTTACTCAGCCGCAGCGGGACCGTCCCACGTTTGGTAGCACCCTTTGTAACCCGCCGTCCACATCTCGTTTTGTCAGTTGGCCTCTCAGGACAGGGTCCAGTCTGGAGCCTCTAATCTAGGGCTGTTTGTTCTGCAGGCTCCCTGACACCGACTTGTTTGAGGGACACAGTCCCGCCCCTCTCTTTTGGTCACATTCTTCATTTTGCCAAACACCTAAGATATTTTGTGATTGAAATTGTGAAGGCTTTTGGAGAAGGAGGGGTGGCACCTGGGCGTGCTGGCGGCGGCCGTCCTGGGTGTGCGGCGGGCGCCGTGCCCGCAGCGCGGGTGCCTCGGCCTTCAGTCAGCGGAGTCGCAGGGCGGGGGCTGCACCCTCTCCGGGCTTTGCTGTGACTAAGTGTTTGGTCGCTGCTTTTGTAGTGTTTTTATCAGGATATTAAACAATTGCCTTTTTTGCTCTTAATAAATTTATTTAAGCTAAATTTTACTTTATAAGCGACACTCTTCTCTTCGCTTTTTTGGAAGAGCGTGGATAATAAAATGCCTGTTTGTGGTAATACTTCCTGTAGTCAGTTTCATGATGCAGATGATTTTGTTAAACACTGAAATGGTGTCGTAGCCTCAGCGTCTGTGTGGGGTGTGTTCTTAGAGCATTCCACACGATCTTCTGCGTGGTTCCCAGAGACGCTTTAGTTCTTCTGGAAACTTTAGTTCTGCCTGGAAAGAAGGAGCTGCCCTGTCTCTTGCATGTACTGTGAAGGTGGGAAGTGCCCTTGCGACACCTCAGGGCCTAGCCCTCTGCTGCCCTGGGAGAACGAGCTCCCCGCTGTCAGGCCTTCCTGCATCTGCCGTTACTTCATGGTATTGGGTCTCTGGTTAAATGTAAGCGCTGTGTGTGCACACACCTTGGAGAAAGGTGCCTGCGGTTTATCTGCCGTGAACATACGGGGACACGTGTTCTGTAGGAAGCAGGCATCCTAACCAGACTCCTCGGGGCCGGGAGCACCGTGCAGAGGCGCTCGCCGTCTGGCACCAGGCTCTTAGCAGTCGCCTCCGTCATCCAGCCGCAGAACTGAAGCGACAGTGTTTTGTAGGACTGGGGTGTAACTGCTCACTTGGGGAAACTCATGCGCTTGAAAGATCGAAGGTCCGTGTGGGCTGCTTGGGGCGAGAGCAGAGCGGGTGTGAGGCTGTCACGTGGGAGGTCACGGCCGTGCAGCTAGCCGTCGCGTGAGTGCTCAGTGTTGCGTAGTTGACCGAAGTTCTTAGGATGGCTGTTTTGGATTAATTGTTTTCATCATGTCCTAATCTGTTGTCTCTGAGATCTTGAAACGAGCACAGGTGCAAATTTAGGTGCAAGCTTCTAACTTCTCTGCAAAATGGGTGTCTTTGAATAGTTGTGCAGTGATTTTGGTCTTTTACATTGACTTTTTACAAGTAATTTTTTTTTTTAATGTTTTATTTATTTCTAGGAGAGAGAGAGAGAGAGAGACAGCATGAGCAGGGGAGGGTCAGAGAGAGAGGAGTCACAGACTCTGAAATAGGCTCCAGGCTCTGAGCTGGCAGTCAGCACAGAGCCCGACGCGGGACTCGAACCCATGAACCGCGAGATCATGACCTAAGCGAAAGTCGGACGCTTAACCGACTAAGCCACCCAGGTGCCCCAACAAGTAATTTTTCGAATAAATAAGGTATTTCTATGGCTCAGAACTAAGAATTCTGACAAGAGACATGCTAGGAGTCTGGTGCCACTGCATTGCCCCCAGCTCTTCTCTGTGGCACCCAAAGAGCGTTTTCTTCATTTAACGCGTCCTGGAGATTTCTCCCTGCCTGTCCATCTAGCTCTCACTCATTTCCCCCTTAGCCTTGTGAGCGGGTTGAAGGCACACATCCTCGGAGACACTATTGGCATAAAGTGTAATAAAAACATACTTAAGGGGCACCTGGGTGGCTCAGTTGGTTAAGCGTCCGACTTCAGCTCAGGTCATGATCTCACGGTTCGTGGGTTCCAGCCCCGCGTCAGGCTCTGTGCTGACCGCTCGGAGCCTGGAGCCTGTTTCAGATTCTGTTAACTCTCTCTCTCTCTTACCCTCCCCTGCTCATGCTGTCTCTCTCTTAGAAATAAAAGCTATAGGAGAGCTTTTCAAATAATACTTTAAAAATAAAGAAAACAGTAAAAATGGTAATGCTGAAAATGATAGAAGAGAAAAATTTTCCCTGGGCATCTCTCTGAGCGTTGTCTAGGTTGACAGCGAGGCTTTTTCTAGCCGCCAGCTGTGGGGTGTGGTTCCTACAGATCGCACCGGGGTCACACACTCCCCCCTCCCCGTTATTGACACAGTATTGGAGATTCTATTCTCTTACTGCACTGCCTATCTCTCTCTCTCTTTAACACTTTAGATTGTATTTGAACCAAAATAAGAATGGGTGCTTATTAGAAAGTGTGAGTTAAAGGTTTTTTTTTTTTTTTTTAAGTTTATTTTTTTATTGGGAGAGTGCGCAGGAAGGGCAGGGGAGCCGAGAGAGCGGATCCCAAGCAAGCTCTGCGCTGTTAGGGCAGAGCCTGATGCGAGGCTTGATTCCTGCTTGATCCCCCTTGAACTGTGAGATCATGACTGAGCCACCCTGTGCTGACTCCTTTTTAAAAGCAGTTCTCTTCAGTTTTGTTCTCCTGTGTCCTGTGAATCTTGTCCATTCCTTGCATGGGGACTGAGGTCATTAGTGGCTGGTTTTTTTTTTTTTTTTTTTAATTTTTAAATTTATTTTTGGGAGAGCGAGAGAGAGGGCGCACAAGCTGGGGAGGGGCAGAGAGAGGGGGACACAATCTGAAGCACGCTCCAGCCTTCAGGCGGTCAGCACAGAGCCCAATTCGAGGTTCGAACTCGTGAATTGCAAGATCATGACCTGAGCTGAAGTCAGATGCTCAACCGGCTGAGCCACCCAGGCGCCCCTGAAGTCATTAGTGGGTTGTGTGTTTCCTTGGCAATTAGGAGGGTTACTGTTTCTCCAACAGGCCTCCGCTGTGGATATTCCATCACCCCCAAAGTCCCCTGGTGCCTCTGTGTAATCAGTCCTTCCCCAGCCCTTGACACAGCCACCGATCTGTTTTCTCTCCTTACAGCTCTGCCCTAGAACGTCTCATAAGTGTAATCATTCCACACGTCGCTTTTTAAGTCAGACTTCTTTCACTTAGCAGGATGCTTTTGAGAGCCATTGAGTAGTAGTTCATTTTATAGATGTACCACATTTGCCTCTTGGTGGACATTTGGGTTGCTTCCAGGTTTGAATAGGGCTGCTGTAAACATCAGCGTACAGTTTTTTTCATGGACATAGGTTTCCATTTCTCTTGGGTGAGTGAGTTAGCGTGGGGTTGCTGGGTCGTAAGGTAAGTAGCTTTGTAAGAAACTGCCCGGCTCTTTGCCAACGTGGCTGCACTGTTCTCCTGTTGTGTGGGCTGTGTAGAAAGTCATTCCACATGCTCGTCAGCAAGCAGGAATATTTTGTCAGTTTGGCTTGTCTTCTCATGTCCTCCTGAGCAAAGTTGAGGTTTATTTATATCTAGACTTACCGATCTCTGTCTGCAGTGGGGCTGCAGAGGGTTAGCAGCCGGCATTGTCGTCTTGTTACACCAGTCCCTCTCCCCACCCTTTCTTCTGCTTCCTTTTCACTGAAGGATACCTTTTCCTCCCATTGCTTGGTGTTACACCAGACTGAAATTAATACAGGCTTTCCCCCAGTGTTGGAAATGAGTAGAAGGCGTAAGTGCAGAATGAAAGTATCTCTGATGATTGTTTCGAGACTGCTTATTTTCACCATTACCATCAATGCACAGTTTCCTTGTGGATTTTTGCAATTATATGTAAATATTGTGTGAAGCTGTTCTTGTTTTTCATATATATTTACAGTTTTGGTAGCTATTGCCAGATAGCCCTCCAGAAATATTTACTGAAAAATATTGGTGCATTCTTACAGTAACAGGCTGTGAGAGTTGTCATCTATTTACTTTTACAGTAATACTGGGCATTATGCACATGTATAATATGTAGTTACTGGTTACTTTTGAATCACATGCTTTTAAGTTTCCCTGCAGGTTACTCAGCTCCACTAGAACAGAGGAGCCCATAACTCTGCTTACCATTTTCTTTTTTTTCTTTCTTTATTTTAGAGAGTGAGGACCACAAGTGGGGGAGGGGCAGAGAGGGGGAGAGAGAGAGAGAGAGAGAGAGAGAGAGAGAGAGAGAGAGAGAATATCTCAGGCAGGCTCCATACTCAGTGCAGAGCCTGAGGTAGGGCTCGATCCCACGACCCTGGGATCATGATCCAAGCTGAAGTCAAGAGTCGGACGCCCAATTGACTGAGACACCTGAGCGCCCCTCTGCCTACCATTTTTATCACCAGCACTGATCATCATGCAGGGCAGTTAGGAGGCTCTAAACAATTGTGGATTGTATGAAAGAGTAATTCGGTATGTGTTCTCTGGTGTAGAAATCTGGTCATACTGATTCTTGTTAATGACTTATTTTTAGAAGCTCCAGGGAGAACATGAACTGCTGGGTACTTGGCAAACTTGCTTCTGTGCATGTGAACCAGCTGTTTTTTCAGAAAGTTGCATTCAGAATTCTGTGAAGCAAGAGTTCAGAGATAGATTGTGTCTGCCCAATAATATGTTAATCTGGGGGTGCCTGGGTGGCTCAGTCACTTCAGCGTCTTACTCTTGCTTTCGGCACAGGTCACAATTTCATGGCTTCGTGAGTTTGGGCCCCTGTCGGGCTCTGCGCTGGTAGCATAGAGTCTGCTTGGGATTCTCTCCCCCTCTGTCTCTGCCCCTCCCCCAATTCTCACTGTCTCTGTCTTTCAGGATAAATGAGTAAACTTACAACAACAGTAATAATAATTTAAAAAATTAAAAAAATATTTTGGGGCACCTGGGTAGCTCAGTCAGTTAAGCATCCAACTTTGGCTCAGGTCACGATCTCACAGTTTGTAAGGAGTGTGAGCTTTGCATAGGACTCTGTGCTGACAGCTCAGAGCCTGGAGCTGCGACAGATTCTGTGTCTCCCTCTCTCTGCCCCTCCCCCACTTGTGCGCACTCTCTCTCTCTCTCTCAGAAGTAATAAATGAATAAACTTAAAAAAAATGTTTATCTGTGCATCATATTTATAACTGAAATTTCAGGATAAAAAAATCACTTAATGTGTATCTTAAATGCCATTCATCAGGATCATTAGCATTTTTCTTTGTTGGATCTCCCTGTCTTCCCATTTGAACCACGTTTTCTGCTTTTCATTAGTATGTGCGGCAGAGAGGGCTGGAGTGGAGGTGTGACGTGAGCACACAGCGAGCAGGACACGCTGCGGGGCATGTAGCCCAGAAGTTGTCCTTCCGGACAAGTGAGGTCACACGGTGGGCCTGTTTCCACTCAGGCTTTGTCCCTTCCACGGGGCTCCTTGACACTTTGTGAAAACTGCTAAGTAGTATTTTCGTGTTTGTAATTGGAAAATACACCTGGAAATTTTTCATTGCGGACCCTTTATTTGTTTAGTTGAGAAGAGGGTCTTGGGTATTCTGGCCTACATATTTCATAGGATTGGTATAGTCTGTTGATTTTTCCTGAAAATATAAATTGTATATTTTATGTGATTGGTGACTTTTTTTTTCTTTCCAGTATATTTTTGGAGACTTTAGCCCTGATGAATTCAATCAGTTCTTTGTGACTCCTCGCTCTTCAGTTGAGGTAAGAGAAAACATTGTTTTATTTGGGTATATGTATAGATAGAGTTAATGGTTACGTTTTAGCTTCAATTTTTTAATTTATGCTTTTTGATAAAGAAATCCAATGTACAGAAAAGCGCAGAGACTAATACGAGAAATGCCCAAACCCAGCAACCAGATTTGACTAATAGTAACATTTTGCTGTATTTATAAATAGCAAGAGGTCACAGGTACCATCACAGCCCCCCTCGCACCCGCCCCCCTGCTGCCTGCCCTCCGCAGAAGTGGGTGGTTTTCACCTTCCCCGCGTGTGTGCGTGTCTGCGGGTTGTAGCCCAGTATCGGTTTAGGCGGTGAGTACAGTTGTTCCCTTGACCCTGGAACGACTCAGGGCTGGGGAGTGCCGACCCCAGTGGCCTTGGGGACCCGCAGGGACTTCTGATTCCCCGCCGCTGACGACCGGAGCTGCTGTGGGCCAGAAGCCTTGCTGGTAATAGCAGTAGCAGCGGATGACCGGGTTCTGTGCTGTATACGTATTATATGCTGTATTCTTAGAGTAAAGAAGCTAGAGAGGAGGTGAAATGATAAGAGAAAATATGTTTATGGAACTCTTCTGTGCTTGTGGAAAACCCCTTGCCTGAAGCGGGCCTGACAGTTCAGAGCCGTGTCGTTCAAGGGTCAGCTCTAGCCTCATCGTTTTGTAGTTTATTTCAAGGTAACATCCTTCACGCTTGTCGAGGCTCGTGTGTTTTGGTTTTGTTTTGTGCTTTGATTCTAATTTCTGAGTTCCGTCGGTGCACACACACCACAGCCGTTACCTGCGTCCCACCCAGCCCCGTGTACACCTTTGGTTCTCGCCTGTGACACACATACTGCAGTAAGCGTGTTCGCTGTGTCTCCTGTGCTCTGTGGGATTCCCCAGGGTCTGCTCCCGGGACGGGGGCGGCCCGGGCTGCGGGGACTAGTGTGTGGGGCACGCGGCCCCCGTCACCCCTGGCCGTGCCCGGTCAGCGGCCCGTGTGAGGAAAAGCTCCTCCCGCTCACTGTACGGGACTCAGAGTTTTTGTTCATCTGTTGGGTTGGTTGTGGTGGGTTCTCACTGTTTACAATATTCCCAGGTTGCACAGTTGAGAACCGCTTCATTATGGTCGTGTGGCCGTTGGTGATACGGCCCCACTTCTGTGAGTTACGTCTCCCTTGTCCACGTTGCTTAAGTGGCCTGTCTTTTTCTTACCGCTTACAGGGCGCATAAACTTTACATCTGCATATTACAAGTATCTTTTCCTAGCACAAGGGCTTTAAAAACTTCTTCTTGTGTCTTTATTTTATTTTGAGAGAGTGCGAGTGGGGAGGGGCAGAGAGAGAGGGAGACACAGAATCAGAAGCAGCTCCAGGCTCCGAGCTGTCAGCACAGAGCTGACGCGGGGCTTGAACGCATGAATCGTGTGATCATGAGCTGAGCTGAAGTCAGACGCTCAACCAACTGAGCCACCCAGGCGCCCCTGGCACGAGGGCTTTTGAACTTCATGTATGACGCACATTTATTTATTTATTTATTTTGCTGGGTAAGGGTAGTACATTTGTAACTTTCATGTCAAACGTATTTTTTTTCCTTATGGTTTGTAAATGTCTTTAGGAAATTCTTCCCTGTGCTGACGTGGCAGAGACACTGGTTTTCTTCTGAAAGTTTTAAGGTTTTTGTGTTCACTGTATGTGAGCTGGGGCGCTGTCCCTGCACTGGGCTGTTCCAAAGTGGTGCCCCCTTGCCCTGGCCCCTCTTGCTGTCCCGGGAACAGTCCCACTGGTTTCCACTGCTGCAGCTCTGTCATCCGTCCTCGGGGAGGGCGCGCACTCTCTTGTACTTCCTCACGTGTGGTTTGGTTCTCCTTCATCCTTTTTTTTTTAATATTTTATTTATTTCTAAGAGAGAGACAGCGTGAGCAGGGGAGAGGCAGAGAGAGAGGGAGACATAGAATCTGAAACAGGCTCCAGGCTCTGAGCTGTCAGCACAGAGCCCGACGCGGGGCTCAAACCCACGAACCGTCAGATCGTGGCCTGAGCTGAAGTCGGATGCTTAACCAACTGAGCCCCCCAGGCACCCCAAGTTCTCCTCATCCTTAACTGTTCCTTAAGAATTTATGATCAGCATACCAAGTTCCCTGAAAAATCCCATTGAGATTTCAGTTAGCATTGTGTTTAATTATGGGTTAATTTGTAGGAGAATTAACAGTTTTATGATAGTTTTTCTAAACACAATTCAGGTCTTTTATGTCCATTCATGTCTTTTATGTCCATTCTTTATGTGATTAATCATTTCTCTTTTAGTTTAATAAAACTTACCTGGAATATATTTTCATGTTCATATTTTAAATATGAAAACTTGAAATTGTGTTGAAAACGATAAAGGTGGGTGGAGTGGGTACGAATCAAGTAAAATCTTAGGTAACATTGATGAGAACCAAGCAGGCACTCAGACCTCTTGATAAACGTACGTGCATAGAGGGTGTTCTGTGTGGAGTTGTTTTTATTTGGCAAAGTGGAGCAGGAGATGCTGACTCCTTAGGATTGGAGCCCCACGGCCAGCGTTGCGTGTGGCCTTGGCATGTGACCTTGGCCAGTCCTTCCCGGTTCACCTTGACTTCTTGAACTCTAAACCCGCTTTGGAGCTGGGGAGGAAGGATTAAATGACAGCGTGTTGAAAGCCGTACTTCAGCTGCACAGACCAGAGAGCGATTTATTGGTTTCTCCTCTTTCACTTCAGGAAGAAGGAAGAAACAAAGCGTGGTCAGGGTCAGGTTACAGCTGAGATGCATAAACGACTTCAGTGCCGTCCCCGTCCCTGTTGTGTTCGTCGATGGCACCAGTTAGGAGTTTTAGGGATCTAAGGATACGAGCCCGGAAACCGTGAACACTAAGTTCTCTATGGTATTTCCTAGGTGATAAAATGCATCTGTGCAGTTCAGATTTTGTAGAATAAGCCTTGGAGTTCAGTGTTTCCTGACAGAGGAAGTAACGATTAGGAAAAACATGATGGGACCCCGTGTTCCCCAGGTGTTGGTGGTAACTGAGGTCTACTCTGTGTACTAACGGTCCGAGCGTTGGAGCGTTCCTCTCGCAGTCAGAGTGGAGTACAGAGGCGCCTGCCGGGGACGGATGGCCTGAGCTGTTTGAGATTAAGGTTTTAAGAAATGATAAAGCCCCACTTGTGTATTTTACAAAAGCTTTTCTCAAGTGTGTGCCTTTGTGTGGGTTTGTGAGAGCTCGTTTGCAGCTAAGTGTCAGAATAGAGACGTGGCTTTTCCTGTGATGTGCAAGTGGAGGACGCACCGTATCTCGAAGTCTAGAGCTGGGCTCCTTCGTCACCTCTGTGCTTCTTCCTCATGTGAACATGGGGTGCGTTTGTTCACTGCTCGGGAGTGTCGGAACACCGTGCGTGTGCACCGGGAGACCTCCGCGGAAAGGGGCGTTGATGGAAAAGTCATGTCAGGCTTTTTTTTTTTTTTAATGCTTTATTTATTTCTAGGAGAGAGAGAGAGAGAGACAGCGTGAGCAGGAGGGGGCAGAGAGAGGGAGACACAGACTCTGGAAATAGGGCTCCAGGCCCTGAGCTGGCTGTCAGCACAGAGCCCAACGTGTGGGCTCAAACCCAGAACCACGAGATCATGACCTAAGTGAAAGTCGGACGCTTAACTGACTAAGCCACCCAGGCGCCCCTGGCTTTTTACTGTAGAAATAATGGCTGTGTCTTAACAGAATGAGGTTGTAGCCTGAAATCAGGAAGTCTGGCTCATTCCTGGGTCTTCTGTGTTTTTGCATTTGAGAACGCACAGAGTTTGGGGGCAGGTGTGACAGATGTTGCCTGTCAAAATCACATATGGTCCAGTGACCCACAAAAGGGACATACAGGCTAATTACCGTGATTGGGCCAAGCTCTCTTTCTCGGTATTATAATTATTACAGCGCAGAGCATACTAATGATACAGTCGCGCAGGGCACCCACTGTTTAATGGCTGGGCGTGGGGGGGGTTGTGGGCATGCGGGCGGGTGCAGGTGGGTGCGGTCGGCGGGTGCGGGTGGGGGCGGCAGGGCGGGATGTTCTCCTTGCACTGCGGCTGCGTCACTTGGGCCTTTTGCCTCCTGGTGAAAACGGCCGCGGCCCCTGCCCACGCTGTGCCCACCGCACGGCTGTTGTGTGAGCTGGTGCCAGCCCTGTTCATCGTAGCCTCTTCAGCTGTTAGGAATTTGAGAAAGCATTCTTCTCTCTCCTTGGGGGCCAAGAACTGAAAAAAAACAAAGTTTGAGAAACAAAGTGTGAAACTGTAAAACATCCTGCTTTTCTGCTAATGCACCGTCTCTGGGCCGAGGTGGGTTTTCTGTTGCCCCGTGAAAGCTCGCCTCGGCTGAGCCGGGGTCGGCTGCTCTCTGTGTGCGATCTCAAGTGTTAGTAGGAGTTTAAAGCTGTGCTCTCGTTTCTGAGCCAGCGTGATTTATCAAAAAGAATTTCTCCAACTGGAAGAAATGCAGCCAGTTTATTGAACAAGCATGTTTTGAACCCCAGTCGTAATCATGTCATTAGTGTTCAGAAGTAAGGAGCGAATGCTCATTGTTCTTGGGACTTCCAGAATTTCAGTACTGGAGGCCACACACACACGTGCTTTAATGTAGTTACAGGATAAACAAGCCCAGAGTAGCAGGGTCCAGGCTGCACACACGTGAGGGTGTGGGGGGAGGGGGGGGCTCTGGAGAGTTAAGACTTACTCTCAGAGGTTTGGTGTCTTCGTGGGACTTCAAAGGAGAGATTTGAGGTTCATGAGGCTCTTTTAGACAGCAGAGCAAGTCATAGCAGTGCCAAAAGGATTTTAAAACATTTTATTTTATGAAATATAATTGACACATAAAATCATGTAATGCATGTGCGTATTGATTTGATACATTTATATTGCAATATTGCTATTGTAGCGTTAGCTACATTTTGTCACATAATTGTCATTTCTTTTAGTTGGTGGGAACAATTAAAATCTGGTGTCTTCGCAGGCTGGAAGTCTCTAATAGGGCTTGCATAGGGCTTGCTGCCTGTAATCCTTGCATTTGTGTTCCGTATCCAGGACTTGCCTACTGCTTGCAAATACACACCCGTAAACAGTGGCTCCCCCACTCCCCCAGCCCACAGCCTTTGGGATCTACCTACCATTCCATTCTTTGTTTTTTTTTATTTGAGTTAAAAAAATTTTTTAAAAATTTTAGATTCCAAAGGTAAGGGATATCATACAGTATTTGTTTAAAGCATTACCTTCTTGGGGCGCCTGGGTACCTCAGTCAGTTGGGCGTCTGACTTCAACTCCAGTCATGATCTCACTGTTCGTAGTGCCCGAGCCTCCACCATCAGGGCTCTGTGCTGACAGCCCAGAGCCTGAGCTGCTTTGACTCCTTGTCTCCCTCTGCCCCCCCACTACTGTCTGTCTCCAAACAAACAAACAGTAAAAAAAAGTCTTTTAAACATTATCTTCTTAATCGAAGGGCCCAAATATTGATGTCACAAGATGGTTGCACTATTTTCAGACTAAGTTGCTTTGACTTTGTAAGTCATTGGATTTCAGTTTTTTGCATTGCTCACTTTGCATTCATGTGTGAGATTTTATGGTTTTGCTTTGATTTCAAAATTTTATATTCTTCTAAATAAAGAGGGAGCTTTGATTAATTCTTAGTTTCATTCTGCTGTCTGTATAAATCCACATTTACCACAGACTAAGGGGCAGCTTATGAATGGTGGAGGTTTGTTGAATTGAAGGTGCCATAGACTCACAGAGTAAAAGACACACACACACACTTTTGTGCCTCTTTTGTGCCGGAACTCATCCCTACATCACTAATTCCCACACTTGCACTCTTACCAGATGAGCAACTCAGAGAAAGTGTTTTAAACACCAACAGGTTGTCGGTGCTGCCCTGGGTGCGCCAGCGTGGAGGGTCTGGACCCACCTCTCCCCCCGACCACATTTTGTGTAAGCACAGCGGGATTAAAAACCACGCACTTGTAGTGCCTCACAGTTGTATAGATTTCCGTCACCAGGGGACGCCCTGCGGTCACTGATAGAGAAGGCGCTCTCATCTGGGAGCTGATAAATTGCTCTTGTGGCTGCAGAGGAACGGCACTCCGATGGGCAATCAGATGCTCCTGTTGTGCTCCCACGTCGGTGGGTGCCGGAGGTGAGCGCCGGAGGTGAGCGCGGCGCCCCCCGCGAGGCTTTGCTGTTTGTGCAGCAGGCGCCAGCACCATAACAGGTTCTTCTGGGGCGTCTGCTGGATGGGACCGTGCGCCCCCTCGTGGGAGTACGTGGTGGAGACACGCGTAGCTCTCAGGTCCTGGAAAGTGTTCAGTTCCTTTTGAACTGTCCTTTGTTTTCCTTAGGTTTGGGGGCGGGGGGTAGGTGAACTTGGCTGCTGGGAGTGATGAGTGTTTGTCTCCCTGATTATGGAATCGACCTGCGAAGAGTTAGTTGGAGAAATCAGCTGAGGAAGCCACTGCTGCAGCAGTTCTCAGACAGTGATGGACACGACAGTCCCCGGGCCCGTCCAGGAAGCCCGGATGCTGCGGGGACACACTTGACAAGTGCTGTTCTGGGGTGTCGCTGCTTTGTCCTGTTCGTTTCTTCAGGTGCCCTGGCCTTGGCCTTGCTGTCCCAGCCATTCTCATCCCAAATGTGTCTGTTCAAAACACTCCCACTTCTTTTTTTTTTAAGTTTTTAAAAATTTTTTAATGTTTATTCACTTCTGAGATCGAGAGACAGTGCGAGCAGGGGATGGTCAGAGAGAGAAGGAGACACAATCTGAAGCAGGCTCCAGGCTCTGAGCTGTCAGCACAGAGCCCGACGTGGGGCTCGAACCCACAAACTGTGAGATCATGACCTGAGCTGAAGTCAGATTCCCAACTGACCGAGTCCCCCCAGGCGCCCCCGAAACACTCCCAGTTCTTAAATCCTGTGGGGCAGCTAGGGAGAGGACAAGTCTGGGGCATTCATAACACTATCTCCCTGCTCTTTACAAAGAGGTTAGACACTTGCTGTTTTGCCTTCTCTCGTAACATGGAATGTGATTTCCAGCCATCGATTCGGTTCTTCAAGGCACTGTGTTGAAAAGGAGCCGTGGTTCTCAGCCTTCTCTGTGGGCTCCCTGCACTTGGCCCGTGGGCCTGGGCCCGCCTCCGCCAGCCGTGTGGACCTGAAATGCCGGGGCAGCATGAGCCTTCCATGTCAGGCGCCCCGGTCCTGTGAAGCGGAGTGTTTCTCCTACATAACGTTTTATTTTATTTTATTTTATTTTTTAATTTATTTTTAATATTTTATTTTATTTTATTTATAATATTTTATTTTATTTTTGAGAGAGAGAGAGAGAGAGACAGCATGAGCAGGGAAGGGTCAGAGAGAGAGGGAGTCACATAATCAGAAGCAGCTCCAGGCTCTGAGCTGGCAGCACAGAGCCCTACGTGGGGCTCGAACCCACGAACCGTGAGACCATGACCTGAGCCGAAGTCGGACGCTTAACCGACTGAGCCAGCCAGGCGCCCCACCTACAATAGCGTTTTATTGTCGTTGCTTTACGTGTCCTTGGAGTCCATGTTTATTGTGTTGCCTCACTTTGGGGTCTCAGTGACAGTATGCGAAAGGTCTCCTGTGGCGTGCGGGTGCTGTAACTTCACTGTCTGTCAGCATCTGTGATTTTGGTAAACAAATGTCCTGAGAAGTCGATAAAGAGTTGTAATAAAGTGTTGCTTTAATGAAAAAGCATGTGTGGGGTCTTAACATTTTGTTGAATTAAAATCTGTTTTCCAATTCCCTGTGCAGCTCCCACCCTACAATGGAGCAGTTCTGTGTGGCCCACGAGCTACCGATGAGCTACCCGACGGTAAGCACCCCCCGCCCAAGCGTGCGGCGGCCCCGCGTGCCGGGCGGCCTGTCCGGGCCGGCCATCCAGCACCCCTGCCCTCGCTGCTTGGGGCTCCTGCCGGCAGCCAGCGTATTTACGCCCTGAACCGTCTTGACCCACGAACTCAACGTATGTTCCGTGCTTCAGTGTCGCACATTCCGGGCTTAGTTAAGGAACTGGTAGTTGAAGTTTCTCCTTCCCTGGTGTCAGCGGTGCAGGTGGCCACGGCCGTGGCGTCTGTCACAGTCCTCATGTGGCCCATCTCCGGGTCGTGGAGGCTGCTGCTTCTCAGAGGCTGTACGCTCCACTCAGAGGCCGCTCAGAGCCGTGTGTGGTTTACATTTATGCCCCCGTCTGTCACTTAGTGTCCTTGGGAATTCCGGTGACCTTTTAACTTCCTGGCCTGTTACCGTTTTGGTCTCTGTCACAGACGCAGAGCCGGTCACCAGAGGTGCAGCAATGTGGTGCTGTCGAAGGACGTGGCGGTTAAGGAACGGGAGGCGGTTTGGTCACCGCAGGCTGCCGCTGCTGCGCAGGTCACATCCGTGTGCCCGCCGTGCAGTTTGGATCGTTAAAGTCCCTTGCTGGGTGCAGAGGAGCGAGCACTGACCCTTTCCTCTGAGAGCCAGGGGCCTATCCCCTGCTTCGTTAGCGTGGGCTCCTGATTATGATTTAAACATAAACCTTGAAGAGTCTGTCCAGACTTCGTGTACAGTACAGTCAGAACAGCCGTATCTCACATCAGCAGCTTTCTGAGAACCCGCCAGCTCGGAGATGGGGAGGGAAAGGGCAGTTCTGGTGGCAGCTCAGGACGAGACTGAAGTGAAGTGAGGTGGGGGGAAACCGGCCACCGCCCTGCCCGCCCCCCTCCCCGGCCGCCCTGCCCGCCCCCAGCCTCTAGAGCGCCTGTTTTCTGAGTCCGTTGGATCAGTCTGTCTCCATGTACTTTGCACATAGTAAGCATGGTGCTGGTGTCTACTCCGTGCTTTAAAATGTTTGGTTCTTTTCTCTTTCATGTTATTCCTTTTATTCTTGTTCAGTTAACGGCCCCACCATCCCCTGACGGGGTGCAGGCTGGAGCTGGGAGGCCCCACCAGCTCTGCCCAGTGCCCAGCTCTCTCCTTCCCTCCCTCACACCAGACCCGCCCCCCGGGTGGTTCTCTCTGTCCAGTCCCTGCTTCTTGGCCCCTTTTCTCCATTGTCTCAGGGCCACCTTTTATTTTTCATTTTTTTATTTTTTATTTTTTTAATTTTTTTAATGTTTTATTTATTTCTAGGAGAGAGACAGAGAGAGAGACAGCGCGAGCAGGGGAGGGTCAGAGAGAGAGGGAGTTATAGACTGAAACAGGCTCCAGGCTCTGAGCTGGCAGTCAGCACAGAGCCCGACGCGGGGCTCGAACCCACGAACTGTGAGATCATGACCTAAGCGAAAGTCGGACGCTTAACCGACTAAGCCACCCAGGCGCCCCTCAGGGCCACCTTTTAATGTGCTGAGAACACAGCTGGGGCCTTGCCTCCTCGCGCTGTTAGAGGCCAGGCAGAGTACTAACGGCCCTGTTTTCTCGGAGGCCTTTTCTCTTCTCTTGTGTTTCCATGACGGCTGTTTCTCTTACAGCGCGTGGACCACCGTCCATGATGGGCCCGCCTCCGGCTGTAGACTGAGTGCAGCTGTGGGCGGCAGGGCCCTCACCGCCCCTGTCTGCGCCCAGCAGCTGCACCGCGCACCATCCGGAACGTTGTGACCCTTCAGTGTGGTTTTGTCTGAAGGACACGGGAGGATCGATTCTCCTTCCCGCCACAGGCAGCTGCAGCGAACTCTTCCCGGGGCCCCTCGTCATGGCGTGCCTTTTATACTCTCCTTGTCCCCGTCACTTCTGCAGCTGGGAATAGCGTGCGCCCCCTGCACTCCCGGCCAGCTGCCCGGCCGGGCCCTGGATGCTGCTATCCTATGTCTGGGAGCATTCTTTCTGTAAAGCCGCTGAGGTCGTCGCTTGCCCTCCCCCCGCACTGTCAGCTTTAGTCCAGGTGTCCGTCTCCAGGTGAATGTAACTGCCGGGGCACGGGCTTGGCCTCACTGACCCCGAGCCCTCTATGATGATGATAAGCACTTTGCACATAGCCAGGTGCTCCGGAGCAGTGGCCGAAGAAGCCACTTAAGCAGCAGTTCTTAGACAGCGGTGGACGTGACATTCTCTGGGTCCCCTGAACGGCGCACCTAGAACCCTGGGCACTGCAGGGAGCACACTTGGCCAAATGCTGTGTTAGGATCCTGTCATTGTGGTATTTGAGCTGGTTTCCTTCCCCAACCACCCAGGGCCCCCGTGGCCTGAGCTCTGAGCGCATCCCATTCACCCAGAGCACCGACTGTGCTGTGTCCAGCCCAGCCACCGATCGGCCCTTGTGGTGACCCCTCTGCCTTGTGGGCCGTGTGCACGGGGGGCCATGGTGTGTCTTCTGGGGAAGACGGGCTGTTCCAGGGGGGACTCTGCCTTCCAGTAATGCCGTCAGACCCAAGACAGGACAAACGTTTTGATAATGCTGTAGCGTATTGAAATGGTTCCGTTAATGTCATATCATGTTCTAAAATACTCCGTGATATGATAAGATTAAGGATTGAGATGTGGAAGGCACTGTGTCTTTTGGAGTTAAAATCCAGCACAAACTGCATGACACATCGCACACTCACTTATCATTTGATTTCACAACAGCGCCCAGTCCCCATGGGGCAGCCTCCCAGCGGGGGAGTGCTCCTTCCCTCACGTCGTCCTTGAAGCCTGTGGAGCAGGGGATGCCTGGAGGCAGAAGGGCCCGTTTCCTTTTAGGTGTCATAATGGAAGTTAGTTTCCCTTCAGGGACTCTTCAGTGCTCAGGGGCCAGCAGCTTCAAACGGGCAGTTGGTGGCTTTATATGAAAATGCGCTGCGAGGTGTAACCATTATTAGTATTTCTTTTTTAGGAACTTTCTGTTGTTGGGAAGGTGTTCACCCCTCCTGCCCCCCAGGTGTGATCACAAAATGGATGAAGAGTTAGGAGACTGTTAAACCCCCTGCCCTCCAGTAACTTGCACATAGCTGCCCCCTCCTGGGGCTGCCTTTTAGAAGACTGCCAGGGGGAGACATGTTACTTCTGACAGAGCACAGTTCTTCCGATGGTATGGGCTGTTTTTGAAGTATATGCTTTGGGAAGAAGTTGGCTTCTCGGGCAAGACTCAGAGAAATACTCAGTTATGCGTTAAAGATGAGCTAGAAGGCACGTGTCCTTTCCCTAACTTGAGGACTTAGGACTGTTGCAGCAGATAGAAGACGCCGCCGATGCCTGATGTCTGTTGATTCTGACCCTTAACCTAATTTCTGAAACGTAAAACTGAAAAGAATGTACCTTTGTGAACAGTGGCACGTGTAGACTGTCGTCCACAGGCAGGGAGTATTGGAGGCTCCAGAGAGATTTCTGAAAGTGTGCAGTCCTGCCTTTTGGTAATTTTGGAAGTCTCTTCTCCGTCATCCGTGGAGTTAATCCATTATTAATTCATTTAGTGCACATTTACGTGCACTCGGGCGACGCCGTTTTCAAACTTCCATGAAGGTCGTCAGTGGGCGAGGCCAGGAGATGGGTGCTTGTGAGGAGCGTCTGTGCGGGCTGCTGTGTGCGGGGGGCTCATTGTGGCGCAGCTCGTGGTTTCCGGGTGATTAGATTCCGCTGATTAGGGAAGCCATAGGTACAGCAGCAACTCTTAAGTCCCTACGTTAGTTGTCATGGCTTTTTTTTTTTTTTTAATTAAGCTGTCCAACATGCGTGCACCCCAGAAAGTAAACTAATAAAACTTGTGCACCCCAGAAGGTAAGCCAAGAGAGTTGGGAGTTCACCGAGGGTTGTGTTCAGACAGGCAATATGTTACTCGCTTTCTATTATGATCTCATTTAAATGCCTGCCTTCTGAGAGTCTCCCTTAGCTGCCCCTAGAGGGGAGAACAAATACCGGCTCCTGCTTCTCCTGTCTCTAAGTTAAACACAATTTCATGGTTGCTGTCTTTTCTCAGCAGATTATTTGGCACAGAAATAAAACACCATAGCTTTGTTAATTAGAAGGAGACTTTAAGGGTTTCAAAAAGGAAATAATTACTGAGACTTTTATAGTGTGAAGAACTATGCTCTCAACTAATGGGACGTTCACTGATCGTTTTCTCTCTGAACAGGACGAGAGTATCAGAGAATTGAGTTTGGTGTTAATGAAGTGATTGAGCCCAGCGACACTTCACCGGGAACCCCTGACTGCAGTATTTCAAGCACACTGAACCCTCAGGCCCCTGAATTTATCCTCAGTTGCACACCTTCCACAAAGACCCCTGACGGCGTAGATAAGGACGCGGCCTTCAGCCCCGCGGACTGCCTGTGCCCAGGCACCACCCTCGCCCTGGACGCCGGCACTGGCGCGGAGGTGGGGGTCCTAGAGAGCGATGGTGTCACGGGCGGTCTCGGACAAAGGGAGCGTAAAAAGAAGAAAAAACGTCCCCCAGGATATTACAGTTACTTGAAAGATGGCGGCGAGGGCAGCATTCCCGCAGACGCCCTGGTCAATGGCCACGCCAACCCCGCCGTCCCCAACAGCGTGGGCTCCGAGGACGTGGAGTTGGCGGGTGAAGCGCCCCCCTTGGGGACGCCTAGGACTTGCGGCAGCCCTCAGGATTGTGCGGACTTCGGCGGCGACGCCGTGTGTGGCGGGCCTTTCCCCGGGGCCCCCGACGGCCACGTGAGGACTGCAGGGCCGCCCGGGGGCCGCGGCGGGGCCGACTCGGAGCAGCCCTGCCTCCCTGCCGAGGCCGCCAGGGACAGCCTGTCCAGGACAGCCGTGGCCCAGCCTCACGTGGGAGCTCATACTACTGAAAACCCTGCCGTTGCTAACGGACAAATACTTGAATCCTCTGGTGAGGGCCCAGCCGCCAATGGGGTTGAATTGCACACCGTGGACGGCCTGGACTCGGACCCCACCAAGGCCGAGCACACTTCCCCTGTTGCCGATGCCCCGGCCTCCACGGCGGGCGCCGCCCCCGCCGGCCCACCCAAGTCCTGGGCCAGCCTGTTTCATGATTCTAAGCCCTTTTCCTCCTTGCCCGTGGCTTCTGTGGAAACTAAGTCTTCCCCTCCTGTCCCGGCCCCCCTGGCCTCTGAAAAGCAGGTCGAAGTCAAAGAAGGGCTTGTTCCAGTGTCAGAGGACCCCGTAGCCATAAAGATCGCAGGTACAGTCCTAGGGGCACAGGTCGAAAGCGGACACGGGAGCAGGGATCCGCTCCGGCCCAGTGAGGTGGCCGGCCGGGCTGACGGTTAGCACAGCAGCAGGCCGTGAACCGTGTGCTGCTGGCCATTTCTCGAGAATGGCCAGGCCTTCACCTTCGTTGTCACACGTCTAGAAGTGAAAGGCTATCTAAGCACGATGCAGGGGGCGGGGGGCTCATACCTTTATGTTAAGGGAACAGTCTGTGTCTGTTACCAGTCCTTTTCTGTTGACTGGTTACATTTTCCCTTTCTTGCCTTTTGATCTAGTAACTCCATCATGTGAAGTGCATGGACGCGGGCCCGCCTCACAGTTGCCCCACACCGTCACTGTGGGGTCCTTGATGTGGTCTCAGCTTTGCGCTGCTTCAGTTCTGTCATTTCTTAGGACATTAGAAGGCTTTTGGGAGTTTTTCTTTTTATTACCTGTTTTGGATTAAGTATGTGGATTTGACTGCTTGTAGCACACCAAGGTCAGCTCTCAGCAGGAAAAGGAAAACTGCAGCAGTTTGGGCCCAAGTGGATGACTTGTTCTGACAGTGCAGGCTTCACAGTTTACAGTTAACAGTTAACGTTGCTGGGAATCAGGGCCGGTTTACAGTTAGTTGCTGGGAGTCAGAAATGCAGGGCCTGCCTACATTATACATACTGAAGAAGCCCAAGTATTTCTTCAGGTTTCGCTCTACCAAGAAGTTCAGTAACCAGCTCTTCAGGATCTTGCCCCATTAGCTGAGTTTAAAATACGCTGCGCCTGTTGGCCGTGTGTGAAGCTGCTCACGTAACGCTGGGAGCACCTTGCAGCGTTTGTCACCGGGATGGGGGTCGGCGCCGTAGCAGCTGCAGAACACGTCCCCTGTTACGAATGGTCAGAATTCCAGCAACTAAAAAACACAGCTTTGTGAGTCATCTTAGGGTCTAGAGTTCTCTTAAAATGGGAAGGCAGTTGGTAGGGAAGTCGTCTTGGGCTTCACATATGTGTTTAAAAATCAAGCCATTTCTTTATTCTGATCCTTACAGTGTGTTCGTTGCAAGGGAAAGTTGTTAGGATAAGACAGTGTAAACCTGTGTAAGGATCATGAAGTTAAAAGTTTTATTTTCAATCTTTATACGAGAAATGCATGGTGGGATGTTTTTAAAATGTGCATCTGAGTTCAAAGTCGAGAAGATTGTTATACTTTAGGTTTTGTTCCTGTAAATTATTTCATGAAGGAAAACGTCCAGTTTCTGGGAAGTTTTAGTCTTTATTTCAAATAAGGAAGAAAATCTTCATTTTAAATGTTTTAAAACGTTTTAATCGGGTAACTTTAAATGTGGTTTGATACATAGTTTGCTGTGTTGTACGTATGTTACAGTCTTACCTGCTAAAATCTACTCACCCGCCTGTAAACTGCTGTGGGGGCAGGAATTCGCTGTCTCTTGCCACCGACAGTCCGAGTATTTTGAGTTGCGGTGGTGCCTCCCCAGCGGGTTTCTTTTCTTAATCAGAGTTTGATTAGGTCAGTTAAGAAGGTATTTTAATTGTCTAAGCAAAAATGTTTATTTAGTTTTGTTTTATTTTATTTTATTTTTTAATATTTTTATTTCTAGGAGAGAGAGAGCGAGAGACAGCTGAGCAGGGGAGGGTCAGAGAGAGAGGGAGACACAGACTGAAACAGGCTCCAGGCCCTGAGCTGGCAGTCAGCACAGAGCCCGACGCGGGGCTCGAACCCACGAACCGCGAGATCATGGCCTAAGAGAAAGTCGGACGCTTAACCGACTAAGCCACCCAGGCGCCCCATATTTTGTTTTATTTTAAAGTTTGTTTATTTTGAGAGAGAGAGAAGGAATGAGAGGGCATGCGTGTGCGGGGGAGGGGAAGAGAGGGAGGAAGAGCGAGAATCCCAAGCAGGCTCCGAGCTGCCCGCACGGAGCCCATCGTGGGATTCGATAGCATCAACTATGAGATCATGACCCGAGCGACATCAGGAGTCAGACAGTTAACCTCCTGAGCCACACACACCTTGTGATTGGTCATTTTTTGGGTGGCTTATAAATCATATTTATACTTCCTTTTTCCTAGGGGAATGATTTCTTAAATACTTTGCATTTTCAAATTTTCCAGAGTAGCGGAGGTAGTGGTAATATAGCAAACTCTGAGCTGCAGGGGTCCTTCCAGCACCTGTTTGTAGGAGTCCGTGCTTGTGGACGGACAGGTCAGCCTCAGTGTATGTATGACCTTGCTGGCATTTGCGCTGTGTCTCTGTCCTGCAGAACTCAATTGAGACCCCCTCACTTACAAAGCACGTATTGGTCTGTGTAGCCAACGGAGAGTGGTACGTTTTGGTCACTCTGCGGTCCTACCCCCGATTCGGTAACCAGGAGAGCACGTGTTCTTCCAGAGTGATACCGTGAGGACAGGACAGTACGTGCAGGGCATGCTGGACAGTTGAGGGAGTGACAGAAAGGCAGGTCCGCGTCACAGTGTGGATTGCAGGCCAGTTACTGGGCCTTAGGAATCAAGGAAAGTTCTCTGCCCTGCATTTTCATAGATTTTAACAGGTAGTATGACCTCTACATCCTAATTTTAGGGAAACAAAATTTGATGCATTAAGTACATATAAAAATAATCCTCCCTTATGGTGACTTAAAAGTTTGCGGTGCGAGTGTTGCCTCCGAGTTTGTAAACCAATTTCATTGGGACGATACCTGGCAATGTATGTGAGCCACGGCACGCATCTTCAGATGCAAGGAGGGCTGTTGACCACTCCGTTTTTCCGTGTGTCAGCAGATCTCATAAGAAAGTTGAATTTTAGTTCAGTCATTTAATGTTTAAGCTGTTAGAGAAGTGAGGGCACCGGTCTCAACCTCGTACCTTGTATGCGGCCGGGGCCCTCCTGCGTTCTGTGCCATCCACCACGGCGTGTGGCAGCCCCCGGCCCCGTGCAAGGGTGGAGGGAGGAGCAGCTTCCCAAAGCTGCGGTGTCCGTGGATCCTGAATCCGAGGAGTGAATTACACCGACAGTAATGAACCGGAAGGAAGGCCTCTGGGGGAGAAGTTTGCTGTTACAGTTAACTTGTGACTATTTGCCCGGAAAGAAGGTACAGTAGAGAACCCACAGCGGTGATTTTGATTCGCAGGCAGGTCCATCTTCAGGTTCCAGCCTCAGGAAGTACCTGCCTTTTGTACTTTGGCTCTACCCTTCCTGGTTTTAATTCTTTTGATCTCAGTAATAATTACAGTACTTATTGGACTTCAGGATAGAAATACAGTAGTGAATGGGATCAGTGACGTTATAAAAGGAACTTAATTAAATAGAGCGGAAGAGTTAGACCAAATCCATGTTCATACTGGCTTGTCTGCAAGTCAAGAATAATTGAGCTGAACTGTAGCGGCAGGATTCATGGATTTTAACAGGATTCAGTAATAGAGGCAGATGGTCACTTACAGGAATTCGGATCTTTGCATGTGTGTTTCACTGGGACAGAGAAGAGGAGCTGGCTGAGCTTGCCAAGCGCGGGGGCTCCTCCTGGTGTGTGGCTGTTGCAGTTGTTCGGTGGGGGGTCAGGGGCCGCATATGGTGGTAACAAAACCAAAGCTTTACACCCCGTTGGCCGTGTTTCTTATGAGAAGTTCCAGACAAGAAGTTATTTAATCTTTCTTTTTTTAAAGTGTATTCATTTTGAGAGAGAAAGAGAAAGCAAGTGGGAGAAGGGCAGGGAGAGAAGGAGAGAGAGAACCCCAAGCAGGCTCCACACTGTCAGCACAGAGCCCCGCGCCGGGTTCAAAGCCACGAAACGTGAGATGACAACCTGAGCCGAAACCAGGAGTCGGACATTTAACCAGCTGAGCCCCCCAGGCGCCCCAAGAAGATATTTAATCTTAATTTTGTACAAACTCTCATTTCTTTTGAAACGGAATTTTTGACAAATGTTCACAAAATATTTGAAACTTAATTTCAAGTAATTTAACTTCTTGGAGTACGGAAAGTTGTTGACTTGCTCAGAGCTTTCCATAAGTTAATTTCCTTTTTCCTTTTCTTCCTGCCACATGAGTTCTTTATTTCCTTTTTTTAAATATATATTTCTTAATGTTTGTTAGTTTATTTGTTTAGAGAGCATCAGCAGGGGAGGGGCAGAGAGAAGGAGACAGAAGTCAGCACAGAGCCCAATGTGGGGCTCGAACCCATGAACTGTGAGATCCTGGCCTGAGCCAAAGTTGGACGCCCAACCGACTGAGCCCCCCAGGCGCCCGCGGTTCGTTATGTTCCGGTGAGGATTGTGAGCGCCTGCGATGTGCAGCCGCCCTGCTGGGTGCCGCTGCAGGCCTGTGGGGCCATCGTGCGTGCACCAGGGCCTGTGGGTGCAGCCTGTCCGTCTGCTGTGGGAGGGGTGGGGATGAGTGAGGCAGCGGAGTCCGGGTCTGAATACCAGTCCTCTGCGCAGTCTTCCTGGGCTCGGACCCCGAGCCTCCTTTCTGGGGGCTCCTGGAGGCTTCCCGACGGTGTGCTAGAGTGACCGTCAGACTCGGCGGGTCATTTCTAACAAACTTGAATCCTTTACCGTAACCGACAGTGTGAGTCTCCAGATGTTTAATTCACCCTCACGTGACACGTAGTAATTACTCTGCGTCTGCCACCCGCTCTCTGGGTCAGTGAGTAACGATCGCCCTTGCCCTGAGTGTTGTCTGAAGAGTCAGATGGGAGTGGAACAGATGTCCATCCATGCTTAGTAGCAGAGAGACAGTAATCATTCGTGGGGGGTTGGGGGCCTGAGGCCAGAAGGAGATGTGCTGGCATCAGTGGGAGTGGCAAGGTCAGGCCGGAACAGAGAGGGCCGGTCACCTCTGGGACCCACACAGCAAGGACGGAGCAGAGCGGTTTAGTGGCGCGAGGAGGCTATCCAGTGCCACGCGGGTGATGGCTTGCCCTCCGGAAGAGTGGTGTTCGGGTTCACTGGCAGATCCTAACAGAGTAGTAACTTCAGTTTAGCCTAAGTAAGACTTGCCTTCTTCCAGAAGAGCAGCAGCATGATGAAGAAAATCCGGATTGTTTGGTGCTGCTTCTCTGTCCTGCTATGAAGATAGTAATCTACAAACTTCTGACTACGGTGGCAGACGCTCTTGTACAGAATGGTGGCGACTTGAAGCTAGCTCAGTGCCTCCTCTGGTCGGTGCACCCGGTGTCCTTCTGTTCCAGATTATGCGTCTGCGTTTTTGCCTTGTTCATTTTGTGGATACATGGCGGTTTGGAATGTTCTGTTACTTGCAGTCATTGAGCAGACCACTGGGTGGTGCTGAGAGACTTGGATTTAAGATTGTAGAAGGCGAAAAGTGAGATTGCTTTTTTCTCTTCCACCCTCCCTTAAAATATGTGAACCGGGAGCTGTGAATATATGACGCCTGCCAGAAGCTGGCGATGGTTCAAAGGGAAGGTTCCGTGTAGGAACTAAAGGCTTCTGTCCAGCCAGTGCATGAAGGCAGCCAGCAGTCACCTTGAAGTTGATATCCTCCGATTCCGTGTCTCAGCCTGCTGGCGTGCGGTGATTCTGGGCACGTGGCTCAGTTACAAGCATAAGAGGAGGTGTGTTTTCCAGGGCCACATAGAGCAGTTAGTTCTTGATGTTTTTGCACCTGTTTCCCTTTTTTTTTTAATGTTTATTTTTGAGAGAGAGAGAGCGAGAGCGAGTGCACAAGTGGGGGAGGGGCAGAGAGAGAGGGAGACACAGAATCAGAAGCAGCCGAGGCTCCAAGCTGTCAGCACTGAGCCCCATGCGAGGCTCGAACCCACGAACCGTGAGATCATGACCTGAGCTGAAGTCAGACACTTAACCGACTGAGCCCCCGGGCGCCCCTAGGCCTGTTTCCTTTTTGATAGTGGAGTCGATTTTTTTCTTTAACAAGACATAATTCAATTTTGACCACCTACAAACATGTTTTTGAGTCTGTTAAGACACTCAACGTGGGAGGGAAGTTTCAGGTCTTCTCATTTTCTTTCCATTTTTCTTCCGTGTCTTCTTGCTGAACAGGAATTACGGTCACTGAGCCACCTCCCCCTTCTGCCTTTGCCCCTCTCCCCGCCCTAGAAGCCGCTGCCTCCTTTGAATCCTCAAAAGAAATTGAGATCCCTGTGTCCTTTCTTTCCCCAGCATAGACCGAGGTGAGTCAGCTGTTCCCTGGCTCCCTCCCTCCCACAGCCCCTCCGGCGTCACCCCTCAGGCAGGCTTCGGACTGCGCCACTCAGGCTTTCCTTCCTGGGGCCCTGGAGGCTGTTTCCGCCCCCATGGTTAATTCAACCCCCCACAGCCTTCTAGGTTCCTCTTGGCCGGCCTCTTAGATGCGGGCGGTGCTTAGGGCCCCCCTCCTGACACATCCTCCTCCTGAGGGTGCTTGGTGCCAGCTCCGCGCCGTGGGCTGGTGTGTGTGTGTGTGTGTGTGTACACACGTGTGCGCGTAGGTGTGGCACTTGCTCTGTGGGTGTGCTCATGCTGTTGACTGGTGTAACCTGTGTACCTTGTGTCAGCACCTCTGACCCTGTGATCCCGTCGCTGTACAAAACAAGAAGCCTGCTTGGGGCGGGGCGGGGGGGGTGGGTGAGGCGCCAGCACCCTGGCCCGAGACCCTGCGGTGCCAGCTGCTGTCCTCGGCCCCGGCCATCTCACAGGTGCTTGCATCTGGACTGGGCTGAGCGTCCCGTCCGCCTGTCCCCCTTCGGCTCAGCCGGCCCTGGGTTGTCCCCTCTGCACGGGTCTTCCAGCTGTCCTGCAGCAGGGCCACCTCTTTGTCACCTCTGTGCTCCCGGGACCCGGTGCCCCCGCGGGACTTGGCCAGGAGCAGTGTGTCGTTTAACAGAGGTCTGTGTGGCAGGAGGGAGGTTGGTTTGAGTCTTGTGGTTCGTTCAGTAAAAGTGGTGTTTGTAGATACAAAAGTACCACGGCAAAGACCCCCGGGCCAGGCCTCTGCTGCGATCATCTGGGACGAATGCCTTTTGAAAACGCACAGATTTTTTAACGGAATGATTATATGAAGCGATTGCCATTCTGCGGCACGTGCTGAAGGGGGGGTGGGGGCGTGCGTGGTGATAACATGCCTCAGACGCCCGCGCTCGCCCCTGTAGCCGGTAGGGGCTCTCAGGCATGCGGGGCAGGCTAGCAGCGGCAGCTCTGCGTGGGAGGCCGGTGGAGCGGGGCCCGTACCTGCGGCGGGAGCGGACGCGGGTCACAGCCGGCCCAGGCACTCGGCCGCACCCGCTCCCTGACCCTCCGGGCCTCTGTCCTCTCGCCTGGGACATGAGGAGGACAGCGGTGTCTCCTCGACAGGGTCGTGAGGACGGTGACAAGCCACAGCCGAGGCCGCGGCACAGTGGCTGCCCCGTGCCCTGCCCCGTCTAGGCCGCAAGCTCTCCCCTGCACGTGTAGCCCAGCTCTGTGCCTCATGCCGTCCTCGCCCCGTAGCAGGAGAGAGAGCAGAGCTGTGTGAGCCCAGGCTCACTGGACAGATCCCACTGGGTTTTCTTGGGCCCGTGATGCTTTGCTTTTTATAAATGGGCAAATTAGTCACCGTGCCTCGTCAGTCGGGGGAAAGAGGGCACTTCTGTCCCGGGAGGGAGAGAGTATGTGCATGCAGACGGTCAAATTTGGCAAATTGATTTCTTCATTTAATGCTTAAGTCTGAGACCTGCCAGTCCAGCTGTGGGTTAGAGTTGAAAAGCTGCTTTTGTTTGAGGCCTTGGATGGATGCTGACATCAAACATACACTTACTTTTTCTTTTCTGGGACACAGTTTACAAGGAGAAGAAGGCAGTGTGGGGTGGCCATGGATCAGGGCTTTTTGGCGCTGTGGCCGTGTTACGTCGCAGCTCCTGGGCCACGCATGCAAGCTAGCTGACATGTCAGACTCGGTTTCCTTCCCGGTGAAAGGGGAGCAGTGCTGGTGCTCTGATTCCTGCGGATCAGTGCCGCCCGTTAGCGGTTGTGAGTCGTGCGGCATGTGCCCGTGTAGAAGGGGTTCGTGGCATCACTGGTGAGAGATTTGTAACGGGACACGGGGAGACAGTCTCATTTTGAAACTTTACCGAGAAAAAGTACTTAAAGCATTTAATCGAATGTTTAGAGCGTCGTATGGAGATGACACTCCTATCTGTCTGAGGACCAGAGGAGAGTGGCCAGGGTGGCCGCGAAGAAGGCTGTTTCTGCCTGGAGGGAGGGCGTTCGAGGCCACAAAACATCCCGTACGTTGACTGCTCATAGAGAATGGAACTGAGCTCGTAGGGGACGGCCATCTCCGGAGCATCATCCCTTGCTGAGCCTGAGCCGGGACCGACCATCCCTGGGCCGTGGGGAGGGGGTGCCGCAGAGGCTGCAGGGGGTCCTGGCGCTCAGGCTCAGGTTCTGCACTTGAACTCCATAGCTGGTGTTCAAGGGACTGTGCCGTCAGCACAGCCTGCCTCGCATCAGCGTGAAGGGAAAAGCCTGTGTCTTTCAGATCTGTTGGCTCTTCCCGACATGGTTCAGCCTTTCCTCTTCTTGTTAAAATAGTCCTCATGCGCCTGAGCCGGATTCCCGTGGGAAGATAAGTAAATGTAGTGTTTGGGAGGAACTGGGGGGGAAATAGTTTTAAAAGCTTTAAATCCTCGAATATCGTCCATGATGTTGGACCCCGTGAAGCTTCCACGCCTGATGCCTTTTCGTTGGACAGGTGCTTTCTCGAGGGGTTTTTAGTGCTCACTGTACTCGCTGGGTGTCATTAACTTCTCACGTATCTTCTTCGCTCTTTCAGAGTTACTGGAGAATGTGACCCTAATACATAAGCCAGTGTCATTGCAACCCCGCGGGCTGATCAATAAAGGAAACTGGTGCTACATCAATGCCGTATCCTTCTCATGTGCCGTCTCCACGGCCCGCCGACCACAGTGTTCCCTGCCTCCAGCGCATGTGACTTAGTTCAGCTGCCCTGGGGCCTCTGCCCCCAAGTTTAAATCCGAAAACTTGGGTCCTCACTTAGTCTGCCTCCCTTGCTTATGGGTAGAGTTACTGCTGACCAGAGTAGATGATTTGTTGACTGGAGAGGGACATAATCAGGCAAGTTTTGTTTTCATGACGGGGGCCTGAGTAACAGGGCAGCGCGTCCACTCTCAGTGGAAACACTGCTTTAGTCGATGTATCTCGGTAGAGCTGTGGTTTGTGCGTAAACTGCTGACTGCACAGTAAAGCCTTACATGGAAGCCACAGGGCGCTGTCCTCACGGTCGTTTGGTTCATCCCCTAAAAGTTTATGTCTGTACGTCTTCCTGTGTCCTCGGCTTGTTTAGTTTTATACACGCTTTGTGTTTAACGTGCTTTCAGCAGTGTGGGTGCCTGTGTCATTTCCTTCACGCTTCCTTACCGCCGCTCCTCAGACGCTGCAGGCCCTGGTCGCCTGTCCTCCGATGTACCACCTGATGAAGCTCATCCCTCTGTACTCAAAGGTGCAGAGGCCTTGCACATCCACGCCCATGATAGACAGCTTGTGAGTAAGGGGCCCGCGGGCGTGCTGAGGGGCTGGGCCGTTTTCGCCTCTGATAATTCAGATTCGCACCGTTCAGCGAAGTTCTTCCTTTCTAGCAAAGAAATCCTTTCATTTTTCATTTTTCAAAAATTTTGTTGATTTTTCATTTTTCAAAATGAAAGAAATCCTTTACTTTTTCATTTTTCAAAAATTTTGTTAATTTTTCATTAACAAAAATGTTACGTGGAAGGTGATCCGAAATGGACTTGGGGCACTGTGTTCTTCAGGTTTGTTATGTCAGTTTAGTGTTTGCCAGTGTCCGTCCCTGAGACCTTCCAGAAGCACGCATAGAAAAGATAGAAGAGCCACTGTTACCGCATTGGTTACCGAAAGTTTGCCTCCTTCGTGCTAACTAGTATTTGCGCAGCCCTAGAGGCTCTTTCGTAAAAGTCTGTCTTTTAAAAAAATGCGCTAACCTTTTTCTCCCCTGTGTTTAGTGTGCGGCTCATGAATGAGTTTACTAATATGCCAGTACCTCCCAAGCCCAGACAAGGTGAGTAGCAGCGGGGGCTCCTGACGCATCGCGTGCGGGCGGTTGGGGGGCAGGTGGATGAGTCTCACACGCTCAGTCGTGTCGGAAAGTAAAGGTCTTTAATGTGCCAGCTGCGGCCGCTGTGCTGTTCTCCGCGGCGCGTGTGGGCGGTGCGTGTGCTCGCGACGGTGCCCTTCCTCACCTCAGACTCCATTTTAGTTATGAGGACCCGCGTCTTGTCTCTTTTGCAGCCCTTGGAGATAAAGTCGTGAGGGATATCCGCCCCGGAGCTGCCTTTGAACCCACGTACATTTACAGACTCCTGACCGTGATCAAGTCGAGCCTGTCTGAAAAGGTTGGGCGCCATTCCCGTGTAGCTCCGCTGCCTGCTTGTCCAGTGCGCGCCCTGCGCTGGCATCGCTGGCACTGGTGGCTGTTTGGTAGATCTGTAGGCCTTTTCCGCACTCAGCTGCTTGAATGAAATGTAAGAACATGATGATAATCCTCATCACCAGAGGCAGGTCGAGCACCATGTACTGTGCACCAAGCACTCCTGTAAGTTTGTAAGTTCTTCCTGTCCGTCAGCTTCTTAGCCCCGTGAGTAAACTGTGCTTATCTCGCTGTTACATTTGAGGAAAGGGAAACCCTCTTCCCAGGCCTCGGAGCCCAGAAATGCAGCGCCTGGCTTTACCACCAGGTCCTTGCTCGCCACGCTGCCTTTCACGTGGAGCGTGGTCGTTGCGCCCGGAACCGTGGCCTTTGGGAGACCTGTGTCTTCCTCGTACCCACACGTTTCAGCAGCTCCTTGACTCTCTTACCTACATCTTGGTCACACACTCTGCTACTGCAGGCCCGGGACCAGGGGCCGAGGGGTCTTGCGTAGGCCCGGACCGCTGTCCACAGTGACATGCAGAGTTAACCGAGCGTCTCTTTCCTCCCTGACAGTTGGTGATGAGTCAGTACAAGTGATTGAAATGATGCTTAGGAAATTATTTAGAGAGAAAAATCATCAAAAAAAAAAAAAAAAGAAAAGAAAAAGCTGCATGAAAGCGGAAGGAAGTGTGTTGACGGAGGCTGAGGGGCCAGGCCCGTGCCGCAGGAGCCCACCACGGGCGTTGTGCTGCTTGAATTGTGCCTTTCTGTCTTCGGTTCCAAACTTGCACTTCCACGGGGGATGTGCCGAGTGTCAGGAAAGCAGGAGTGGGTGGCCCTGCACCCCTGCTCAGAGAGCTCACTGTCCAGTAGGGGAATTCCACGTTTGCTCCAAGGAAACAGACAGCAGCAGCGGTACTAAGGTGGGTGCAAGCACAGCTGCTTTAGGAGCCAGAGGGGCACCCAGCCCAGGTGGAGGCTGAGCAAAAGCCATGAAGTTCAGGGGCGTCCTGAGGTTGAGTCCCACTGAGATCTGGCTTCCAAGGTGTGTTCGTGGATGGAAGCGTCTTTCGAAGTTACATGAGTGTGGGCGGGGTCGGGTCCCCCAAGCACGCTCAGGCGTGGCGGTTCGACACGAGGACTCTCAGGACTCAGAAGCTGGTAGCCGCACGGTTAGGGGTCAGGACGGCGTGAGGACCCACGGCAGGGCCAGACATCTGGCCTGCGGGAAACCTCGAGACCCCCGTCCTGGTGCATCGCACAGAACGCGCTCAGCTCCCGCGTCAGCACATGCAGAGGTGTCGTGTGCTAGGGAGACGTGTCCAAGACTCCGTGCCCTGGGCCACCGGGGGTGTCACACCAGCAGGTGCGCTCTGCCCAGCGCAGGCCAGAGTGCCAGGCCCGCGCCAGGAGAGCAGGTGCTCAGTGTCCACCGTGCAGTGCGGTTCGGGCACGCTCCTCCCCTCCCACCCACCAGCTCTTGGAGTTGGGGGGGCTCCCCAGACCCCAGGTCCCAGGTGCCATCCAGGGTGCGACCCAGCTGGTGGCCCTTCCTGGGAACAGTGGCGTTGGGAGCTGCTGGCTCCTGCCCTGCCCCATGCACGCCGGGCGCACCCCATACCCAGTGGCCGCATGCGTTTGGAGTCCTGTTCGAAGCGAGTACCCGGGTCTGCAAGGGGGGCGCTCAGGTCCTTGGGACACGTGGTTCTTCTCCAGAGAGGGACAGAGGAGCGCATCCTGAGGTTATAAAACGGGTTTTTGGCTCTTGTGTGACTCCTGTGGGGATGGACCTGCTGATGCGCATGTGACGTAAGACTGTTCCCAAGTCTTTGAATCAGAGAGATGCCCACGGCTCTTGGGTCCTTTCCCCTGTAGTCCCGTCATGGCCGACAGAGGACACACAGGCTCCTCCTCACGGGCACAGCGTGACCTTTACCCCTGCCTGGTCTCTGGTGCTTGTTCTCGTTCACGTCAACAGGAGAGCAGTTTTAAGTAACTTTTATTATGAAGGCAACGTATATATCTTGTAGAGAATTTCAAAAATACGGAGAAACGTAATAAAAATTCCTGCTCATTCAGTGCTCAGACATAAAGGTTTCCTTTGTACCCCCCCTCCTCACCCCCCTCGCTGCCCCCACTTCGGCAGCCGAGGAAGTCCCGTGATTCGGGGAACACTTTACACGGAGTCTGGTTAAAGCCGAGGAGGAGGGCGCGTGCGAGTGTGCGGGTGCCGTGCTCCCTGTGTGCCCTGCGTGCTGACCGCCCCCAGCTAACGTGCTCGTGTCTGCCTTCCAGGGGCGCCAGGAGGATGCGGAAGAGTACCTGGGCTTCATCCTGAATGGGCTTCACGAGGAAATGCTGAACCTGAAGAGACTCCTGTCACCCAATAACCAGAGTAGGTTATGGTCTCCGCCACGAAGCTGTGCGAGACCGTTTCCTTCAGAATCAACTTTGAACAGATGTCGCGTGCGCGCGCACTTAGTTGCCTCTTCCCCAGGTCGCTGGCCCTTTCGGTCACGTTGTCACTAGGGCGACCCTGGTTTTCTCTGCACTGCTTGTCTGTGCTGTCGAGAATGCTTCATTTGGATAAATCAGAGTACGTCCAGAACCTCTGTTGTTTTCCCTTCCACTTTTAATTAGGAAAATGACCAAATCTGTGGAAACGCTCGAGAGCAGTTTGGCGAGTGCCTGTGTAACCGTTGGGTTTGCACCTGGTAACATCTTGGCGCTCCTTGTCTCTCTGTCCCTGCACACGGTGCGCACACGTGTCCTGAGTGACGCAGATTAAGTGGGAAGGAACAGCTCAGAAGGTCGCCCCTAAAATGCCAGAGCACGCGCGTGCCGGGGATGAGGCTGCGCCCCTGCGTGGGCAGGGCGCACCGTGCTGCCGGGCTCCCGCGCCGTCCCCGCTCCCGCGCCGTCCCCGCGGCGCCGTCCGCGGTGGCGTGTGCAGGCGGGGCCCGGCGGGCTCGGCGTCGCGTTTGCTGCTGATGCAGAACACGCCGTGTTTCCCGTTCCGAGCTCCTGTGCGGTGGCTACGTGGACCCTTCGTTAAGGAAAATGGTTTGCTCCTCTTGTCGCCAGTCGTAGCCTAAGCCGACCGTCTCCTTTTCAGAACTCGCCGTTTCCAACGGGCCTAGAAGCCACCCCGCGCAGGAGGACCCGCAGGAGGAGCCGGGCGAAGGCAGCGAGGACGAGTGGGAGCAAGTGGGGCCCAGGAACAGGGCCGCGGTCACTCGCCAGGCGGACTTCGTTCAGACCCCCATCACCGGCATTTTTGGTGGACACATCAGGTTTACGCTTTTCTGGAATATACTTTAGTGTCGGCCTTTTTCAGGCCTTGGCCATTTTGCTGAAGGGGGAAGGTGTAAGGCATGTCTAAGAAATTTTGGACTCGGTGGTTTGCCTTTGTGCCTCCGTGCCGGCTCCGTGCCTCTCCTGCCTACTGCTTTCACTGCTGTCACCCCGCGCAGGCACTTCGGGCCCGGGCACTGTCCCCCAGGCCCCGGCGGCCCAGTGACTGCTCCCTCCATCAGCACTCCCCCCCTCAGGCCAGCCGCTCACGGGTAGGTGGAAAGACTTCAGTTGGAATGCAGGTTCTGTTAAGAGGAGACACTTGTGTCTGGCTGGAGGACTTCCAGGCGCTGGAACCGAGTGAGCTAGAACGAAGGGAGCGTGGAAGGAGAGCCTTTCACATAAAGGGGCGCTCAGGGCGCCTGGAGGGCCTGGGCACCTCCTCTGGCCCAGTGCCCTTAAACCAGATGCTCGATGTTCTTTACATTTTTTTTTCATGTTTATTTATTTTTGAGAGAGAGAAAGTATGAGCCGGGGGAGGGGCAGGGAGAGAGGGAGGCACAGAATCCGAAGCAGCTCCAGGCTCCCAGCTGTCAGCACAGAGCCCGACGCAGGGCTCGAACCCACGAACCCTGAGATCCTGACCTGAGCCAAAGCTTCACCGACTAAGCCCCGCAGGCATCTCCCTCGTTGCTCTGTAAGACCTCCTTCTAGAAGAGCTCAGTTGAGTGTGTTGGGGGCGGTGATGACCGCTGCGATGCAGAGCTCAGGTGCGCTGGGGCCATCTCTGGGGAGGCCCGGGTGTCCCGAGTCCCGAAGGACCCCCTCGGAGCTGGGTCTCTCGGATGGCCTCGGGTTATAGCCTACGAGGCTGGTTTTTTCAGGGAGACTCAGCCTAGCTCATCCCAAAGGCCGTGAACCCGAAAGAAGTACCACCCTCTCCACAGCGGGGAAGGGTAGTTCCGGCGCCTCTCTGCTCTACAGCAACTCAGGTCGAGCCCCTTTCCGTTAGGCTAGTAGCCCCTCCAAGCGCCCGGCTCCTGCGCGGCGGGCAGTGCTGCGGTGCTGGGCTGCGTTCAGAGGCCGCCGCCTTGAGTGGGTCAGCCCCGTGCCCCTTGCTGTGCGGATGTCTCCGCGTCGGCCGTGGGCTCGGGTGGGCCCTGGGACACCCGACCCCTCGCTGCCAGCCCTGTAATGCGGTGTTGCCGGATACGATCCCTTGGGCTGGGCTGTTCGGGAAGGGAAGCAGGGACGAGGGGAGGCCCGGCGGTGAGAGAAGGCCGTCTTCTGCCCTTAGCTCTGCGTGAGGCCGGCAGCCTGATGGCAGTGTTCGTGGGCCCAGTGGTTGTCACGGCACCGTGTCTGTAGGCGCGGAGTCAGAATTGCGGGGCTTCTGAGGCCCGAGTGCCCAGAGCTCACATTTGTTTGCAGATAACGAGCGGGCAGACCCAGAATCCACTTTGGAGAAATTTCTAGCTTGGCCTGCATGGCCCTGCCACGACCTCTGGCCTTGGCCTTGCCGGGGTTTTTACGTTGAAATTGATTGTTGATACTTTGGAGAGATGACAGAGCAAAGACTGGAGTTGTTTCTTTGAATTTAGGAACTTCTCTGTGTGGCGTAGCCATCGTTAAGCATGGTTTTCTTTTCACATTCACTCTCCTTGGGAGACTTTTCCCTCCCCTGGAATAACCGGCACCTTTTTTCACACCCCCCCACCCCGACCTTGAATGAAGTCCAGGCCGTGGGAGTCAGGAGGGCACCTCTCACTCCCCCACCAGCTGTAGTGGCCGCCTCTCCCCCTGCTGTTTTTGGAACCGGGGGAACGGCCATTGCCGTCAGGTGAGCACCCTTCGAGGGAGCACAGGGAGGCTTCCAGACACCGTGTGGCACAAGAGCACGTGTGGACGTGAAGCCCAAGGCAGCAAGGCGCTTAGTCCGCTCTTCGGGCCGCGCGCCCTGTGAAGTCTGAGTCCCCACGCACAGCCGTCCAATTCCGTTCATAAACTAGGTCACTCCCGACTGCAGGGGCGGAATTCTCGCTGAGCTCCTGGAATGTTTCCTTCCTGGGGCTGAACGAGAGGTGGGCTGAGCACACAGGTTTTACTCAGAAAAACTTAGAGAAAGGAAAATGAAATGAGAAACCAGCTAAGAAAACAAGGTTGAATTGGCGCCCTACTTGTTGGGCGTGGAAGGTGGCCCTGTGTCCTGGAACGCTGGCCTGTTTTTTGTCGGACGCACCCTGCGTGCGCCTCTCCTTCTGTGAGTCATTGTCATCGGGGGAAATGCCATTAAAAATACCGTTTGCCTTGGGGTTTCCTCTGTTCTGTTAGAACAGCTCTGATACTTTGAGAAAATGAAAAGTGGCAGCGTTTTGAGGCCATGGCGGGACGGGGGTGGTTGTTAACTGGTGCGCTAGAGCAAGTGCGGAGCGGGGGGAGGGAGTGTGGCAGACGAGCAGGCTTTTCTTCCAGCGCGCCTGCGCCGGCAAAGCGGGCAGCCCAGCCGCTGCCCGGCTGCCAGTGGGACTCAGCAGGTGGTGTTCAGCGTGATTATTTTTAAATTCAGGGTATTTTTGGCTTTTCTTTTCTCTGGCCTCCCAGAAGTGATATGGAGATGTCTGGTTCTCAGCGTTAGCCGCTCTCCCGCTGCTGGATAATCTTCAGGGAGAGTGAGCGGCAAGGGGTGGCCTCTCAACAGTTTTCTGGTTTTGTTTTCGGTCCTTAGGTCTGTGGTTTACCAGCAGAGTTCAAAGGAATCTGCCACTTTGCAGCCATTTTTCACGTTGCAGCTGGACATCCAGTCTGACAAGATCCGTACGGTCCAGGACGCACTGGAGAGCTTGGTGGCGAGGGAATCGGTCCAAGGCTACACCACGAAAACCAAACAGGAGGTATATTTGCAGTCGATCTCGAACGTTTGTGCCGAGGCACTCGTGCGGCGGGAAGTGGGTCTGCGCTTTGCCTCGCAGACCCATACGTGGTGCACCTGTGTAGGACCGAACGCGTCCCTGTTTTAGACCGGAGCGCGGAAGCAGAAGGTCCTGCTGGCCCCGTGTAGCCCAGGGTGAGGCTCGTCGGCATCATTTATCCTGCGCTATGTTTCACGTTCCGGTGGGCCGATCGCGGCACGATAGCGCCGTGTCACCCGGCTTCTAACGTCGTATAGCACAGTCCCACAAGCTGAGGCGGGCCAGGAAGGGCTTCCAGACTGTTGATTTTGTGTTTGATTGTAGACCTTCAAGGACGTCGAAAAATAGAAAGTAGCTGCTGTCATGCCTGTTAGTCTTCAGTTTGATCTGAGAAGGAGAAAAGTCTGAGGGGTTTAGTGTTTAGGAGTCGGGAGAAGCTTCATGGGGGAACCATCAGCCGCGTCAGGAGGGAGGCAGGGTGTCCTTGGAGAGCCCCCCGGTGCCTGGGGGCCCGGTGTGCCCGCTGACACCTGTTTGCACTGCAGGGTTGAGGGTGTCGTCTCCACTGCAGAGATGGCGCTGGGAAATTCGGGAAGACATGTCGGGGAGGCGAACGCAGGCCAGCCTGGCTGCTCCTGTTCGAACAGCTCGTAGCCTGCCCGGGGAGCCGGGTTCCGTGAGGCCGCAGGCGCACAGGGACCAGGGCGGGGGAGGCCGGGGCTGCAGTTCTCCTGGGGCCGCCTGTCTGCCCCGGGCAGGCCGTGTCCTTGCGTCCTCCACGCTGCGTTCCCACATGCTTCCCACGGGCCACTTTGTGTAAAGCAGAAAAGCGTGGAGCGAGAGACAGAACTGTGGCCCGTGGCCCGAGTGAGGAAGCTGCGTCTGGCGGTGGCTCAACGAGAGGGAAAGTGGTACTTGTTTTCAGCTGGCATGGCCACAGCCGTGGCCCCACCCCCCTTCCCATGGCTCTCACTCGCTCTCCCGCGGCCTCCTGTGAGGCTGGTGGCCACTCGGCCTCTCCCAGGGCTGCGGCAGAGTGCCCCCGCCCCCCACGCATCTTTTCCTCTCCTGCTGCTGTGACATGTGCACTTCGGGGCGGGTCTGGAAGCATGCTGCGGGTGCCGGCTCGGTGCCCGTGGTGCCCATGGTGCCCGTGGTGCTGGTGGTGAGTTCCCGGGAAGAGCGAAAACACTCTGAAAAGCAGATGTTTGAGGAAGGAGGATCTTGGACAGCACATATGGGGCGGGGAGATCTGGAAAGAACATGCATCACACTTTCCGGAATGTGTTTTTTTGAATTTACTTTTTAAAATGCTGAATTTAACGTTACTGTATTTTAAGGTCACAAGGTATTTTTGCCGTGGGGACACAGGTTACACGAAGTGCTGGCTGTGTAGGAATGGTCTGGTTCTGTCAGGTGAAGACACATGTCTCCGTTTGTCTGGAGCCCAAAACATGGAAGGATTTCCGATCGGCCCCAGTGAATTGCCTGGAAGAGTGAGGTTGGAGACCTAGGCCAGTGCCCTCACCCCACTCCCGGTTCAGCGTGCGGACGCCCGCGTCCCTCTTGCCCAGATCTTGGTCTCTAACTGCTGAGCCGGAGCCACGCTTGCCGGTCGCTTGTGCGTCCTCATTGGCTCTGGAGGCGCTAGGCCACAGACCTGTCCCCACCTGGGACCCAAGTCTGGGTGGGAAGCCAGGCGGCCGTAAAGACACCTCCCCCAGGTGCACACGTGGCCTTGAAAGCTTCCTGTGCTCAGCTCCCATCGTTCTCTTTCGGGCGATGACCCAAACAGATCTTTCTACCAAAAGGATTCTTCATGTAACTATAGGAAGCGTCAGAGCGTTCACAGCTCCGGAGAAGAGGAGATAAAGGGGACTGACTAGGTATCGTTGGCAAGGGTGTGTTTTACTGAAGAGCAGCGTTCGTGAGACCTGTGGGCGCCAGCGAGGGGGTGGATTGGCATGATGCCCCCGTGCAACTAAGGCTTAGAGTAGATCCCTCTTGGGTTACTTAGAACGCCGAATTCGAGAAGCACTTTGGCTTCAGTTTGAGTTCCCGCGGGAGTTACTAAAAAGCATGTTGGTGTAGACATAACGCAAGGTGCTGCTGCTGAGGTAGCTTTTGAATTTTTGTGCCACTTCGTCATTAATGTCACGGAGCAAAGGTTTTTAGTTTTGTGTTTTTGAGAGAGAGAGAGAGGATAAGTGAGCAAGGGGCAGAGGGAGAGTCTCACAAGGGGCAGAGATGGAGAGAGAAGCAGGGCTCACCTGAGGCAGCTTGTGCTCACCCGACCCGGGGCTCGAATCCACCAACCGTGAGATCAGGACCTGACCCGAAGTCTGACGCTTAGCCGACTGAGTCCCCCCAGGTGCCCTCAGAGCGGGGCTTCCTGCCGTGGGGCCCGCACCTGGCCCAGGCGTCTGCGGGGCCCTCGCCGCTGCGTTGACAGGGATGCGGGCTTTTGCGTAAGAGGAGAACAGGCGCCTCTCAGAAGACCTCCTAGCGGGACGTTAGCGTGGCCGGCAAGGCGGGCCACCGGGCCTGAGGCCGCCGGACTGAGGGCGGCGCGCCCTGCCCTGCTCTGTGTCGCAGGTGGAGGTGAGCCGCCGGGTGACGCTGGAGAAGCTCCCTCCGGTCCTCGTGCTGCACCTGAAGCGGTTTGTGTACGAGAAGGCCGGCGGGTGCCAGAAGCTTGTCAAGAACGTCGAGTACCCTGTGGACCTGGAGATCAGCAAAGGTGAGCGCGTCCGTGGGCGGGACAGCGCGGGCGTGGCCCCTGGCGTTCTCAGAAAGTTCTCGTTCCTGCCGTGTGGCTTCGCATGTCTCCATTTATAACAGATACTGAAATTGGCACCAGGGGAGCCCTAGAAAAATAAAGGCAAAAAAGACGAATCAGTGATATAATCTTATTAGAAAAATGGAGGAGATTTTATCCATTAAAATGAGCATCATTTTTCTGGAAGTATTTTCTGGATTAGTGGAAGAAAGCATTTTTCTTTATACTGATTATGAACACTTGCCGAAACCAGCCTGTTTTTGTTTTTTGTTTTTTTTTTTAATTTTTTAAAAAACGTTTTATTTATTTCTGAGACAGAGGAGAGAGAGTGTGAGCAGGGGAGGGTCAGAGAGAGAGGGACACAGAGCCTGAAGCAGCTCCAGGCTCTGAGCTGTCAGCACAGAGCCTGATGGGAGCCTCGAACCCATGAACCGTGAGATCGTGACCTGAGGCGAAGTCGGACGCTTAACCGACTGAGCCCCCCAGGCGCCCCCAAACCAGCCTGCTAAGTGGACTTTCTTAGCACAGCGAAGGAGTGTTTCCCATAGGCCACTGGGGTCCCTCTGACCCCCAGTGGCAGTGACACGTGTGTCACATACTTGTGGCACCCCGTCAGCCACAGGCCCCTGTCAGGTGGCTGGGCCTTGTCAGTGTGGGCTGTCTTGCTTGTTAGACGTGTTTTCATGTCGCTGACACTTTCCATGCTTTCTAGAAAGAAACGAGATAGGCGAGGCCCTGAGGCCCTGGCTTGGGTCAAGGGTGAGGGCAGGGGAGAGGCCGGCGACGAGAAGGGCCCCTGCGGGGAGCTGTTCCTGCAGGGGCCGGGTGCCCCGAGGACGGGGCCTCCGCCTGCCCAGCTGGTGGCCCAGTGCCTCACGGGAGAGACCGTCTTACTCTTACCTGACGGCCTCCCTCGCCTGTGAGATGTTTGAATTCTGAGCTTTCCCGGGGCCGTTGTGTTTCTCAGTGGGCAGGTTTCTTCTCCATTCTTCAGAATATCTGCTTTTAAGGGGTTTCCGGCACGAGCTTGGTATGCTCAGGGTGTTTGCTCCGTAGCGGACGGGTTGCCGGTCCCCTGGCCCCGTGTCCCGCAGCCGCTCTGCCTCCCGGGCGGCGCTTGTGCGGGCGAAGGGATGGATGGAGCTTCTCCGGTTTTCCTGCTCTGCCGGGGGCGCGTGTGAGCGGGGCCATCGGAACCTCTTCGTCCCTGTCACCCTGAGCCCGTCTGTAAGTGCGTTTTTATAGGTTGCAGCTGTTGATATTTTGTTTTCCAGAACTGCTTTCTCCGGGGGTTAAAAGTAAGAACTTTAAATGCCACCGAAGCTACAGGCTCTTTGCAGGTAAGCACACGAGCACGTTGTTTCCGTACGAAAGCAGTGGCGAGGGCGGTGCCTTGTGAAAGCCTGTGTCTGACCTCACGTCGGGGCTTGGAACTCAGCGGAATATTCTTTTGGCTCTGAGCTGACTCCAGCTTGAGACCTCATTTAACCTCAGCTCTGTCTGGGGTCCGGGTCGGGTGGGGGGCTCTCTGGTGCTGCTTCGGGGACCGGAACACGTGGGGGCTGTTTTCTCTTGGAGGCTTATGACACAAGTGTCTGCAGGCAGCACACCCTCAGGTCGCTAAGTCCCACGGACTCGGTCACTTTATAAAAAGCCTCGGCCAGGTCGGGTCTCAGAGGTGAGATTCCAGGATGGAGTCCCGAGTGCACTTGGGGTGCGGGGGGCGAGCCGCGTCGGGCCTCACGTCCTCGACAGCCTTCTGATCGCTGTGACCTGCCGCGTGCGTGCCGGTCCCACCACTGGTGTCCTGTCCCCGGGGGGCCAGTCGTGGTGGTCACGTCCCCTAGTGTGGAGGCTCCTTTACCAGAGGGGCTGTCCTCTCCCCAGTCTCGGCCACGGGTCCGTCTGGACAGCATCGTCCCTCCCGTGCAGTGACAGCTGCCTCCAGGGCCCAGCGACCTTGCCGCCAGCCGGGTATCGTTCCTCCTGCTGGCGGTGGCCTGTCCTCTGGAGGCGTGTGTCCCTCCGGGTGTCCCCCCCCAGGTGTCCCCTCCCCCAGGTGTCCCCTCCCCCAGGTGTCCCCCCCAGGTGTCCCCTCCCCCAGGTGTCCCCCCCAGGGGTCCCCTCCCCCAGGGGTCCCTCCCAGGTGTCCCCCCGGGTGTCCCTCCCCCAGGGGTCCCCCCCAGGTGTCCCCTCCCCAGGGGTCCCTCCCCAGGGGTCCCCAGGTGTCCCTCCCCAGGTGTTCCCCCAGGTGTCCCCTCCCCCAGGTGTCCCCCAGGTGTCCTCCCCAGGTGTCCCCCAGGTGGTGTCCCAGGTGTCCCCCAGGGTCCCTCCCCCAGGTCCCTCCCCCAGGGGTCCCCCCAGGTGTCCCCCAGGGGTCCCTCCTCCCCAGGCTCATCCTCCGAGCCGGGGAGATGCGGCCCTTGGTGTCTCTCGGTGATTTCCCTGCGTCTTCCAGTGGTTGGTTGTCTTTGTTTTAGGCCTTTGACTTAAGGCTTCTGGGTTGAATTACAGAATTTTCTTGGGCAAATAGCAAGTGCTGCTTTTTGGAATTTAGCCTCATTCGTTAAAACCTGAAGGAAGGAAGAGTGGGTGCCACGTGGGCGGGGATGCCACACGCTGTGCCCACACAACAGCCCTGATGGCCCTTCTGGGGCCGGTGCAGCCACTCGCTGTGATGACAGCCCCTGAAAACCTAGAATTCTCCGTTTGTCACGTACGCTGGCGCGTCCCTGCATCACCGTGCGCCCAGTCTCCCCTCGTCCTGTGGCACCACCGGGTGCTCTTGTGCCAGCTGTGGGGGCTCAGACGGTCCCTTCAGAGCAGTCTCGCAGGGCGTGGCTGGGTCGGGAGCACAAGGGTGTGGGGTCTCTGGGGCGCAGCTCTGGAGGCGGGGGCGGGGAGGGGTCTTCCGCGCGGCGCCCCCGAGTGCTCGCTGCAGTGGAGGGTCCTCGCCTGAGGGGCCGGCAACGACTCTGGGTCACTAGGATGTGCGGGTGACGTTTTCTCGTGAACTGTTCGGGGCTGTGGATTGAACGACGTGGCTCTGGGTGGGCGGCGCGGGCACGGCCTCCCTCATGGCGCCCGGCCTCTCTTGCAGTGGTCTACCATCACGGCGGCAGCGCAACGGGCGGCCACTACAGCACGGACGTCTTCCAGATCGGCCTCAACGGCTGGCTGCGCATCGACGACCAGGCGGTCAAGGTGGTCAGCCAGCACCAGGTGGTGAAGCCCGCCGCCGAGCGCACAGCCTACCTCCTGTATTACCGCCGCGTGGACCTGCTGTAGCCGCCTGTGCGCCGTGTGCCCGCCGCCGCTTCGACGCCGTGCCCTCCGACCTCCTTCCTGTCCCCGGCGGCTCTCCGGACGGGGCCTCGCTGCCCTCGCAGAACGGGCTAGAGTGGAGAGCAGCCGCCTGGGGCCTGTGCGCCACGGCTCACGTTGACGCTGCTTCCACACCCAAATCACTCGGTTGAACCGGGCCGTCGCTTGATTTAAGAAAACACACAGAACCTGAGTTTCCGAAATAATGCTGATTCCTGAGTAAGGGGGAGCTCGCATTCGACTCCCAGTCTAATTGCTTCATAGAATAAATCCTGCACCAGCAACACTTGTAAATTTGTGAAAATGAATTTTATCTTTCCTTAAAAAATAAATTTTTTAATCCCTCACACTTTCCTTCCCCACCCTTTAGTTTTTGATAAATGATAAAAATGAGCCAGTTATCACAGAAGAGATAGTTCTTCAAAAGAAACATAAATACAAAAAATAAGTTGCTGGTTCCTAACAGGAAAAATACACTTTAATAATTGTGCGATGAAAAGCTGCTTACGTGCACATTGCAGATCAGACCCCTTGGGGGATTGTCAACTTTATTGCCATTAAAAGATTTCCAATTGCATTCATGCTTCTGTGTACACGGATGAAACATGGGCAAATAACGAAGGTGGCTCTTCCCTCAAGTCGCTCTGTCTAACCCTGCCGCCTGCTCCTCTGTGACGCCGCGTCTCTAACTGCGCAGCTGAGTGACCCCCAGGGTGCAGGTTGTCGCCCATCAATAAAAATCACAACGTTGGTGTAAAGCTGTGCCCGGTGTGTCTTTGCCTGCTGATGCTCCTTCGGGTGGCCGGCGCTCCCGGGGGCATGGGGTCCCCAGAGCTACAGCGGCCCCCCGGCCACTGGCCTGAGACTCGGGGCGTGCTCGCTGGGCGCGTTGGGGAAACCGAGCCTTCGAACATTCCGGTGGCAGGAAGGGAGGTGAGTCTTCTCCGTTCTGTCCCCCGTGCAGTCAGCACCCCGGGCGGTGGGCTTGCCTCCAGCCTGAACGTCGTGCATGCGCCGGGGCCTCTTAGCAGCACTCCAGGCACCACCCTCGGAGAGGACGGGGAAGAGCGGCCACATGGGCCCCGGCCACCTGCAGTGGCTCTGGTGCCCGTGGTGCCGTCTCCAGCCCGTAATGAGCTGGGCTCCCTGGACGAGCACGTTTGCACAGCCGGAGCCTTTTCCCCGAGCCCTTTCCGGGGCAGCCGGCGTCCTAAGTGCAGCCCAGTGCCGCTCGGGCTCAGGGGGCTCGGGCTCAGAGCTGTCCCCCCAGTCACGGGACGGACGCTCCACGTCACCCTTCCCTGTCGTCACCCTGACCTAACCGGGTCCGCTTGGCTGACTGACCTTCGGCTCATAGTTAGGTGTTCATTGAAATAGACCCTTCGTAGGAACACGTGCTGTTTGGAGTCCATGCCCACCGGGAGGCCGCCCCCCAGCGCTCAGCCAGCCGAGGACGGGCCGACGCTGTGTCATAGAGCTGGCCGTGAGCTCGGTGCCGCCACAGCGTGACCCAGGTCGTGTGTCGCTATGTGAATGGCTTCTCCGTGCTGAAACACGCCAGCCTCTGACGGGCGCTGCTCATGCCCCACGGCAGGGTGAGCGTCTCTCGCCAGACTGTCCCCGTCCCCGTAAGTCAGGCTGTGACCCTCTCAAGAATGAGGCCCTCTGATGGGAGATGCCTTCAGCCGGAGTCTGAAGCAAGAGATGAAAGAAGCCCTTGTTGGTACCTGTGTGTGTAGGTGAGAAAACGGCCCCCCAAGTGGCATTCAGGGGTTTCTACATAATCTTGACGCTGCTGAGGGATGGATTTCCTCAAGCCCAAGATCTGTTGGAGATGAATGAGGTATCGAGGAGCTTCCATTGAAAGCTCTCCAGTCTAGGGGCGCCTGGGTGGCTTAGTCGGTTAAGCGTCCGACTTTCGCTTAGGTCATGATCTCGCGGTTCGTGGGTTCGAGCCCCGCGTCGGGCTCTGTGCTGACTGCCAGCTCAGAGCCTGGAGCCTGTTTCCGAGTCTGTGTCTCCCTCTCTCTCTGACCCTCCCCTGCTCACGCTCTCTCTCTCTCCCTAGAAATAAATAAAACATTAAAAAAAAAAGAAAGAAAGAAAGCTCTCCAGTCTCTCTCTCTCTCTCTCTCTCAGTGAGTTGGTCCAGTGGGGCCTTGGTCAGCATATGACGGGGTCGCAGTAGTGCTCTCACCTTTAACAGGCTGGTGCCCACGGGCACCAGACTTCCCGTCCAGCCATCGGGTAGCCAGCCAAGGGCTCCTGGGGCCCTCGGGTCCGTGTGTCAGATATTTGTTTGGAAGACGGGCTCGAGCTGTGTAGGGGAGAGACACTGTGCGTTAACCCCCTGCCACCTTCCTCCCTGATTGTGTGTGTGACGGGGATGGAGCTTCCCAGTTTCCTTCACTTAAAAACGGACCCAGCTGGGGCGCCTGGGTGGCTTAGTCGGTTAAGCGTCCGACTTTTGCTCAGGTCATGATCTCGTGGTTCGCGGGTTCGAGCCCCGCGTCGGGCTCTGTGCTGACTGCCAGCTCAGAGCCTGGAGCCTATTTCAGAGTCTGTGTCTCCCTCTCTCTCTGACCCTCCCTGTTCATGCTGTCTCTCTCTCCTAGAAATAAATAAAAATATATTAAAAAAAAACAAAAAAAAAAAAACAGACCCAGCTGCGGACAGAAGCGTAAACTCACAGAGGGACAGAATATGCAGCAAGCAGTCAGCCCGGAGCCAAGAGTCCTCAAGCTGCCCCTGGGTAGAGAGTAAGATCATTCTAGCAAATCCAGCCCCAGGATCCCCGGTGAAGTGCTGGCCGCGCGCTCTCCGTCCCCAGGGTCCCCGGTGAAGTGCCGGCCGCGCGCTCTCTGTTCTTGAGATTTTGAACTCTGGGCTCTGTGTTTTGTGATGCCATGGTTTGTATTTTGGTAAGTTTCATGGACAGTTTCCCTGGATTTAGGTCATGTACACTTAGAACTCGGCCCATTAACCTTGGTGTTGGGGACACAGATTGTGATTTCCTCCGTCAGCGTACGGCATGTCTTTATACGCGGCTCTTAAGCGGGTTGTGCACACTACGGGGTTGTCGGAAGCGGGTCCCGGGGGGATTTTCCTTTAACATGTGAGTGATTACTAACGAGGCCCGGGAGCTTCCATACGGGGGACGCCAGCACGAATCGTACCTGGTTGGTACGTTTGCCCAGGAGCCAAGAAAGCGCACAACGCACCACGGGCTCCATTCAGAGTGGGAGATGGTGGTCCCCTCGTTGGCCGACGCCGCACGCGGTTCAGCGGCTCGAGGGGCTCATGCAGCCTCCTGCTCCCGGATCTCCGTGTAAGCAGCCCCCCGCCGTGGGCCGACCTGAGGGCGCCAGGAGCGGGCACACGCCGTCCTCTCTCTTTCTCTGAGGGGGAGTTTCTCTGCTCGTAGCTCTCACGGGCCGCTTGCCCCTGACCTGGCTTCCTGGCGAGCAAGCTGAGGTTGCGGTCAAGGTCAGACGCTTGGGATAGTTCGCCCTGCGCAGCTGCCAGACCGACTTGCAGCGTCAGTGCCTTGTCGCATTGCAGACACGCCCATCGAAGGGGCCGCTGAGTCCATCGGGACACATGGGAGAGCGGGGCCTTTTCTGTCCCTGTGCAGCTCGGTGACTGTCCCCGGTGAGGACTGTGCCCCTTTCATCCATGTCCCCAGGGTCGTTGGACTTAGAAAACATTTAACAAAGTGTGACTTTTTTTTTTTATATATTTATTTTTTAGAGAGATAGGGAGAGACAGCGTGAGCGGGGGAGGGGCAGAGAGAGAGGGAGACACAGAATCCGAAACAGGCTCCAGGATCTGAGCTGTCAGCACAGAGCCCGAGGCGGGGCTCGAACCCACGAACCGCGAGATCATGACCTGAGCCAGAGTTGGAGGCTGAATCGACTGAGCCCCGGAAGCAACCCACACTGTGACTTTGGAAAACAGTCGGGCCAGCAGGATCACCTGTTCACAGCCAGCTGTGTGCGTGGGGTGATTTTCATGTGAAACCAGCCAAGTTCATGGCTAAGCAGACGCACCTTTTCTTTGGCAGGTGTTTCCTCCGTTTTCCAAGCATTTGGCTTTTGTTTTTTGTAAGCGTTGGTATTCTTCTTCTGAGCTCACCATTTACTTACATCTTTTGGAGGAAAATGTATTTCCTTGAAAAATGATACTGACTTCATAGCCTGGCTTCACTCTGTGGTCCCGTTTGTTCTTTGAAGGACTGAACTGTGAGCTGGCGAAGACGCGCCTCACGCAGCCGCTCAGTCTCTGGTCTGGCGCCCCGCCCCCGTGGGGAGGGCCCGCTGGTGGGGGGGGCTTCCCCCGGACTGTTCGTACTGCACGTGTCTGCCAGTTGCACACACACTTCGTTCCTCAGACTTGGCAGTGCCCCTGCTGTGCGCTGATCGTGACTGAGGTCATTTACCACGAGAGAGTTTTGTCGGGTGATCTTTTCTTGGAAACAACCAGCTTCTTATTGTTTTAATTTTGTTTTTAACTTTATGTATTTATTTGGAGAGAGAGGAGGAGCGCACACACAGCTGCACAGCGGGAGGAGGGGCGGGGCGGGGAGGGGAGATCATCCCAAGCAGGCTCCGCCCTGCCAGCGCAGAGCCTGATGCAGGGGTCCAACTCACAAACTGAGGTCGGGTCCTGAGCTGAAACCAAGAGCCAGACACTTAACTGACTGAGCCCCCCAGGCGCCCTGCATTTAAATCACTGTATTTGCATTAAAGGAAATGGCACTCGGTCCTAATGCTTTTGACTCCCACACCGAAGGGTTGTGTTGAAGATGTTCTCGCTTGTTTATAAACTCCAGTTTCTCACAGATGACTGTTGAAGTGCTTGCCCTTTACTTGTTGGGAAAGTTTCTCGTGTGTTTTCTAACAAGTAAAATATTAGGGTGGCTTTGTTTATTCTATTTGAAGCCAATGAAATGAAAGCGTGTGTGTGGGGATGCACACTGTGTTCTGGGCACACTTGGGAGCCGATAAACTTCAACCCCGTGTTTCTGTTTTGCCTTTTTTTTTTAGTACAAGGTTTTGTTTTGTTTAAGTCTGTCAGCTTCTCAAGAGTGTGTTTTGTTGTGTAGCCCATCTGCGTAGTTTGTTGGGTTCGGGGTCCCCCAAGGATTCTCGGGTTGGGTCTGGTGAGCTGACCTTGGGTTTCCCACTTATCCTTCAGAGAAAGCAAACCTCTTTGCTTTCAGAGAATTTTGGGATTCTTTATGTAATTAAAAAAAAAAGTTATTCTGCTTTTAAAAAAACATTGAGGGGCGCTTGGGTGGCTCAGTCTGTTAAGCATCCGACTTGATTTCAGCTCAGGTCACGGTCTCACAGTTGTGAGATCCAGTTCTGCGTTGGGTTCCACGCTGGGCATGGAGCCTGCTTGGGATTCTCCCTTTCCCTCTGCCCTTCCCTTGCTCACACACACACTCTCTCAAAAAAATAAAATAAATAAAATAAATAAAAAGATTGAAAGCCTCTCACGTATGGTGTAGATTTCCTTGCTGATGGGCAAATTGACTCTTCATTCAGCGCCTGTTTACATCCGTGGGGTCCGGCGCTGGGGCTCAGCACTGTCGATGGGCAGGTCAGTCTTTCTTTGCCCAGGTGCCCGCCTGCCGATGGCCCCTACCCGGGCGACCGCGTACCGATGGCCCCTGCCCGGGCGGCTGAGTACGGATGACCCCTGGCTGAGTACGGATGGCCCCTGCCCCTGTGTACCGGGCCCCTGCCAGCAGCTGTACCGATGGCCCCTGCCCGGCCGGCGCGTCACGGATGGCCTCTGCCCGGGCGGCTGCGTACGGATGGCCTCTGCCCGGGCGGCCGCGTGCGGATGGCCTCTGCCCGGGCGGCCGCGTGCGGATGGCCCCCTGCCCGGGCGGCTGAGTACGGATGGCCCCTGCCCGGCAGCCGGCTACCGATGGCCCCTGCCCGGGTGGCTGTGTACCGATGGCCCCTGCCCGGGCGGCCGCGTACCGATGGCCTCTGCCCGGGCGGCCGCGTACGGATGGCCTCTGCCCGGGCGGCCGCGTGCGGATGGCCTCTGCCCGGGCGACTGCGTACCGATGGCTTCTGATAGCCGCAGGACTGGATTTGCTGTGGTGCTGATTCTATCATGTGCAGCCTCCAGCGCTGGGCCCCCTGGGCTGCTGCGCTCTCTGCAGAGTAAGTGGGTGCCTCCGCTTCCAGCACAGAGCCGCCCTCACATCCGAGGCCAGCGAGCGGGTGCTCCTAGTGCGGGAGGCAGTGACAGAAAGTCTGTTGTCCCTTGGGAAAAGTGTAAATTAACTTGGTGGTAACCTTTGCTTTCCGGGACGACCCCCATTTCCCGTGGCTTCAGATGCACACCGCCCGCTGGGTCCCATCTCCCAGCGCGAGCAGCGGGCTCCAGCCACCTGCACTGCTGCTGGTGGCCCCTGGGTGCCTGCACCAGCAAGTCACCGCAGCGCCCTCTCTGGTCACCCGTGGGAGCTGCCACTTGCTGTCCCGTCGGCACCCCTCTCCAGCCTCCCTGCCTCCCCCCTGCCCTCCCTGCGACATGGATTCTCCTTTGGCTCATGGCTCGGGTTCTTTCCTTTTTGAGATGTTGACGGTAGCTAAGTCGGGGCTTCCTGGGGACCAGGCCTGGTTCCGAGCTCTGGACAGGCGTTTGGTTCTTCGGCAGGCCCTTGAGTTGGCTGGGCCGGCTCGGGAGCCTGTGCTGTGTGCAGGTGAACACGGCCCCCCATCTTTGCCCCTGTGTACCACCCACCCTGCTTTACTGAGCTCAGCACTTGGGAGCAAAGCTGGAATGGCAGAGGCCGGTGGGTGTTGCTGGGAAACGGAAGGGACCGTCTGCGCAGGCTCTCGAAGCTTGTAGCGTTGAGACAAAGCCAGCAAAGTAACAAAGTGATTCAAAACAGGGTTACAGACGTCCCAGCCTGCACTGCGAACTCCTCCCGGGCTAACCAGTTACGGGTGACCTCGGGCAGGTGGCTGGCGTCTGGTGTACGAAACGCCCCAGGTAGCACTGCCGTATCGCATCAGGGACAGGACCAGGCCGCTCGACGGGTGGGGCCTCCCAGCACAGCACTGGGGGCAGGGAACCCTGGACGCTGGTGGCCCTTCCCATATCCTCACAGGGCTCGCGGCCAGGGCCTCACTGCCCCCATCTCACCTTTGAACTTCCATCTTTGACCTGCCTGCCTCTCTGACCCTGCTTCCTCGTTCCCTCATTCGAATCTGGGTGCGTCAAATCCAGGTGGTGTCTCCTGCCTGGTCGGGACCCACCGGGTACAGACGTTTGCTGCAGCCACACTTCCACTAAAAACCAGTGTGACTGGCGAGTGGGCAGGGCCCCCGCACACTGCCCCGGGGAGGCCCCCAACAGCTCCGTAGCCAGTTCACTCTCCCACGAACCCCTTTCGTTCCCACGCACAGTCGGGCTGGCTGCTCACACCTCTTGTGGTGGTGCTTTGTGTGTGTGAGTGGTTGTCTTAATGTTCATTTGTTTTTGAGAGACTGAGCGTGAGTGGGGGAGGGGCAGAGAGAGGGGGAGACACAGAATCGGAAGCAGCTCCAGGCTCTGAGCTGGCAGTCAGCACAGAGCCTGACGCGGGGCTCGAACCCACAAACAATGAGATCATGACCTGACCCGAAGTCAGATGCTCAACCGGCTGAGCCACCCAGGCGCCCCTTTTGTGTGTTTTTTTTACATCTACAGCTCTAATGGGACTTACAAAAAGAAAAAAAATAGTAATTCAAAGTCACTAGAGCACAGGAAAAATAGACCCATGAATCCAACCTAAGATTGGGAACAACTGAAGGTTTGTTTTCAAATAAATAAAGACCTTCCACCCCACGCTCACAGCCAGAAGGCACCCGTGTCATTCGGCAAACTCCGCACACGCTTGAAAATGTGCTTTACTTCGGTATTGGGACCAGGTAAGGGCACAGAAGGGGTGGGGCTGTGGGAAGCGAGTGGAGGTGCAGTGGGGAGGAGACAGGGTGGAAGAGAGGGGTCCCAGCGAGGAGGCCGCGAGGGGCGTGGGCCCAGGGGCGCCTCGGGCACTGTGGCGTCTGCGGGTCCCAGCGCCGGGCTGGCTTGTCCCCCGCCAACCTCCAAAACCAGCCTCGCCGACGCTCGGCCCCCATCTCCTCCGGGAAGGGCCACCTCATTTCTCCTGGACACGGCGCTCACTCGAATTCTGCAGGGGCCTCGGGACCTGGAGAATGGTTTGCATCTTAGAAATGCACTTTACAGGGGCGCCTGGGTGACTCAGTCGGTTGAGCGTCCGACTTTTCGCTCAGGTCATGATCTCGCGGTTCGTGGGTTCGAGCCCCGCGTCGGGCTCTGTGCTGTCAGCTCAGAGCCTGGAGGCTGTTTCAGAGTCTGTGTCTCCCTCTCTCTCTGACCCTCCCCTGCTCACGCAGTCTCTCTCTCTCTCTCTAGAAATAAATGAAAAAAAAATTCACTTTACAGACTGGGAGGCATCTGTCTCCTTGGCCCAAAAGCCAAGCAAGTTCACAAGCAAGTGGTTGCCTTCTTTCTCCCCCTGGGGCGCAGCGCACGAAACACCCACGGTCACTGCCACTTCTGGGTGTCTTCTCCCAACACCCAACCTCCTTGAGTGTGTTGGGGATGAGCCTCCTGGTGACGGGGTGTGATGTGAATCAAGGGGAAAATAAAATCCCCCGCAGGAGACGCGAATAAGTGGGGCCGGCCCCTCTGCCACGTGGTGGGTCCGAGTCTCCGTGCTGTCTTCCCAGGGCCGTGGCCACGGCAGGACCCCCTCCCAGGGTCTGGCAGGAGCGGCACTGGGACGGGATGGCGCAGGACTTGAACTTGAGCTGCGAGCCAGCTCTTCTGAAGTGACCCCCGGGGCACGGGCCAGATGACCCACTCTGGGTCTTTGGACACCTACCGAGGCTGAACCCCCGGCAGGTTTGTGGCTGGTGGGGCAGGAAGGGGTGGGCCCGGCCCTGCCCCCCTTTCAGGGAAATGATGAGCTCTCCGCAGCCATGGTGCCTGAGCAGTAAAACCGCGGGGGGGCGGGGCGGCGAGTGGGGGTGGGGAGCGTACACTCTGGAGGCTTCTGTGCTCTTACTTGTTGCGACCGTGGTGGTTTGGAAAGTATTGAGAAAGAGAACAGAGTGGCTGCCGCGAGTCTGGTCGTCCGTGCGGTTTGTGTTTGGCTTGGGAGACCCGAAAGCCCAGCCCTGTAATTTCACTTCAGTAAAAGTATTTCATCGACTGAAGTGCCCTGTCCTACTTAGGTGGGGGCGATGGCCAGGCCCCGCCGAGCGGAGAGCAGAGGGGCGGCTCGCACCCAGCCCGGCGCAGGGACGGGAAGCGTGCCGCTCTGTGGGGGGCTGCGTGCTGATGGCCCCACGGACGGACGGACGCGCACGGGGCTCTCCCAGCCCCCCAGGGCCCCCGGGTCACTCCCGCTCGGCGCCGTGGGCATCTGGGGTTGGTCATTCCCTGCGTGGGGGGCGGGGGTCGACCCGTGCACTGCAGGGGGTCAGCGGCGTCCTGGCTTCCATCCCCTTCCAGCTGTGACACCCAGCGTATCTCCATACTTGGTCCGAGTCACTCCGGGTTGGCGACTGTCGTGGTGGACAGTCCTGACTTTGGGACTTCGTGTAAATGCTGTCATACGGTACGTAGGCGTCAGCGCCTCCTTTTACTCAGCCTTATTTCTCTGCCATGAACCCCTGGGGCGGCTCGTGCAAGCAGCCTGCCCTGTGTCGCTGCTGGGTCGTGATCCGCTGTGCATGTGGGGGGACCACGGTGTGCTGGGGACGCTGTTGCTGACGCAGGGCCCAGGGAAGCGAAGAAGGTTCTCCTCTGGTCATCTGGTGCACGTGTGTGCTTGCTTCTCGGGGAGGGAAGCTCAGGAGGGCGAGTGCAGGGTCCTGGGGTGGCCCCGTCGTGCATGTCAGTGGACACTGTCACGCGGTCTGCCAAGGCGGTCATACCCACGTCCACTCCTACCAGCCAGCAGAGGGGGTGCCGTCCTGGCGCTGTCGCGATCGTAAACGCGCCGCAGGGTTAGCGCAGTCCTTTCAGTGGCCTCCAAGTCCCTGTGTTAAAATTCACAGTAGGAAGTTTTAACCTCACGGAAGTAGAGCCAGAGCGCGCCAGTTTTATTTTATTTATTTACTTATTTTTTAATGTTTTATTTATTTCTGAGACAGAGAAAGAAACAGCCTGCGCAGGGGAGGGGCAGAGAGAGAGGGAGACACAGAATCTGAAACAGACTCCAGGCTCTGAGCTGGCAGCACAGAGCCCGATGCAGGGCTCGAACCCACGAACCGTGAGATCATGACCTGAGCCAAAGTCAGACGCTTAACCGACTGAGCCACCCAGGTGCCCCAAGAGCGCGCCAGTTTTTATTTTTATTTTTTTTAATTTTTTTTTTTTAATGTTTTTTTTTATTTATCTCTAGGAGAGAGAGAGAGAGAGAGACAGCATGAGCAGGGGAGGGTCAGAGAGAGAGGGAGTCACAGACTGAAACAGGCTCCAGGCTCTGAGCTGGCAGTCAGCACAGGGCCCGACGCGGGGCTCGAACCCACGATCCGTGAGATCATGACCCAAGCGAAAGTCGGACGCCTAACCGACTAAGCCACCCGGGCTCCCCAAGAGCGCGCCAGTTTTAATACTGCTGTGTGATAAACTCTCATAGTTGAGGGCGACATGAAGCCATTGGTTGAAGGCGCGCCAAGCAGTCCCACGCCAGGCGAAACCCGGAACGTTGAGCCCTCATGCGGCGTCTTCCTGATGCTCACCAGGCTCTTAGGGGAGGAGAGGGGGACAGGGTGAGTCCCAACTGAAAACAAGGAAGATGAAGATTAGCCAGCGGTGTCGCGCAGAGCCGCCCCGTCCCGTCCATCGTGGCGCACCTCGTCCCCTCTGAGGTCACGGCCCCTGCGGGACGGGCGGCGAGTGGTGTCCTTTTTTCTGGATGAAGTTTGCGTGAGCGACGGTAGCCTGCCCGTGTCCTGCCTGAAGCTTTCCCCGGGGGCCCGATGCTCACGCAGCCCCCGCACACCCTCCCGCGACATGTTCGCCACCTTGAGAGCCAGTCCCAAAGCCCAGGGCAGAGCCCCGAAAGCAAACACCCTCACCTAACAGTATCACCAGTCATTGTCTCCATTCGTAGCCGTTTAAAACCTGTGTACCCCTGAATTTTCTACAAGGGCTGTTTTTTACTTTTTTAAGCTCAAAACTACTTAGTCCTTCTGCGTCTCCGAGCCGGAGCCGGCAGCCCAGGCCAGCCAGAGCCCCCTCCCGTCGCCTTCCCGAAGACCCAGGGCCCTGCTTCCCCAAGACGGTGCAGTTTGGTTCTGCTGGGACCCAGGGGCTGCTTCTGCGTCCAGTAACTGGGGTGCACACGCGCCGGGTGTGCACCCTCTTGGGCTCCGGCGCTGGTTTGAGAAGCACCGCGAGGCTCCGGGCATCGTGAGCCCCTCTGCTGCAGTGAGCCCGGCGCAGACCGAGGCCAACCCTGAGGACGAAGCTCTCCTTTATTTTTATTTTATTTTTTAAATGTTTTTATTTATTTCTAGGAGAGAGAGAGAGAGACAGCGTGAGCAGGGGAGGGTCAGAGAGAGAGGGAGTCACAGACTGAAACAGGCTCCAGGCTCTGAGCTGGCAGTCAGCAGAGCCCGACGCGGGGCCCGAACCCACGAACCGCGAGATCGTGACCTAAGCGAAAGTCGGACGCTTAACCGACTAAGCCACCCACGCGCCCCCGATGCTCTCCTTTAAACACTGACGCGTTTCCACCTTCTGGGGAAAATACGCCTGGGAAAATCTCCTTGGGGTTTCATCAAACACTTGGAAAATAATTTGAAAAAAGTTTTCCAAACCCTGGGTGGATCCAGCCTGAATCCCAGCTGATACTTAATAACCACGTCTGCAGGGGCCTTGGCTCTTAGTAATGGCCCAGGAGACCCCTTCTGGGGACTTGTACTGGGGCAGACGGGGTCTGGGCGTCACGCCGACCGAGCAAACCCCCACCAACCCCCCACCAACCCCCACCAACCCCCCACCACCGCAAAGTAGCCTCCCCTTCCCCCGCCCCCTGCCCAGAAATGCTTGCCCCAAGTCGGCTGTTAACCATTACCAGACTCAGATCTTGGCTCAGCTTCAACTGTATGTGTTCATTCTTCCAACCGTTAACGGGGCACCCACTCAGTGCCACGTCGGCCCTGTAGTTGCGGGAGACCGGAAGTGAAAGGAGGTGAGAATCCGGACGACTTTGAATTTGGGCCGTTTTGATGAAGTTACTGTCAATGGGAGGACCCTGGGCCCAGGGCTAGGAGGGAAAGCGAGGCGGGCGCCCGGTCACAGCACAAGAGTGGGGGGGGGGGGGGCAGAGGAGCAGAGCAACTGGGGAGGCGGGAGGCGGAGCGAGGGCGGGGGGCGGGAGGCGGAGCAGCTGGGGGAGCGGGGGGCCGAGCGAGCTGGGGGGGAGGAGGCGGGGGCCGAACGAGCTGGGAGGGGCGGGGGCCGAGCGAGCTGGGGGAGGGGCGGGGGCCGAACGAGCTGGGGGAGGGGCGGGGGCGGGCAGCTGGGGGGGGAGGGCGGGGCGGAGCGAGCCGGGGGAGGGGGGGGGCGGAGCGAGCTGGGAGGGAGGGGGGGGGGCAGAGTGAGCTGGGGGAGGGGGGGGCGGAGGAGCTGGGGGAGGGGGCGGGGGGCCGAGTGAGCTGAGGGGAGGGGGAAATAACTGGGGGCAGAGAGCTGGGGGGGGCGGGGGGCCAGAGAGAGCTGGGGGGGAGGGGGCTGGGGGGAAGAATCCAGAGGGAGGGCAGACTGATGGGGGGCAGGGAGAGCCCAGCGCGGGTGCAGCCTCTGCAGGCACAGGGCAAGTTCAACCTTACTCTTTCTCAGAATAATTTTCTGTCTTCTGGGTCCTTTGCTTTCCCCTTTGGTTTGACTTTCAGCTTGTCTCTGTCTGCAAAAACTGTACTGGAATTTTGTTTGGAAATGTGTCATTTTGGGGAGAATTTGCACCTTAGGTACATCGAATCTTCTAATCCCTAAACACCATACCTTTCCCTTTATTTAGGTCTTTGGTTTCTGTTATCGGTGCTTTCAGGGAACGTACCAGTCGTGTGCAAGTTTAATTAGGTTTATACCTAAGTATTTCATCTTGGAGGAAGAATTGTAAACGGTGTTGTTCGCAAGCTTTCTGTTATCACTTGTTTATTGCTATTGTATAGAAATATGAGAGAACTTTGTCGACCTTGTACCCTGAGACTGTGCTCAACTCATCATTTCAATCAGCTGCTCTTACAGGATCCTTAAAATTCTCTGTGTAGACAATGACTTATGCAAACAAGGACGGTTCTCTTTCTTCTTTTCTAGTCCATATGCCACGATTTCTTTTTCTTGCAACATCTCACTGGCAGAATATCGTTCTGCACTAATTTTGATATGATCATGTGCTTTCTTTTTCTCTAGTCTGTTAATATAATGGAATATTTTGATTAATTTTTTTTAAATACATTGTCAGCTTTGCATTCCTGGGATAAACACCATTTGGTCATGGCATATGGCATTTTTTATAATTGCTGGATTCAGTTTGCTCATCTACGTTGAAGATGTTTGTGTCTGTGTTCATGGCGCCCAGTGGTCTGTACAGATTTCTTGTCCTGTCTTCATATGGTTTGAGGGTCAGTGGGCTCATGAAATGAGGATTTCTTTCTCTTTTATTTTCTGGGAGACACTGGTGTCAGATTGGTGGTGTTTCTTCTTGAAACATTTGGTAGAAGTAGAATTCACCAGTAAAACTATCTGGGCCTGAAGATTTGTCGTTTGGAAGGTTTTTAAGCTACAAGTTCAATTTCTTTACAATACAGTCCAAGAAATAGGACTCTTGGACAACACTCTAGTTCATCTTGGGTGAGCTCTGCTCATCTGTGGTTTATCTGGAATCTTTCTCATTCATCCGTATCATTGAGTTTACTTTTTTTTTTTTTTTAATTTTAGTGGTTTTTTAATTTATTTCTGAGAGAGAGAGACTGCATGAGCAGGGGAGGGTCAGAGAGAGAGGGAGACGCAGAATCAGAAGCAGGCTTCAGGCTCTGAGCTGTCAGCACAGAGCCCGACGTGGGGCTCGAACCCACGAACCATGAGATCGTGACCTGAGCTGAAGTTGGACGCCCAACCGAGCCACCCAGACGCCCCCCGTCTCATTGAGTTTATGGGCATAGAGATGCTTAAAGTATTCTCACATTGCCCTTTTAGGGTCTGTGAGGTCTGGTGATGGCTCCTTTTTATTCTGGGTATTGATCATGTGTCTCTTCCCCTTCCCCCTTCTCTCTCTGTCTCCCCCCCCCCCCTTCTATGAGTCATGCTAGAAGTCTGTCTAATTTTATTAGTCTTTTTTAAAGTACCAGTTTCTGGTTTCATTGCTTTACTCTAATTTTCTGTTTTCCATGACCTTGATTTTTGCCTTTCATCTGTGTTATTTCCTGCCCCACCCCCCACTCACTAACAGAGCGTGACTCATCAAGGGAGTGAATGTACTCACAGCCAAGAGTCTATTTTTAATACGAATAGTGAGTGTATCACTCATTAAACGCGTACTTGCACAGGGGACATGGTGCACTTACCAGGTACTAAGCACTTCATAGTCTTCTCACTTAGCTGCCCGGCAGCCCTGTGCGATAGATCATGCTTCCGACCCTCATTTACAGGCGGTTGGGGGGGTGGGGGGGAGAAGGGAAGTGACTTTCCCAAGGGCACACGGCAAGGAAGCACTATAGAAAATTCCCCAACACTGTCCGCTTTCTATGGTGCCTCTTGGGATAATTTAAAAAATAAACGCCGACATCTCCCTGATAAACACGGCAGGCTGGCTTATCTTTTGCTGACGTACTTTCAGAAGTGCAGCTGATCTTTCGTCTTCTCCTGAGTCATCAGCACATCAGCCACCAAGTCCGCGCGCACCCTCCGCAGAGACTTCGTAAAGAAGCCAAGTAGCCAGTGTTCTCGGAGGACGGTGATTTATTAGGGGGAAACATCAGTAAAGAACACTTCACCTCGGAGCGCTTGTACACTGGCGGCACCCTGTTTTGATTAGGAATTCTGGGAAGCCGGAGACGTCTTTCTGTGCGGAAAGCTGCCATTTCCGCACCAGAGTTGGCTCCTTCTCTGGATGGAGCACAATCACGTCACTCACAGGAACCTGTTAACCTTCCCTTCCACTGACCCGTCCCGGGCTCGGTCAGCAGCACTGACTCAGAGAGGCCCGGGTCTAAGGAGGGAGGACCAGAAATTTCCCCGACTCTGTCATTTTGATGAATCTCAGAAGCAGGTCACGGCGGGGGGCGGGGGGTGGGGGGACCTCACCGAGGCTGTGGGTGTGCCCCGAAGCACTTCATCTGCGGCTGGCACACTTGCAGAGCCCCATCCGGTTGCTCTTACTGCTAAATAGGCAGCGGCGTGTTTCCGTTTGCCCTTGGGTCGGGCCACGCGGCTGGAGGTGCGCGCTGTTGAACAGGTTTCCTTCTGCCCCAAGTTCGCGGGATGCCGTGTTCTGGCGCGTCACCTGGGGCCATCAGTGTACATGGGGTGTGTGCGTGGGCGGGGCCCCTGGCTTGCACGCATCTGCCAGCCGCACCGTCCTCTCTGTGCGGGACTCTCTGCCATGTGCTTTCCTTCGCTCCCTCTGTCCCTTCCCTTCTCCCTCCTTGTTTTTTCCTCCCCTTCCCTCCCATTTTTCTCTCACTTTCCTGTTTCGCACAGCTCCCTCTAAAGTAACACATGCTCTCTGTGCACAGTTTTGCTAGGCGTGAAACAGCAGAAAAGAAATACATAATTTCATCATTCACACGAGTGTGTATTTCTTTTTGGCCTTTTAAAAAATGTTTTATTTATTTTTGAGAGAGAGAGAGAGAGCGAGCACAAGTGGGGGAGGAGCAGAGAGAGAGGGAGACACAGAATCTAAAGCAGCTCCAGGCTCTGAGCTGCCAGCACAGAGCCCGACGTGGGCCGAACTTGTGAACTGTGAGATCGTGACCTGAGCTGAAGTCGGACGCTTAACCATCTGAGCCCCCCAGGCACCCCTCTCTTTGGCCTTCTTATGTTCCTTTTATATATTTAGGATTTCTTTATATATTTAGGTTTTTAAAATTTATTTGAGAGAGAGGGAGAGTGAGTGAGTGGGGGAGGGATAGAGAGAGAGGGAGAGAGAGGATCCCGATCCACACTGTCTGTGCAAAGCCCGACTTGGGGCTCGAATTCACCAATCACGATACCATGAGCTGAGCCGAAATCAAGAGCAGGACACTTAACTCACTGAGCCACCCAGGCGCCCCTATATATATAGGATTATACCCTTGATACAATATTGTGTTTCTCTGTTTTTTGCCTAGTGTATTTCATAAGCTTTCCCCCAGGGCCACGGAAAACACCGTCATCATTTGCAGTGGTGCTGGAGATTTCAGTGTGCATCCTTAATTTGCCACAGCCCAGTTGAGGTGACTGGTGAATTACTCCGGGAAAGCATAAGACCCTTGCAGGAGTGTATTTCCGTTTGTCCCTCCCCCTGACTTTTGTGCTCTGATGGTCCGTGCACACTAAACGCAGCAAAGCAGCCTTACGGCGCTTGCTTTGTTATTATTATTTTTTAATTTAAAAAAAGTTTTATGTCTTCATTTTGAGAGACAGAGGCAGAGAGTGAGCGGGGGAGGGGCAGAGAGAGAGGGAGACACAGAATCAGAAGCAGGCCCCAGGCTCTGAGCTGTCAGCACAGAGCCTGACGCGGGGCTGGAACCCACAGACTATGAGATCATGACATGAGCCGGAGTCTGACGCTTCACCAACTGAGCCCCCAGGCGCCCCTCCACCCCTTTGCTTTAATCTGTCTGGGGCTTTGTATCTACAGTTGGTTTCTTGCAGACAGCACGTCATGCCTGATAACCTTTGCATTTCAGTTGGATTGTTTAGGCCATTTACGTTTAATATAAATAGTAGCATCATGGAGGCGAAACCTGCCATCTTTGTTTTCACTTTGTCTCATTTCTCCTTTGATACTTTGTCCTCATTTTTCTTCTTTTGCGTTAATTGCAGCACTCCTCTGATTCTAATTTGCCTTTATTATTCCCTGGCAGATGTTTAAAAAGTTGAAAATTCATCAGGGATGTATAGAAAGTAGAGGTTTTCCCTAAAGTAATGGGACCAAATTACAGGACGATTGGTTAAGGAAAAGGTCAGTAATAACGACGCATGTTCGGATTTGCCCCTGGTTACCGTCAGAAAACAGTACCCTTAACGCCAGAAGCATTTCATTCCTTAAGCTCACAGCTGTGGCGTCGATGGTTGGAATCATCCAAGGAACAAAGTGGCGAGTTCTGGAAATGTGGGAGAGACTGGGCAATGGCCCGCAAGCCCAGCCAGCGGGAATGACGTGCCCCCGCCCCTCTCCCCTCCGCCTGCTTCTCCTTCCTGCCCTCGTGCTAAGCCCGTCTCCCTCTAGAGCTATGTATTCCAGGCCCCACAACGGCCCTGGCGAAACATATTTCTCTTAACTAGTGTTTTCCATCCTTTCCATTGTTAAGTACAGTTCTTGGGTTAGCCTCTCCGTCTCTCTGACATGCCAGTTTTCGGGAGTGTTTTGGGGCCGACAGTGTGCCCGGCACCATAGCCAGAGCTTTGCCCCCGTGGATTCGTCTCTCTCCCAACAGCAGTCCGAGGTTCGCACTGTCACTAGCCCTACTTTGTGAGGCCCCGGCCCCCAAGAGAGCTGCCGGGCTTGACGCCTGGGGTGTCCAGTGATCAGAACCCGTGACCTCAGCACCTACGCCGTCCCTGCGGTGGCCTGCTGGGATCTCCCTGCGGCTGAGATGACTGACACTAACTTGACGAGGCCTTCTAAAATGCCCTCCCCTCCACTGGGAGTCCTGTGCCGGTGCTGCGGGGGGGGGGGCGGGGGAGGCAGGACGTGATCTCGTCTCACACGAGCTTGTCTTAAAAAGTAAGAGGGGGTCACCTGGGTGGCTTAGTCGGTTAAGCGTCCGACTTTCGCTTGGGTCATGATCTCGCGGTTCGTGGGTTCGAGCCCCGCGTCGGGCTCTGTGCTGACTGCCAGCTCGGAGCCTGGAGCCTGTTTCAGTCTGTGTCTCCCTCTCTCTCTGACCCCTGCTCATGCTGTCTCTCTCTCTCTCCTAGAAATAAATAAAAAGCATTAAAAAAAAAAAAAAGCGAGAGGGAACAGGTAGGTGTCACACCGCGATGCTGGCTGACAGGCCGTCTGTGATCCAGTGCTCTGCCTCGTTCCCACGAGCGCAGGTCAGCCGGGAGCGGGGGCCGTGGGGTCCGCTGGTCCAGGCTGAGTTAGCTGGCCTGGCTTCCACCCGCAAGCCGGGTCCGCCCCTACCCCACGCACCTCTGTCCTGTGCCCAGTCCTCCGAGTGGGACCTGGGCCGCAGTGTCCCTTGTGGCCGTGGCAGAAGCCCATTGGCTCAAACAAGTCACAGGGCCAAAGTCAAAGTCAAGAGGTGGGAAGTACTCTCAGCCCACCCCAAGGCCAAGGCAAAGCCCCAAGGTGATGGGGCCCCAGAACAGCGGGGTGAGGAGTTGGGACCCATAATTCAGCTGACCTTACCCAGCTGAGTAAAGTAATTTGCATGATCCCTGCAGAAAGAGGGAAAGCGAAGGGTCGTGCTAAGGGAGACATTGGTGTGGGCACCTGCAGCCTGCCACCCACGTGTCTTCCCAGAGCAGCTGGCGTTGGTGCCGGGTCTTAACTGGTGGGTTGGTGTTCCTCAGCGGGAGGGAGGAGAGCATGTGCAAAGGCCCAGCGGCACAAAAGGCCCCTGTGGATTCAGAGAACAGGAGGAAGTTCCGTGAGGCTGAACCACAGGGTGGGTGGGACCGTCTGTGGGCCAGGTAGGGGGTAGGGGGATGGATGCGAGAGAGAGAGAGAGAGACACCCCAGAAAGCTGTCAGTAGTGAAGCTAATTGAGGTTTGCAAGCACTGGAGTGTCTCAGTCAGGCTTGGGTTTCCAGATGATAGTTCCATCTGCAAAGTGAACCCAGAGGAGGCATAATGATAATGACTGTCGTTTTTAAGCTTTTAAATAAGTGTCGGGCACTCTGTACCTCTGATCCCACCCGAGCCTCACAGCAGCCCGGTGGAAGCATTTTATTTTTTAAACATACAAATCAATGGATTGATATTTAAAAATCTTTCCTCATTGGCCAAGCTTGATGAGCGGGAGGCCTGAATGTGCTCCCTTGTGGGGGAAGCGATGGGTGCTAACACGCTGCAGGATTCCATTTCTTTGACATTCTAGAATGAGCCGAGGGGGTGGGAGGTGGGGGCCACGAGGTGGTGGAAACATTCCGTGTTGTGCCTGCGGTTACCGGGGCGGAGATGCTTGTCAGGGCTCCGGGGGGCTGTGCGCACCTTACTGTGCACACGGTGCCCCCGAGGCCCCCGCGGGTGGGACGGGTCAGCAGAAAGGGGGCCAGGTCTTCAGCGCCTTCGTCTTCCGTGTCTCAGAGTTCGGGACCCTCCCCTTCCGGCCGCCTGGCGGGGGTGGGGGTGGGGGTGGTGGGGGTGGGGGTGGGGGGGGTGGGGGGGGTGGGGGACCCCCCGGGCCTGCTCAGCGCGAGTTCAGCTCTTAGCGTTCACTCGTACCTCTGAAGACAACGGATTTCCCCAAGTTCCTTCACTCCCCGCTTAGGCAGGAAGAGTCAGGCCCGTTGAACTTGACCTTCAAGCCGATGAACAGCCAGAGGGGAGCTACGGTCTTGAAAGAAGGGCCCTTGCATCGCACGGGGAGATCTTCCCTCCAACTCCCACCGGCGAGAGGGGAGGTGACAGACTGGGGACGCGGTGCGGCAGGTCCCGAGTTGAGGGAGGGAGGTCGATGGAGGGGAAGGCTGGAGCCCGAAGGGCTGAGGGCCACCCCGGGGTGAGGAGATCGCGGTCCGGCTCCACAAGCCCGGCAGCCGGTGTGGCCTCGGGAGAGACCCGCCGGAGGTGACACGGTGGCTGTGGTGGGTTCAGCGGGGCCACTGAGTATCTCCGAGCGCTAATTCCCAGCACCTGTGAATGTGACCCTGTCTGGGCAGAGAGGCTGCAGACGTGAGCAGCAGCGGCAGCTCTCAGGCCGAGATGGCCCTGGACCAGTGGGGTGCGGGGTGGGGGCCCTGACGCAGTGAGGAGAGTCCTCGCAGGCGGCGGAGCCTGTGGAAAAGGCAGGAAGGCTTCTCCCCTCCATCTTAGACGGTGAGTTTGGACCCGCCCCTTGTAGCAAGTATTCCCCCCACCCCACCCCACCCCGTGAGCGGCCGCCCGTCCCATGGAGGTGACTCCGAGGGGCCCTGGGCTCCTGCCCGCGGCCGGGTCGGGGCTCCAGCAGGCGCGTCCAGGGTCGCCGGGCGGTGCAGGCCAGCCGCTGTCCCCCGGGACACCGCAGGCACTTCGAGGGCCGGGGAGCCTCCCAGACCACGCAGACGGGGTGGGGGGGCCGAGCTTGCAGCTGGAAAGTGTTACTGGATCGCTAGACAAATACTGAGGGCAAACCCGGGCCCTTTCTGGTAAAGAGGCTCTAACGAGGCGCCTCTCGGGCCGATGACTCAGGGCGAGGCCAGAGCTGTGTGGTCCGCGAGCCGCCGGCCGCCCCTGCCCCGCGCAGCCCCGGCGGGAAGCGGTTCCCGCGCTGATTCCTGGGGAGAATCCCTGCCAGGGGCGCTGCGGGCCCCGCGCCCGCTCACAGACGCAGCTGGTCGGGGCCCGTGCCGGGGTCCTGTGGCTGCTGTGATGACAAGTCCAAAGGGGGCTTCGCGGGGCCCAGGTCGGGGTGCGGGCAGGGCTGTGTCCCTTCCGGAGGCTGCAGGGGAGAGTCGGCTCCCTGGCCTCCCCCTGCTCCCGGAGGCGCGGGTGGCCCGAGGCCCCTCCTCCACCATCCGTGCCCGTCACTCCCACCTCTGCTTCAGTCACCGCGTCGTCGCCTTCTCCTCTCTGATCTCCGCCCCCCCGACCCCGCTTCCCGATCGGACCACGCAGCACCCACGGGGGGAGGCGGGGTAATCTCACTTCAGGCTCCTTAATCACAGCAGCAAAGTCCCTTTTACCATGTGTAGTGGGTGGAACAGAGCCGCCCCCCCAAATGTGACCTTGTTAGGAGGTCTGCGGATGGACCACGGTGAGGTCATGCTGGTCCAGGTGGCCCCGGCGCAGGCAGGCACTGGCGTCTTGGCCAGGGACGGGAGGAGGGGACCGGGGCACACCGGGCACACGGCCGCTGAAGATGGGGGGCTCGAGGACCCCTTGATTCAGGGCTTCTGGCTTCCAGAACGGTTGCTTCACTGTCCCCGCCCCACCTTCGTGGCTCTGTCTCAGCAGCCCCAGGAGAAAAATGCATCCTGTGATGTAAATTCACAGGGGCCAAGGAGTAGGAAGGGACACCCTTGGGGGCCGTTTTCAGCCGACCACAGAGCCTCGGAGGTGAGGAGGGACAGCCATGCAGGGGGGCGGTGGGGGGTAGACAGCGGCCCGGAGGTCCTGGGGCTCACAACCTCAGCCATGTGCGTGTGCGGGATGGGCAACCCCTCTGGGCCTCGGTTCCTCCAAGGCAGAGGGGAGAAAGCAGCACATGCCCTGCAGTAAGTGTGTGCACTGCACAACGCCTGCACAGGCTGTATCATAAGCAAGTGTATACTCTGAGAGGACTGCGTGGGCACCTGAGCGTCAGGCGGGAGCTCGGGGCTGGAGGCCAGCTGGACCCTCGAGGAAGGAACGGTTCCCTGTCCTCTGACGACAGAGCAGGGGCTGAGCCAAGGTCACTTCAAATTTCCAGCTCAAAGGTGTGGAGAAGCAGGGAGGTGGGACCGCACGGTCTGAGCTGTAAGCAACTTGCATGGCTCTGCTTGGGCGCCATGACAACGCGCCAGACCCGGGGCGGGGGGGAGGGGGTTCAACATCGGATGCAGCACCATTCACAAGGATGACCTCATTTTACCTTAATTACCTTTTTTTTTAAAAAAGCTTTTATTATTTATTTATCTTTTTTAGTGTTTATCTTTGAGAGAGAGACAGAGTACAAGCGGGGGAGGGGCGGAGAGAGAGAGAGAGAGAGAGAGAGAGAGGGAGACACAGAATCAGAATCAGCTCCAGGCTCCGAGCTGTCAGCACTGAGCCCGACGCGGGGCTCGAACCCACGACTGTGAGATCATGACCTGAGCCGAAGTCGGACACTTACCTGACTGAGCCCCCCTGGGGGTCCAAGGTCACTTGGAATGCCGGGCGGTTGGTGCTGGCGGTCAGCTCAGGCGCCTCGGTTTGCCTCCGTGTGGCCTGCCAACCCCCGGAGGCTGCGCGGCGCCCCCGCACGGCTGTCCCTGGTGTGAGAGAGCGAGGGCAGAGGCTGCACCGCCCGTGGGTCCTAGGCTTGGAACGGGTGCTCCTCCCTCCCAGCGCGGCCTGTTGGCCCACGTGAATCACGTGGCAGCCCACGCACAAGAGAAATCGTCTCCGCCTCTCGATGAGACAAGGAACAGTGTCACAAGGGACAGGACACGGGACCGGGTCCCCTGGGAGCCGTCGCCCTGACGGTCTGCAGCGACTCACACGGGCACTTCTCTTTTGAAGAGACGTTTCCATCGTCGGCCTGGGTGGAAAGCAAGACCCGATGGGCCCCAGACGCCGGTCCCTGAGCTGAGGACGGTGACGGAGAGGCCTGCAGCCGGACGGGGGCGCTCTGACGCTTGTCCCCTGGCCGGAGCGCCTGCTGGGAACTGCACGCCTGTGGGTCCCAGCCTGGCGCCGGCGGGTGTATCCTCCCTCGGGGGCCGCGTGGCCGATGTTTCGGGAACACTGCAGCCACCCCGGCGTTTGAAAATAAAAGTCTCAGTTTGCCTTGGTTCGGGTCACAAGGAGGGCGGCGCCCCGACGTGTTCTGTTTATTAGTGGCTTCAGTTGTCCCCAGTGCCCGCGAGTTCCCCTCAGCAGCATCGGTGAGCGCCTGCTGTATGCCCCGCGCGGCGTTCATCTTTCCTGTTCTTCGTCTGCTGCCGCCCAGGACACCATCTGGGCACCTGGTGGCGAATGCACGTCGGGGCCTCCCCGCAGGGCGGCCTGGGCTCCCGGACAGCGATGGGGGAGGGCTTCCGAGAGGGGGGAGCGGAGGCTGGCAGCTTCGGAAAGCCTGGCACGCCATCCCTTCTACCACGTTCTTGGTTATGCTGTTCAGAGCCGAGGGAAGGGGGTCCCTCCCTACCTCCCAGCTACCTGGAACCTCACGACCTGGCCGTGATTGGAAACGGGGCCTTTGCAGACATAAGGAGATGAGATCCGACCGGATTGGTGTGGCTCTTCCCTTACGTGGCTGCTGTGCTTCGAGGAAGACACGATCTGGACAGAACAGAACCTGGAGGAGGCAGGAATCTTCCCCTCCAGCCTCCAGAGGGAATACGGGCAGCCAGCACCTTGGTCTCAGACTCAGGGCTCTGGAGAGAACGGATTCCTGGCACTTTCAGTCCCCCCCCTCCCACCCCCCAGCGCTGTCCGTGGCCATTTGTTTCCAGCCCTCAGGAAACCGATGCACTCATGTGCCCTGCTTTTCAGACTCTGGCCACAAACTGCTTCTCTGATTGTTTTCTGGGGTGGGGGTGAGTAGGGACGGTCATGCCTGGTGGGGACGGCGTTCGTAGAAACAGGAGTGCGGACAGTTTGGAGAACGAAGATGGAAGGGATGATACTAAGGATCAACAGCTCATTTCCGGCCACGGTGGGGGTAGGGGGGACAGAGACGTCAAGGCAGATGTGATGGACTTGGACTCAAAGCCCCACAGGGGATCTGGAAGCTCAGGGCCCTGAGGAGGTGTGTGAGGGCCCCTCCCTAGCGGGTGGGGGGGGGCATGGTGCTGGCGAGGAGGAGTCCAGCTCACAGAAGGACCCAGCACACGCCCTGGGGTTAGAATGAACAGTGTCAGGAGGCTTGGCTTCCTCCCAGGCTGACAGGTTTAGAATCTTCTGGAAACACCACACCCTGGGCATGCAACTCTGGGCCAAGCCTTCCCTGGAAAAGCCTGATTGTCACCCAGGGAGAAAGCAAATCTTGCAGAAAGAGCTGGATTTCCTGAGGAGTTTCCAGTCATGGTCATCGCTGTAGCCTGGAGGTCAGGGATGGCGCAGAAACCCAGTGACCGCGGGAACCTGGGCGTGTCTGGACGGTGGTCTGGGGAGAACCCCAACTAATTCTTTTTCTTTTATTTTTATTTTTTAATGTTTTATTTATTTCTGAGAGAGAGGAAGAATGAGCAGGGGAGGGTTAGAGAGAGGGAGACACAGAATCTGAAGCAGCTCAAGGCTCCGAGCTGTCAGCACAGAGCCCGACGCGGGGCTTGAACCCATGACCTGTGAGATCATGACCTGAGCCGAAGTTGGACGCTCAACCAACTGAAGCACCCAGGCACCTCCCAGCTAATAATTTCAAAGCAGGGTGAGGAGGGAGTCTCGTGAAATTACCAGGTGGGGTCTCCCCTTTCGGAAGGATGCGAAGACTCAGCCGGGGCCCTCCCCATCCGTCTGGCCATAGGGCACGTCACCCCAGCCCACGGTGCCTGCCATCGCGTTCAGGATGCCTGACAGCGCCACCTGCATCTCACTCGATTGAGCGGGGGTGGACTTCGGCTCCCAGCAGGGCCAGTTAGATTCTGGCTCCGGGAATGGGGACTGGGCCCGGCCTGAGCTGGTCCGTGGAAGCAGGGGGGTGTGAAGCCATGCTGGTGTGATGGTCACGTGCACAGGAAGCAGACGAAGCTTGGCCGCAGAGGGAGGAGGAAGGGCCCCCAAATCGGGGCTGTGAGAAATGCACCCAAAATATCGCCAGGCTTCCTGACGCCTTCCAGGACTGACTCTGGTTCTCTGAGCGTCCTCACTGCGCTCGGGTTCCACACCAAGCTGCCCTCCTTCCGGAAGCCCCCTTCTCTGCCTGCACGGACTTGGGTGCGTGTCTGTTGCAGCTTCACTCCATCAGGACCTTGGCCCACACCTCCCCGCTGGCAGGGCCTGCACGGCCCCCAGAGAGTTGCTGGCTGGCGGAAGATGTGGGACTCACCCCCTACCCATCCTCTGCAGCAAACCCAGCCCACTGAGCCCCCGGGGGCCCCCACGATTGCTAGCTGTCACCCAGACGTGCCACCATTCATGACCCTTTGGTTCCTCTTTCTAAGCCGCGGCCATCACAAAGTGGCACCCCCTCCACGTCTCCGTGTCTCAGATCGTTAGTGGAATGGTATCCCCCGCCCCCCGCCCCATGTCTCGGCTCAGCGCTGCAGCTGCTGAACGGGCGTGGCAGGAACTGACCAGAAGCCAGAAGTCCCCGGGCTTGGCCCTTGATGGAACTCCCCAGCCCAAGAACTTGTGATGAAAACAGCTGGTGAAAGAGATATTGGTGTGAGTCCAAGACCCACCAGCCTTGTGGCAGCCATGTCGGCATAGGGGAGACCGACCTGGTCTTTGCTACGAATGACGGACCCTTCAGGTGCGACCCCCTCTTGTGCATTTACGGGTGTGGCCCTCCGAGCAGCCCCTCTGGGTGCCGGGAGAGCAAGGGGGCAGAGGGAAGGAACTTTTGGATCTCGGGACAGGCTTGGAGGCACGCTCCCTCTTCAGGCCGGGCTCCTTTATGACCGGAGAGAGCTTGTCTTTGGTCTCAGACACGCCAGGACTCGACTCCCGCCTGGCCAGCAGACCTGGGATTTCCAAGGAGAGATGTGGCCGGTCCGTTCCCACGAAGACTCTTGGGCACATCTTGGCCGTTTCCCATTCAGGGCCCCTCAGGAACCCACACTCCCCATGACACATCATCAGATTCAAATCCAAATGTTACTTTTTGGAAATTAGGCTCTAGGATTGCACAATGATGGAAAACTGTTCATCAAAATCAAAATGCCCTGCCTCTTGTTTTCACTTTGGTGGCTCTAATGACAGTAACATTAATTCCTGCTACGGGCCAGACCCCGTTCTAGTGATTTTCCATTCATTAATGTATACCTTGAAACCATGAAATGGTTTCAAGGCAGCCCGTAGGGACACGGATGCCATTGTCCTCAGCCTCAGTTTACAGACGGGGAGCTGAGCCCGAGCCAGCAGCTTGAAAGTGGAGAGGTTGGGACTAGAGCCCAGCCTGACCCATTCCAATCGATGGCACCAACCAGCGAGCTACAGACTCAGTCGGCTCCCAGGGGGTCACTAAGAGAGGTCAGGTGGGTTGAGCAAAGACACACAGCTGGTGTGTTGGGGGGGTCAGGATTGGCCCTCATCCATGGAGACAGAAAGGTGGTGCTCATTCCACAGGACCCCTTAGCTTAGCCCCCGAAGAAGAATGGAGTATCTTTCATGGAGAGTCTGCTTGGTGCCAGGCTGGGTGTTTTCGCGTATCTTGTCTGCAAATGCTTGGCCTCCGCCTGTTGAGAAGCGTGCCCTGCGCCTCGGCAGGCTCTGTGATTCCACTAACAGTGTGGCAGACGTGACCTTCTCTGATTTCACAGGTCACACACCCTCCACCTGCTTCCCTTGGGAGGCTTGCTTTGGGTAGAGTGAAATTCTGACTACCTTGAGACTACCTTCCAGGAAGGACCACATGGGAGCACTTCAGTCGAGACCTCCCGCTGAGCCCCTACCACGTGGGTGGCAGCCGCGTGTCCAGCCCCCCTGCTGGCACGTGACAACAGTGGCTCGAGAGACGCATAAGGAAGAACCACCCAGCTGGTCCTTCCCGGACGCCTGACCTGCAGAACTACGAACAAAACAACATGGTTGTGTGAAGCCACTACACTGTGGGATAATTTGTTACACAGCAATGGTAACCATAACATCCCATCTGAGAAATGTTAGCCACACTGGGATATTAAAGAGAAACGAGGGGCGCCTGGGTGGCTCAGTCAGTTAAGCATCTGACTCTTGATTTCGGCCCAGGTCATGATCTCGAGATTCATGGGATTGAGCCCCACAACGGGCTCCATGCTGACAGTGAAGATTCTCTCTCTTCCTCGCTTTCTGGCCCTCCCCCACCCAAATAAAAAGCTTAAAGAGAAATGAAAGAGCTCAGAAACGCCCAGTGGATTCCCTAATCCCTTCAGGTCACCGGGTTTAGAGGCCAAGGTCATGGCGGTGGTCCTGGACTGCCTGAGTTGGAGTCTCAACCCCAGCACTCAATAGCCAAGTGACCTGAGCCTCAGTTTCCTCATTTATAAAACAGGGCCCACTAGAGCTCCTCGCCTCGTCATATTGTGAGAGGGTCACCGGCGGATGCCAGTGATGTCCTGGGCACGGTGCCTGGCACGGGGCGGCACTTGCTGGAAGTCAGTGGGCAGGGATGGGGATGGTCAGATGCCAGGCCACGGAGGCTCAGTGGGGCAGACGAGAAGCAGGGGGGCAGATGAGAGGAGAGAGGGATGAGGGCCTGGAAGTTTCCATGGTGTGCAGGGCCCTGGGGCAGGGGCTGCCAGGCTGGAGAGGAGCTGGGGGGCTGGCTAGGGGATGACATTGAGAGACTGGGAAGGGTGTCCCCAGAGCCACCCTGGGCCAGCAAGGAGCCCGCAGAGCTGCCACAGAGAGCATCGACAAGAAGGTGGGGGTTCGAGTTAGCAGAGCTCTGGATGATTAGTACCCCTCCTTAGCCCCCATGCGAAGTCTGATCCCACGTGGCTTCCCTTCCTCCTTGCTGGGGTGGGGACCCAGTGTACTCCACTCCCCCCGCACCCAAGGTTTATTGGTGCACAGGCAGTGACAGCTGAGGGGACAGGAATGTGAGCCCACACCCCAGTCCTCCCCTCGGGAGCAGTGTGGCCTCTGGGACACTACTCGCACCCTGTGCCTTTCCTGATGGCCGCAGCCCCAGCCTCGAGACTGGGGGTGGGGGTGATCAACAGGATAACGCATGCGAGGCCCGGTGCCTGAGAGGCACCTCTTCTCCCGGGGTTTGTCCTTTGTCGAATGGGGAGCTTGTTCCGGGCCGATCTGCTCGGCACCGAATCCCCACAGTGTCTGGAACAGAGCCTGGCACACAGTAGGTGCTTAGTAGGTACCAGATACCTGTTGAGCTGGCGTGATGCTGCAAAGTGAGAAGAGTCCAGGAAATGATCACAGGATGCCGGTGCCGCTCTTTGTTTGCATTTGAGCTGCACCAAAACCCTGGGTAAGGGTTTCGGATTCCTGAACCTGGGCCACACGCGCCCTGCCCGTCACTGAAGGGCCTTCCCTCGTCCCTGTCCCACTCGCTGTCCATCTGTGTCCCCCCATCTGCTCCGGCCTCTCAGGGCGCCCCTGATGCTGGAGATCCCAGAGGGGCGCTGTCCGCCCGCTGGTGCCGAGTGGTGGGTTCTCGGTGGTCTTCGTGCAGGGACGGGGCTGCGAGGACAGGCTTCTCCTGCTCTGGTCCGCACACAGTAGGTCCACACTCTCCTCTAGTCCCTTAGCCCCTCTAGCCTTGGTTTCTTCACCTGCCGCCCAGGACCTTAGATTTACCTGTTTCAAAAGCAGTTTCTCCTGGCTATAAACTGACAGGTATTTACCTGCACAGGTTAAGGACGCTAAATGCCTGGGGGCAAAATGTAGCTCGACCAAGCCTACCGCTCACCAGCTGTGGGACTCGGGGCGCGCTCTTCTCCAGGCCTCAGGTGCCTGGTCTGTGAAATGGGACCATCTCCACCACTGGATTCCTGTGAATGTGTTCTGGGATCATGAAGGTAAAGTGCCCAGCCTGGCTCATGGTTTAACTGCTGCCATCCGGGAATGTCTCTGAGGCTTCCTTTCTTTAGCTGCACTGTGTGTGTGTGTGTGTGTGTGTGTGTGTGTGTGTGTGTGTGTGTGTGTGTGTGTGTGTGTGTGTCTGTGTCTGTGTGTGTCTGTGTGTGTCTGTGTGTGCGCGCGCGCCTGTTATGTGTTGAGCGGAGTTTTCTACCACCGTGTGGACGGTGGGAGTAAATTCAGCAAATGTGTATTCCGTGCCACGGTTTACGGAGCCCACACCCTTCCCGGTTTTATTTGCTACGAATCCGGGAGGTCGCTTCCTTATTCCCATTTTCCATTTGAACCACAGGGAGATGGGATTTGGTAAATTTGCAAACTGGTGGAAAGCGCTTGGCGCCTCGCCGGGCGCATGGTAAGCGCCCAGTGGAAACGGTACTTTCTTGGTCAAGGGCGCCGCGAAGACACCGCGCGGCCCCCGCCCCGCCCCCCCGGCCCCCCGGCGCCCGCGGCTCTCCCGGGGGCGGGGCGGGGCGGGGCGGGGCGGGGGGGGCGGGGCCTCGGCCCCACGGCCCTGTCAGCGCGGCCGGCCGCCGGGGGGCGGGGCGCGGGCGGCCTACAAGAGGCGGCGCGCGGCTCCCCCGCGCCCAGTGCGTCCCTCTGCCGCCCCGGGTCCGCGGCTGTGCGACCAGCTCGCTGCGCCCACCGTGCCCGCCGTGCCCGCGCCGCTGCCGCTGCCCGACACGGGAGACGCCCTGCGGAGGTAAGTGTGACTCCGCGTCCGCTCCTCTCCAGGCTGCGATCCGACCGGGGCGGCCCGACTCCGTCTCCCGGGGCTTCCTCTGCAAAGGCGCTACCCCGAACCCAGACCCGGCTCAGCCGCGCGGCCCTTCGCAGCCGGAGAAACTGAGGCTCCCCGAGGACAAGGCATTGGCCCCACACCTCAGAGGCAGGAGGCGAGGGCGTCGGGGCTCCGAGCCCGTCTGACGGTCTGACCGCATATTCGTGCTCCTGGAGCCGGGGTATTCTTGGCTCCCTTACGCAGTTCGCTAGCATCGGTTGCATTCCTGTGTACACAGTGGGCGTCAGTAAATGGAAAGCTGATGGCATGGCTGCGCCAGGGGTTTGAGTGTGTCTGCCCACATGCGGATGGCCGCGGTCGTGCGGCCGGCGTGTGCGTTCTGCTCCCGTTTACAACGCCACGCCCCTTTATGGTTTCATTTGCAACAAACCTGCCAGGTAGCCACTCTCTCCCCACGTTTCAGATGAAGACACCGAGGGCCGGAGGGGGAAGTGACTGTCCAGTTAGAGCCAGGGCTGGGACCCAGCGCTCCCCCCATAGCTCCAGAGGGACGTGTCCGGTGTGGGGCATGACAGTGCCTGCAGGTTTGGGGCACATGCGGGGCCTCCTGGCCAGAGCGGGCATCCGCATACACTCCTGGTGGGGGGAGGGGCTCCCGGCCTGAGCGCTGAGGGCTCAGCTCTGCGGTCCTGGGGACCCCGGCCACGCTAGGGGGACAGAGCCACAGCCTCCTTGCCCAGGGCCGGGCCGGTGGACAAGCCAGGAAAGGCTTTAGCTGATGCCTGTTCACTGAAGTCTAGCTTCCACTGGACGTCTTTTAGGCAAAAGGTGAGTTACTGCTCCGGGTGAGAGAAAGCAGCTGGCAGCCTGTGCAAATGCCAGCTTGCCTTGCAACGTGGGTTTGCATTTCCCCTTGAGCATTGGGTGCCGTGTCCTGGAAGAATGCGGTGACCCTGCCTTACCCCGGTGGGGTCTTCTAGGGTCTAAGTCTGCCAAGTGAGAGCGAGCAGCACAAGGAGAGGGGCGTGCCCTTCTCTCCAGCCAGACCCAGAGGCCTTCTGAGGTTCTTTGTATTCTCTGCACCTGCTTTGCTATTTCTGCCTCGGATCTGGCTGCTTCCACATGGGTGTGGAAGGTGTGCGAGGTGTATTGCTGGTGTGGCAGGGGTGAGGCCATGCCGCTTCCCTGCATTTTCATCCCTGTCACATGCCCGGGCAGGAGGCCTCTTGATCCCCATTCTACAGATGAGTAAACCAAGGCTCGGCGAGGTAAAGGTTGTGCAACCGCAGGTCCCCTGCGGCCGCCGCGCTCTTACCTGCTGGGTCCTGCCTCCGTGAGGACAGCTCCCTGCCCAGCCACGAGCTCTGCCTGCGGACCTGACCTTCACACAAGACGCTGTGCCGTCCGGGAGGGTTCCAGGTGAAACCTGCGGGCAGAGTTAAGCCCAAGCCCCAGGTTCTCAAGGATAGGCACCCTGGGAGGAGACCGAAGGCGATTTTGATTGTTTTTACGGACTCTCTTAAGCTATAGGACTGGGAATAGCAATAGTAACATTTATGGCAATACCAGCAGCTCGTATCGGTATCAAAACTTAAGGCTGAGCCAGATGTGCCCGGGGTTTGACGTGGATGATCTCACCGCCTTCTTTATGAGGTGGGCACTGTCTTCCTTTTTACAAGGAGGAAATGCAGTCTCGGGTGATTAAGGTACGTATGCAACGTGACGCAGCCCGGGACAGGGGGGAGCTGCCCCCCCCCGGCCCACCCCCCCGCTGGGCCCCACCCCAGATTCTGGAGGGAGGCGTTCAGCCAGTGGCCAGCCTGCTTGCTGCGGCCGCTCAGGGCCTCTCGTGCCATGTGGAGTCGGGATCAGTGCTGGCCCCCAGAGCTCTGCCCCTGGACAGAGGGGGGCCTGGAGCCTGGGCGGAAGTCCCACACTCCGTCCCTCCCTCAAAGACCCCAGGTTGGCTCTCTGGCCTTTCGTAGGCTGCATTTGAAAACGGTCCCCCAGAGGCAGGACCCTCAGACGCTGACCTCTTTGGCGTTGTGGGAGCTGGAACATTTCTTCCCTCTGTCACCAGCATAATTTACTACGCATGGGAGGTGCCTCTGTGTCTGCGTGCTCCAGACCTAGGAAGGTTTTTTTTTGGTAAACTCACTGGTTTTTGATCAGTCCCAGATGTGCAAGCCCAACATCACTCAATGGGGCTGATGGCTTGTCAAACAAGGAAAGTACAACACAGGCACGATTCATTTTATCTTCCGTTAATGGACTTGAGTAGATGCTCAGACCTTCATGGGATGGGGACCCCGAGCCTCTCGTAAAGTCTTAAATGAAGCTCGCTCCGTTCTGGAACAGGGAGGGCAGGGCAGGTTTGGTGGTGGTTGGTAGGACCAGCCATTCCCAACCTACCTTCCTTCCTTCCTTCCTCCCTCCCTCCCTCCCTCCCTTCCTTCCTTCCTTCTTTCTGAGACAGAGAGGCAGAGCATGAGCAGGGGAGGGGTAGAGAGAGAGGGAGACACAGAATCCAAGGTAGGCTCCAGGCTCTGAGCTGTCAGCAAAGAGCCCGACGCAGGGCTCGAACTCACAAACTGTGAGATCATGACCTGAGCCGAAGTTGGATGCTTAATGACCGAGCCACCCAGGCGCCCCTAAAATTTTTTTAAATGTTTATTTTTGAGAGAGAGACAGCGCAAGTGGGGGAGGGGTAGAGAGAGAGAGAGAGAATGAGCAGGGGAGGGGTAGAGAGAGAGGGAAACACAGAATCGGAAGCAGCTCCAGGCTCTGAGCTGTCAGCACAGAACCCGATGCGGGGCTCCATTACTTTCAATGGCCAAGTAATAATCCAGTGTGTGGACGGACCACGTTTCTTTTCTCCAATCTCCCTTCTTGGCTTCTTTCTTAAAGAAGCATAGACGCAGTTCGTCTGGTTCCGGAACAGACCAGCGCCCTCTGCCGTGGACGTGGGGAACTCTGGCGTCTGGGTGTTTGGAGGGGTGACACGCTGACGTTCCCCCTGTGGTCACAGCAGCAACTGAATCCTGTCTGAGGCTTTGTGTCCCAGCCTGCGCAGTTGTGGGTGTTTGTGGACAGACACCCCTTGTCAAGGCAATGAGGACAGACGGCCCCTCGTGGCTCAGCCCCAGGGACATTTGCCTTTTCTGGCCGTCTCGAGGGCTGTGTCAGCTTAGACAAAACCACAAGATCCGGGGGACCAAGCCATTCCTAACGCGGACCATGCAACTTCTGGGCCAGCGTTTAAAAAATATTACAAATTATGAAATCCCACATTCTCACTCCAGATTTCTGGACCGCGCCCCACTGTGAGCGCAGACGGGCAGTACCCCAGAAGGAAAAAGAACAGAGCTTCCGTTCCGTTTCTAGTCAGATGGGCCCCAGAGTGGAGCCTGCTCTGAAGTTCTCCTGGGTTGGGAAGAGCCCCCTCTGGATCTCTCCGGGATGGGGACCTTGATGGCATCTGCCGGGGCTGATTTGTTCAGAGCCTGAGAGATCCTTCAAGAGCAGCTGCAGGGAAAGGTGACAGAGAGCGCCCCAGGCGGAGGCACCGCGCGTGTGCCACAGCCTGGAGACGGGAGGGGCCAGGCACTTGGGGCAAACGGTGCCTCGGTTGGTGTGGCTCGAGTCCAGGCATCAGGCCGGGCGGACACGGTGCCTGCAGGTGGAGGGACCTGCACCGAGTTTGGATTTCCGGCTCCAGCTGCAGGGCGTGCACTTCGGAACAGATCGCTGTGAAATGAACAGCGTCCCCCAAAGTGCGGGGAGCCACCCTCTACCCGCCCCCCCCCGGTCCCCGAGGTGGCTGAGCCTGCGCGCAGACCCGGCAGCAAAGGTCCCCGATCCAGGAGCCGTCCTTTTAGGTCAAGGCGAACGTGGGTGGTGCTGTCTGACCCCACGTCTGCCCAGCACCCTGCTCGCCCTTTACGGCAAAGGCGGAAGAGCGTGCGGCCGGCCTCCGTGCCCAGCGGGAGGGCCTCACTTGGTGACTTCAGCATGTCTAGGTTTATTCCTACCCTCCGACCAAGGCGGAACCGATCATCTTCTTTGTAAATGGTGGTGATAGAAAATTACCTTTTACAGGCAAATTTCTGTGAACCCCCCGTGCAGGCCGTCTTAAGTAAAAATACAAAACGGGGACCTAGTGCCGGGAGCCGGTGGGAAGGCGGCGGCGCTGGGGACCGGGGTACCCCGAGGACTGGAGTTTGGGGAATGCCGGATCAGATCAGGGCGGGGCATGAGATGTGAGGCTGTTCCGGTCTGGGGGAGTGGCTGTCGAAAGTGGGGTCCCCCTCCAAACGGAGGGGAGCAGCAGTCCCTGGGAACTTGCTGGAAATGCGGGTTCTCAGGCCCTACCCCAGGCCCCTTGAGTCAGAGCTGTGGGCGTGTGGCCAGCAAGCGGTGACTTAACGATGCTTTCCGGTGCAGGCTTGAACGTGGGGCCTCCTGCCCTAGAAAGCTGACGAAGACTGGCCCTGGGGCCCTGGCGCAAACACGGGGTGGGAATGGCCGGCCCGTGGGGGAGGGTGGTGTGAAGCTGCAGGGAAGCTTCCGTTTACGGAGCCTGGTGCGACCTGACGAAGGTCACACAGCCAGATGGGAGGAAGAGCCTTGGGGGCCAGCGTGGCCACCTCCCGGCAGGGTCCAGGGGCCTCTCCTGGCAGGCTCAGAGCCTTTCTTCTGGAAGAATGCTCAGCTGGTTGGCACTCATTGCTCTGGGGCCTGAGCAAGTGTCCTGGGGTTTCCAGCATCTTCCTTCAGACCACATTTAGTGTCCTGTGTGCCCTGGAGCTTTGGAGGTACATCTGTTCGTAAGCCCCTAATGCCCCCTCTGACACAATGAGCCGATGGGCTGTTCCTCGACAGCCCCGAAAACTGTATCTGCATATCTGCGAGTATGTATGTCACCTATCGCAGCCCCCTCTCCCCCTGCCGGCCCCCAAGCCGTCTCCCACACAGCCAGTCTGTTCTCCTGGGGGGGGGTGGGGAGCGCCCGGCCGCTGAAAACCCTGTTTATTCCCGGGAACCTTCAAGGCTCGGGCGTCACTGGCACCGAAGGTATTTTCAGCTCCGGCGTCGCTGGACAAAGTGCCCTCTCAGACTTGGGATGAACCGGGCCCTGTCTGGGAGCCGCGGCGTCTGGTCCAAGTGGGAGGCCCCCGCCGGGTTTTATCCGGGCTCCGCTCTGAAGGGCTGTCAGAGGCCAGGCCCCCGCAGCTGCCTCTGCCCTGCGATCTCCCCCGCCCCCCCGCCCCCCTGCCCAGGGCAGCCGTGAGGATCTCCCTCCTTGCCGCCTCCCAGGCTTCCCTTGATCCATTCTGGAAGCAGAAGCCAGAGCGATTTCAAACTTAAAAAAAAAAAAAGAAGTTTTAAAGTCTCACGTAGCAGAGAGGAATGCACCCCCGTCCCTGTGCTGTGCTGGCCTGGCGGTGACTTCCCCCACCTGCCCCAGGCCCCTCCCACGGCCCCGCCCCCAGGGGCCAGCCTTTCCAGACGCGAGATGGCCCAGGTTGGTTTTGCCTGGTTCTGAACTTCACATAAACAGAACTGAGCACGTTTAATCCCTGGACGCTGGCTCTATGTTCACGGTTATGTCCACGGGCTCTGCCTGGGTGGTTGTTTGCTGATGGCCTTTCAAAACATAAACCGGGCTGTTGACCGTGGGCCGAATCCCCTCAGCTGCTACCCCTCTGCTTCTGGAGTAAAAATCAAGACCCCTAATGGTGGCCTTCAAGGCCCCTAGCCACCTGGCCCCGCTGTCCTCTGCGACCCCCATTTTCCCCCAGCTCCTCTGGTGCCGAAATGCTGACCATCCCCGAGCCTTTGTCCCTGTGGCCCCTGCTGCCTGGCATTCCGTCGTCTTGAGAATTCAGCGGGTCCTTGCCATCCACCCCGGCCAGCGCGGCCCCTGTCCCTTCCTCCGCCTAATGTTACCGACCCCGTTTCCAAGCTGTGTCCTCACGCCTTTTGTATCTGTCTGCTGTGGGGTCTCCTCCCTTTGTCCAGGGCGGACTGTCCCAGGTGCCCGAAGGTCCCAAGGACTCCGTGGCCCCGGATGGCTTGCCCTGGGGTTGCCCTCCGCAAGGCAGCGGGGAGGCGCCACACCCTGATTCCGCGCCCTGTGTCTCTGAGCTTGGTCCAGAGCCAGGGGCCGTGACTCCCCCTTACGGAGGCCACCCAGCATGTCAGGCAGGAGGCTGAGCAGGTGCCCGAAACGAGCTGAGACGCCGGAATTCACCCAGGACGAGACAGGAAAGACAGTCAGTCGATCTCCCTGGAGCCACGACGTTTGCCGTCTTCCCCTCCCTCCCCCCCTCCCTCGGAGAAGTTCAGGGCCTCACTGTCCCCTCGAGGAATTGAGACTCAGAGGCTGAGGGGCCTTCTGGGGGGTTCGAACCCGGATCTGACCCACGGTCCTGCTTCTCCACGCTGCCCTGGGGGGGCCCTTGACTGCGGGTGCTGGGGGGGAGGGGCCGGGGTCTCCCGCTGTTTATCTGAAGCTTTGCTCCACATTCGCATGCGTGCATGGAGGCAGACGAGGGGCAGGAATCAAGGACAGGGTGTTTTGAGCAAATGTCACTTCATTCATTGTGCCGGCACTTTACAGTGGCTCTTTGTTAGCATCGAACACACCTGATTTTTAGTTCTTTTTTTGTGTGTGTGCAAAATGAGTTCTGTTTTTGCCCGGAGTGTTGTGTGTCCTCGGCATCGTATTAAAGAAGTCGAATGGGTTTCTTGTAGGATCCTGTCTGCCTGGTTGTGGACGGCCCGGGGCTGGGGGCGGGGCGGCTGCAGGGGAGGGACTGGCCGCCCTCTCCCCCCGCCAGCCCTGATCCTGCGGGAAGAGTTTAAGGAAAACTGACTGGATCCCGCAGCAGCGAAGACCCCCCCTTCCCCTCTCCCCTGCCCGGGTGTCTGGTGCTCACCCAGGCGCCCTTCCCTAGAGGCCCCGGCCAGTCCCGGGGCTGCCCCCGGCGCGCCGCGGTGTCTCTCTGCCCCCCTCCCAGCCACCGCTCCATTCCTAGAATTTTGGGTGGTTTGTGGGTATGACTGAGATCTGCTCTTGGCCCTGAGTCACATCTCGAGTTCTTTGTGCTTCTGAGAAAGAGCAGAGGGAGCCTGGGGCGTCCCCGGCCTGTCGGGTTAGCTGCTGTCCCGCTGGCCGGGCGTCTCATTCCTCCCTGAAATGAGTGCGGCTGTCGCGGCCGGAGCCCGGCGGTGCCCTCACGTGCGGGAGAGTCGCGCCCACGGCCAGACGGAGCGCGACGGGTGTTCCGAGCCCCTGCGAGCGAGTCGCTTCTCTGCTTAGAGCCTCGGGTCCCTCGGACGCAAGGCTGATGACCGCAGTGACCCCGCCGGTCTGGGGAGTAAGGGGGAGGGGCCCCCGCCTCCCTGCCAGCCGCCTCGTGTGGCAGAATTGTGGGTGCGGCTCTTGTGGTCCGTGTTTGGGGAACAGTTACTACCCGCGGGGCTGTGAGGAGGATCGAGACTCGGTGGCCGCTGGTGGTGTGCCCCCACCCGCGCGTGATGCTCCGTTCAACTTCCAGAGAGGTTGTGAGCCAGGTACACACAACCTTCGCATTAGGTAAACTTAGTGCAAAGTAAGTCATGTTTAAAACAAAGTTAATAAAAGCTCAGAACGTAGCTCGTCCTAATCTTTACTACAAGTGGCTGTTATCACTGCCTGTGAGGTTCGTAGTCTCCACCCCGTCTTTTTAATGGAAAGACCACACGACGGTGGGCCAGCTCGAGCTTTCCAGAAATCCCACGTTCAATGACCTCATGCGGGTTGCTTGAAATTGGCCATGTGGGAATATTTATACGAAAGGAACCTATCAGGGTGAATTAAAAAAATTTTTTTACTGTTCATTTTTTTTATTTTTTTATTTTTTTATTTATTTCTAGGAGAGAGAGAGACAGCATGAACAGGGGAGGGTCAGAGAGAGAGGGAGACACAGACTCTGAAATAGGCTCCAGGCTCCGAGCTGGCAGTCAGCACAGAGCCCGACGCGGGGCTCGAACCCGCGAACCGCGAGATCATGACCTGAGCGAAAGTCGGATGCTTAACCGACTAAGCCACCCAGGCGCCCCAGTGTTCATTTATTTTTGAGAGACAGAGAGAGGGACAGAGTGTGAGTGGGGAAGGGGCAGAGAGAGCCAGAAGGAGACACAGAATCCCAAGCAGCTCCAGGCTCCGAGCTGTCAGCACAGAGCCCGACATGGGGCTCGAACCCACGGACCCCGAGATCATGACCTGAGCCGAAGTTGGACACTTAGCCAACTGAACCACCCAGCCGCCCCTGAATATTTTTGTTTTTTTCCGCATGATAGTTGTTAGACATTTAGTAACAAACACTGGTCCCAGCCCTCAGGAAGCACGCAGTGCAGCTGGAGAGGCTCGGCCCTGGAAGGAGGTGGGGCTTCGTGGCAGTCAGGGCACCGGAATGGGTACAGGCGATCCCTGGCCAGGTGGTCGACGCGAGTGCCCCAGACCTGGTTCGTTTTCATTTTTTAAGTTTTCAAATAGGCTCCGCACCCAACATGGGGCTCCAGCTCATGACCTCAGGACCAAGAGCCACGCGCTCCGCTGACTGAGCCCGCCAGGCTCCAGACCCAGCCCGTTGACATCTTGGAACCTGCTTACCCAGAAAGCTGGGAGAGAATGGCCCACAGCTCAGGTCTGCACTGAGCCAAGTGGGTTTCAAGCATTTTTAACCCCTGCAAGCGTGAGACATTTAATGCAACTTTCAAAAATTAGGTTTTGCGTTTCAGGGTGGAGGCGGGGCTTTGAAATAATGTAATGAGGTCACGACGAGAGAATAGTCATTACTCGTTCCCCATGATTAATCCCGGCCTTCTAGAAACTTCTTCAGGCAGCGCTCTGGCACATTTAGCATCACCGTGGTCATTATAACAGCGAACACTTATGAGCTACTCATGTTCATTGTCTCGTTCGTTCCTTCCCACACGGCTCATCCCGTGGCCCCAGCCGGGCCACGTGAGTGAAACCCTGCTCATCAGTGAGCACTTAGGTGAGCGGCCCCTGCCTTCTGGAAGCCTCCTGGTGCTTTAGCACGTCCGCAGACCTGTCTGGCTTGTTCACCGCTGACTGGCCAATGTCAGACAAGCCCCATAATTCTCTGCCTTACAGATGTGGCCGGGCCTAGAGGCTTCTGGCCCTGCCCCAGCCTCACAGCCGGGGGTGGAGGGGTGAGGGACGGGCAGTGTCAGGAGCTCACCCAGCTCTGTGTTCCCAGAGGGCCCGAGCTGCGGGGAACACCAAGGAGCCAGTGCCACGCCGAGTCCTTATACGGCTCTTCTGATCTCGCCTGGAGATCAACATTCACTCCAGAAATATTCCTTCAACACCAAGCTGTCTGATGTCGGCGATTTGGCAGCGAGTGAGCCCGACAGGTCCCGGGGTGGCTGATTCAGCCGTGACCCCGAAGCTGCATCTTTACCAAAAGAGCAGAAATGAATGTGCCGGGCCCGGGCCCGGGAGGGCGGAGGCCGAGGCCTCGGGGTGAGCTATGGGAACAGCGTGTGCAAGAGGGAAGAGCTTGGCTCCCCTCGGAGCCGACAGCTGGCAAACTGGTGGAGATGCGTCTTCCTGGCAGCCTGTGCCAACACCGCGGAGGCAGCCCCCGGGGATGGCGCACGGAGTCCAGAGCAGGCTTGCTCTCTCTCTCTCTCTCTCACCTGCTCCTGAGAGGCGGGTTTGGGGGACAGCCTTGCCCGGGAGATGATATGAGGGGACCCCGTTGCTGCATCGGGAATGCAAGGGTCGGCTGATCCCCTGAGCTGTGTGTTGAAAGTTCCCTGGGGCGCCTGGGGGGCTCAGTCAGTTAACCTTCTGATTTCAGCTCAGGTCATGATCTCACAGTTGTGGGTTCAAGTCCCGCGTCGGGCTCTGTGCTGACGGCTCGGAGCCTGGAGCTGCTTCAGATTCTGTGTCTCCCTCTCTCTCTGCTCCTCCCCACTTGTGCTCCATCACTCTCAAAAATAAATAAAAACATTAAAAAGAAAGGTCCCCAAGCTTTCAGAAAGCTGGATTCACAGCTTGGCTCCATCTAACTGGCTGCACAGCCTCACAGACACCCGGCAGTGTCTCCTGGACTCGGTTTTCCTTTCTGGAAAATGGGGTTGGAAACAGCCACCTCCCTGGAGGACTCCGGATGTCTTGAGAGCTCTGGGCAGTGTTGTGGGGATTTGATCCCCGCGACCTCCGTCTGCTGGGCTGGGGTCTTGCCTTCGGGCTTCCTCCCCACCTCCCCGGTGGCCTGACATCTGGTATGTTCTCGTGAGCCCTGGGCGCTGCTGTCTCATGTGCAGCCTCGCGGGCTGGGTTTCGCCACTGCGGCGGGGGGAGCCGTAGTCCCCGGAGGGCGTGTCGGCTGTGCTGTGCAGCCATGCATAGTGCGTGCCTCCAGGCGCCGGGGACGGGCCAGGGATGACAGAGCTGTCGGCGGAGCGAGGTTCGCCCTCGCCAACCCCAGGAGGATCAGGGGTCCAAATCAGAGAGCGTCAGTCTATGCCAGGGGTCAGAGGTCAGCTTGCCACGGGGGCATCAAGGGCACACCGGCAGACGGAGGTCGGCTGGGTGCCCAACCCAGTGGTGGAGGCGCATTTTGGTGAAAGGTCACCATGGTGTAAAGGTTTTGGTCCCCACGGGGTGACACACGGGTGCCTTCTCGTTGTCAGGAACCGCCGTCAGACTCGGAGGCCGGTGGAAAGAGGGCTGTAACTCGAGGCTGTGCTGTCTCGGGCCGGTCCCTGGCAGAGTGGGGCTGGGGACTCCTCCTGGAAGTCCACCTTCGGGGAGGCAGGGCAGCGCCAGGAAAGGGCCCTGGGGCCACACAGGCTGCGTCCCAAGCACAAGGTTTCTGTTCCTCTGTTGTATGACTTTGGGCTCATCCTGAAACGGCAGGGGCCTCAGTCTCCTCCTCTGTGAAATGGGCGCAATCGCGCTGGATCATTGGGTGGGTGAGATGCGAAGTCCAGAGGCGGCTCCCAGGAGGTCTCCCTCAGCGTCAGCCTCCTGGGTCCAGTGGGGCCGGGCCTCTGGTTCACCGCCCCCCCCGCCGCCTCCTCCAGTGGGACATCAGGATTGCAGTCCTGCTCAGCTGTTTACTGCCCGATGCAGGTATTAGGTTGCCGAGCGGCCATGACCAGGCGCCACCGGCCGGCAGCTTCAACAGTCTTTTATGGTCTCACGTTCTGGGGGCTGGGGGTCCGCGGTGTGGGCCGGGTGGGCTTCTCCGAGGCCCGTCTCCAGGGCCTCACATGGTCCTCCCTCCGTGACCGTCTGCTTCCTAAGTCCTTCTCTTATGGTGACAGCGGTCAGATTGAATCAGGGTCCACTAGTGACCTCATCTTCACGTCACAACCTCCTTACAGGCCCCGACTCCAGGTGCAGCCACGCTCTGGGGTGCTGGGGGCCTCAGCATGTGGGTCTGGGGGGACCAGAGCTCAGCCCAGGGCCCCGTGTTAGTTTCCTCTGTGCCAGCTCTGTGCGGGGGAAGGGGGGGCGGCCCTGGGGACAGCGCCACACCCCGCTGTCCCCACGCTTCCCCTGCGGCACGGACTTTGCCGGAGCCTCAGGACCTGGGCCTTGCCCCTCCCCAGCGGGGACCCCCAGGACCCCGGGCTCCGGCGCGGCCCAGCCACTTGCAGAAGCGACAGGGCACTGGGCATGGTGCCCGCGAGGTGCCGTGAGCGGCGCGGCCTGGGGCAAGTCTGCGTTTCCCGGGCAGTGACCGGCTGAGGTGCAGGGAGAAGGCCCTTGGAGAAGGTCGCGTGTTGGGTTCTCTGATGGGAGGCTGTGACTCGATCTCGGCGTGGCGCCCCCGACTCAGAGGCTGTCCGCAGGCTTTACAGATTCTCACGGGGGCCGCACAGAGGAGGAGCGGCCTACAAGCCCTGGGCACAGGAGGCCTCCCTGCTTGTGTTAATGTTTGTTTACTTTGAGACACAGAGAGACAGAACATGATCAGGGGAGGGGCAGGGAGAGGGAGGGAGACACAGACTCAGAAGCAGCTCCAGGCCCTGAGCTGTCAGCACAGAGCCCGACACGGGGCTTGAACCCACGAACCGTGAGATCATGACCTGAGCCGAAGTCAGACGCTTAACCCGCTGAGCCCCCCAGGCGCCCCACAGGAGGTCTGTTCTTGTTCACACTGAAGGCGGCTTGTCGTGTCCTTTGGATCCAGGTGGCACCTGTTCAGGAGAACATGCCGGAAAGATGCACTTGGAGCCAGCAGTTGTTTCTGCGTCTTCTCATGCTTTGGTGTTTTGCTTCCTTTCACTAATTGATATGTTTTACCAACAGACCAGTGCTCAGGATGGCATGTGCTCCCCATCCGGGCGCGGGCCCCCAGGACCCCTCCCTGGGTCGCCGCTTTGCTGTTCTTGCTGATGCGGCCTGTCCCTGAGAGTGATGTTTTGCCTTATTTGCTTGAGATTTTAAAAATACAAATAATATATTAAAGACAGAGATGGGGTCCCTCACATTCTCCTTGCCATTTTACCTCCCTCACCCTGGAGTCAATGGCTTTATGAACTTGGCCTGATTCAGCCATGGTTTTACCATATAACCCCCCCCATATACCTGTATGTACACACAGATATACAGACTTGCGTATGTGTGTGTGTGATATATAATATATATGCAATAGGCACATGTATACATGTATGTCTATGTCGATATATATCTGTCCATTATGCAAAGCATGGTTTGTATGTTTTATAATTTTCACAAGTGGTACCATTAGTGTCATTTTCTACAAATTAGTTTTTTATTAAACTTTTTTTCATGTTTATTTATTTTGAGAGAGCACATGTGTGTGTGCTCGGGTGGGGGAGGGGCAGAGGGGGAGCGAAACAGAATCCCGAGCAAGCTCTGTGCTGACAGCACAACACGGGCCCAACACGGGCCTCGATCCCCTGAGCTGTGAGATAACGACCTGAGCCAAAATCAAGAATCAGACCCTTCAAGCTGACTGAGCCCCCCGGGCGCCCCCACTACAACTTACTTATTTAACCCGACATCGAAATGGATGACCCAGGACGCTCACGTGGCCCTAGCTCGTTCCTGTCTCCTGCTGTGCGATATCGGGGCCCAGTGCGCCCCGGTTTGTTTACCTGCCCCCCTGCCAGTCATTCGAGTGGTGCCTGCTGGCCGCCTGACCCCACCCCGGGCCTCGGGTGAATCACGCTGGTTCATACGAGCAATGCCCGCCTCATGGCGGCGGGGGCGCCCTGGCCCTCGAGCTGTCGGGGTGCACAGCGCGACAGCCTCTGGGGCGGGCGTGACACCGGAGGGCACCCCCTGACGTCGGCCTCTGCTCCCGCGCTGTCTCAGATCGCGTCCGCGCCTTGGCTGCTCTCCCAGCCCGGCCTTCTGCAGCTGGAGAATGTTCATATATGGTGATGCCACTAACCCTGGAGAGAGCTGGGGGGGCCCCCGGGGGTCGGCGTGACTGGGTCGACTCCTGGGGGGGTCAGTCGAGCAGGGACTTGCTGCCCACCCCCGGGAGGGAGAGATGGGGAGGGAGCCGGGCCTGTTGCCATGGCTCCTGGGTTCCCCGCTCCTCCCGCCCCTCCCTGCCCCGGCCTCACGCCCCCTGCAGAGCCAGCGGACTGATGGAGGCGGGCTGCAGTCACCGCTGCCCCGCCGGGGACGGCCTTCGTCGCCACTGTCCCCAGCCTACCTGGGAGCTCCCTGCGATGACGCACAGCGTCCTCTCCACCTTTTTTTTTTTTTTATAAATTTTTTTTAAAATGTTTTATTTATTTCTAGGAGAGAGAGAGCCAGCGTGAGCAGGGGAGGGTCAGAGAGAGAGGGAGTCACAGACTGAAACAGGCTCCAGGCTCCGAGCTGGCTGTCAGCACAGAGCCCGACGCGGGGCTCGAACCCACGAACTGCGAGATCATGACCCAAGTGAAAGTCGGAAAGTCAGACGCTTAACCGACTAAGCCACTCGGGCGCCCCTACGTCTTCTCCACCTTTGTGCCCCAGAGCCGAGCACAAAATAGATGCCCAGTTAAGGTCCCGGTGACAGATCGATTCTTCCCTGTGCGCACGCACATCCCCCTCTGGGTGATGGGCCAGGACAGGACCACGGTCCTTGGCCCTTTAGGGGGAGAAGAGCGAGGGTGGCTCCTGTCTTGGGGGGGCGTGGTTGCTGGGCCTCCCTGGGCCTCGATGTTCACGTCTGCAGAGTGGGGAGAGCCCACGCTGTGGCTGCTCGAACACTGACACGTCTCCCCCTCCCCCACAGCCCGCGCCCCGGAGCCACATCGTCGCCCTGGTCCACGCTGCCTGCCGGCGCCATGAGCTGCACCCTGAACGGCCTCGTCCCCTTGGGGCTGCTGCTCCTGGTGTGCGGAGCCCAAGGCTTTTTCCTGCCCAACATCACCCACTTGGAGAAGCTGCTCAGCAAGTACCAGCAGGACGCGCCGCCCTCGCGGGTCAGGAGGGCCATTCCCAGGTCGGACAAGGAGGAGATTCTCATGCTGCACAACAAACTCCGGGGCCAGGTGTACCCCCCGGCCTCCAACATGGAGTACATGGTGAGCGCCGTGCCCGGGGCCTGGGCCCCATCTGCTCTCGTGGGGGAGGGAGCGCCCCCTGCCTGTTCTTCACACCCACACAGCCTCCCGGGGGCAGGGTGGGGTCTACGGGCGGGGCTTCTGCGAGGCCAGTCCCCGCTCTGCTGCCTCCTGGCCTGTGACCGTGATGTGTCCTCAGCCAGCGGGAGCCCCGGCCTCCCCTTTGAGGATCCCTCCCCCCCACGGTTCGGTGGCCGCACGGGGACATCCTGGAAGGTGCCGGGCACAGGTGCTCACAGCCGGGGCCCCGGGCACCGCGGTCAGGGCGCAGCTCAGCCTTCATCGCTGTCCGAGCGGCAGCGGGGTCCGTGTCCCTGACAGATGGGGGGTCTGCTGGCGAGGGGCCGGCGCACAGGGGACAGCGGACGGCCTCCCGTGACCCCGGGGAAATCTGACACGGAGGAGCAGGTTAGGCGGCTCTCCAAGTCCGTGCCTCCAGCCCTGCCTCCCCTCCCGCCTCTCTGTTTCTGCCGATACCGCTTCGCACCGCCCCAGCCGCTGCTACTCTCCCATTGTACGGACTAGGAAACTGAGGCCCGAGGTCAGAGCTGGTAGTGGCAGAACCGACAGCAGAACTCAGGCTCCGAGCCGCCTGTCTGCACTCAGTTTAAACCCGGGCACCCGCACGGCCCCCCCAGCATCCATGGGCCTCTCCAGCACCTTCCACCCCCCGCACCCCGTGTGCGACCCCCCGACTCCTCGATGAGCCCTGGGGCTTCTCACTTCCCCTGTTGCTCCTCCCCCCCACCCCCCTGCTGGCCTGTCCCAAACCTCCTTCCTGTAACCTTCCTGAGATTCACAGAGTTTGCCACCTGCCCCCCAGTCTCCAGGTCCCCTGTGCGCCCAGGATGGAGCCCACACGCTCAGGCCTGGCCCCCGGGCCGCTCATCAGGAGCTCCTGTGTCCTGAGAGGCCGCACGGGGTCCCCCGAAGACACTGCCAGCGCCCCCCAGGAGCCTGGTCCCCAACCTGTGCCTTACCCCATCGTCAGTGACCGTCACCTCAGTGACCGGCTCGCCTCCCTCCTCTGGACTTCACCGTCCCTTTCATGGCGCCTTGTGCTCTGACGTAGGAGGCCCTGGTGGTCAGGGACCGCCCGGCGGGCCTGCACGCCCCTCATCGTCACCGTCTGTGCCCTTGGGAGGTGGCCCGTCACCGGCTATAGCTTGCCAGGCGGGCAGAATGCCCCCCAGTCCTCTGGGAGTTTATTATGAAATCATTTCTTTCCCTCAAGAAAATCACCCAGGCATTTACTCTAATGGGGTCGTGCTACTTTTTTTTTAATGTTTGTTTATTTGGAGAGAGAGAGAGAGAGAGAGAGAGCAAGAGTGCTCCAGGGAAGGGCAGAGAGAGAGAATCCCAAGCAGACTCCACGCTGTCAGCACAGAGTCCGACGCGGGGCTCGAACTCACAAACCGTGAGATCATGACCTGAGCCGAAGCCTGGAGTCGGACGCTTAAATGAGCCCCCAGGGGCCTGGGGTTGTGCTAATCTTAGGAGGAAGAATGAGCTCCCTTTCAAAATACTAGTGCGTCAGACGGCGGGTGCAGACCTTCTTAGGGTTAAAGATGTAGGGAATTGGGGCAGATTTCTTTGCGGCTTTGGGTGTGGACTCTTCCCCGATCCTTCCCAGGACCTGGTGGTTTGGCCTTGGTGCCCGCAGGGAAGGGACTCTCTTCGTCTCTGACAGGTCAGCCTTCCTCCCTGCCCCTTCCCACCCCAAGGCCCTGCGTGGTGCTCGCTAGGGAGCGGAGAATTTTCCTTGCCTGAAACTTGACTGAGCCCCAAGCCCCCAGGATCCCATCTGGTTCCACCTCCTTTTGGGAACGGGCTGGGTTTATGCTGTGCTCGCCCAGCGGCCGTAGGGAGGATTCGGGGCGAAGGAGCAGGGCTTCAAGGCGCAGCGGGGGGGTGGGGGGGCTGTGCGTTCCTGTTTGCACACTCACGTGGTTCTGGGTCTGAGGTCGACACGGCCTTTCATGGGAGCTGAGCCTTCTTGGGTGTGGCTGGGGCCACCTCTGAGCGGGGGCCTGAGGCAGGGAAGGAGGCGTGAGACCCAGAGTCTCCACCCCGTGCTCCCCATCTGCTTCTCCTGGTTTCCCAACAAGTGGCGATAATTTGAGAAAATGTCTTGAAAATCTGGCTCGGGCCTGCCTGCCGGGGCTCTGAGCCGCGGTCCCCTGAAATAGCCTCAGCCCCGAAAGGTGGGTTGTTGCTTTTTTTTTAAAGTTTATTTATTTTGAGAGAGAGACAAGGAGGGGAGAGGCAGAGGGTCGGGGAGAGCGAAGCCCAAGCAGGCTCTGGGCTGGCCGTGTGCACCGTGAGATCATGACCGGAGCCGAGTCCCAGAGTCTGAGGCTCAAGCGACTGAGCCACCCAGGGGCCCCGAATGGTGCATCTTATTTCATTCATTCATTTGTTTACTTTTAAAGATGTTATTTGAAAGTAATAAACGCCCAACGCGGGGCTTGAACTCATAACCCCAAGATGAAGAGTCACATGCTGTACCGACTGAGCCAACCGGGCGCCCCCGCAAGGTGGATTTTAAAACTCCAAAGAGTTAAGATGCCCTATTTTGAGGCTTTATAAGTGGACAGGCTGGAGCCAGCTGGCCTGGCTTGGTCGCTGTGTGACTTCAGGCAGATTAGTTAGCCTCTCTGTGTTAATGTCTCCTTACCTGCACGATGGGGATAATAAACGTGCCTTTCCCATAGGGTTGTTTGAAAGACTCAATGAGATAATGTATACGCAGTAAATACGTGTTAATGTATTTTTGCTATTATTATCTTAGTAGCTATTATTAGTCTAGAGGAGTGGGACTGGCCCTTGGTGACAGGACACAGAGCAAGATGAGACACCCACCCCCCTCCCCCCAACCTTGGGAGCCAGATAAAGCTGGGCTGTTAAAGTTCTGACTTCCTGCTGTGTGACCTTAGGCAAGTTACCTAACCTCTCTTAGCCTCAAGAATTTTTTTTTTTTTTTTTTGGTCTACAGCAATGGGGAAATCAAACCTACCCCAAGGACTTCTTGTGATAATTCAATAAGAAAATGGTGCTAATGATGTTTCTGGGCAAGCACACTGCCCCGGGCACAGGGTGGGTGCTTGAGAAAGTGAATTTCCTTTATATTCTGGTAGTGTTTACTGAGAGCTACTTGGCACGTCCCTGGGGCTCGATGCCTGCTCGGCCCACCTTCCCCCAAGTCCTATCCCAGCAGGCGCCATCAGCCCTGGATAAGAGGGGGAAACAGAGGCACAGAGAGGTGAAGCCACTTGACCACAGTCACACAGCCAGCAAGGGGCAGCAAGTGAGGAGGTCTCGAATGCAGGGGTGGGGAGAGCCGGGTCCCTGCTTGGCAGCGGTCGGCTGCAGACCGTGTGTCAAGTCTGCGTGTCTCCAGCCAGGATTTCAGACGCCTTTGACCCCAAGATCTGCCAAGCATGTCCTCGCCCTCCCGGCACGCGCCCCCACCCCCGCCCCTGACTTGCAGAAACTGTTATGGACTCAGACCAAAGGCACACAGGGTTCACGGTGATCTGAATAAACAGCGAACTTCTGAGAAGTGGGGGAGCCTCGGGGCGGGGGCTGTGCCTGCGCCGGCTCCGCCCTGACCCCCTGGGCTCCGGGAAGGACCTCAGCGGGCCACTCCGGGAGGGGTCCAGGCGCAAGGTGCCAACTGTCCCCACTGCCCCGCCCCCCAGTGAATGGTGCCTGTTCCTTCCGGGAGGCTCGGGGGTCCCTTGCTGGCAGAAGGAGCCACCACGCTGGTACGGGCAGTTTCTCTGGGAAGGAGGAAGTGCGCTGCGGGCCTCACGGGGACAGCAGGAATGGCAGGCAGGTCACGCCCCTGAAGGCAGCCCGGTCCCCTGCCCACTGCACGCGGCCTTTGGGGCCTTGACTCCCTCTCCGCCTCGGGCTGGGCCTGGGCGCTGGACAGGATCGCGGGCGGAAGCGGCACAGCGCTCGGGGGCCGCTGAAGGTGGGGCGCTGTCGGCAACAGACGAGTCTGACGTCCGAGCGAACCTGGAAAGTCCATGGCAGCTGGGACGGGATCAGGTCAAGGGCGGTGACGCAGGGCCCCAGGGGCGTCTCTCTGCCCCGGGCCCGGGCCTGCCCCCTGGATGTCTGTTCAGGACTCTGTCATGGAGGCTGGAAAGAGGTGGCGGACGGGAGGCTGGGGAGACGCCCAGCTTGGCGCTGTTCCGTGCTGCGGTCCCAGGGCCCCCCGTCTCCGGCTGCGTCCCAGGGCTCAGCCTCACAGCCTTCCAGTGAGCGCCTACTGTGTGCGGGGGGCCGGGGCTCTGCAGGAAGGTCCACCCCTGCCTGATGACCGCACGAGGCGGAACAGTGGCTGGCGAGGGAGCGACGGCCCCGCCGCTGTGGCCGCCGTGTTCGTTCCGGGGACGGCGTGCGCCCCTGGGCCAGCGGGAGGCAGGGCGCGCCTCGGCCCAGACCCTGCCCGCGCCTGCCTGACTCAGGGCCGCTGTGCCAGGGCAAAGGCACTGCCTGCGGTTTTTTGTTTTTGTTTTTTTTTTTTGGAGCAACCAAATACACAGAACATAATATTTACCGTTCCGACCGCCCTCAAGCACTCAGTTCTGTGGCACTGAGCGCAGTGCAGCGGCCAGCACCATCGGCCAGCTCCATCACCGGGTCGGGGGCCCCCGCCCGTCTCTCAGGCCAGGAGGCCGTGCAAAGGGCCGGCTCGGCGTCCCCGGCACGTGAGAGCCCGGAGGCAGCTGTGAGCCTCTGTGGGCCCTTTGCGGACCTGCCGCTCCCCGCTTGCTGGGTTAGGGACCCCCCAACGTACGCACAGAACCCCGTGTCCCAGGAGCTGGGGCCCGGCCGCGGCTCCCCCGAGAGGGATGTGGCCAACACCTCACTGACTCCGGCTTTCCCCGCATTGCCTCCCCCTGCAGACCTGGGATGAGGAGCTGGAGCGGTCGGCGGCGGCGTGGGCTCACGAGTGCATCTGGGAACACGGGCCCACCAGTCTGCTGGTGTCCATTGGGCAGAACCTGGGCGTCCACTGGGGCAGGTAAGAGCCGCGTGGCCCCTTCCCCCTCGCTTGTGACCCGGCCGCCACGGACCATCGTCACGTCCAGCCCTCACGGCCACCTGTGCCATTTGTAGGTAGGAAAACGGCCTCAGTGCCCGGGGCCACTTCGAGTAATTGGCAAAACGGACGTGCGCCTGCCTGTGGGCTCGAGATGCAGACCGCGGGGCTCGGGGTTTCTAGAGCTTGGCCGTTCCGTCCCATCCCCTTGAAAGGATTCCTGAGCCCATGGCGGTCGGGCCCGGTGGGGGTGGGGGGTGGAGCGGAGCTGGCCGGGTCCGCTGGGAACACGGGAACGTTGCTCTTTCAGTGACGGGCCAGAGTGTCTTCTCTGCCCTCGAATGTCTGGGTCCTGCTTATTCTCAAGGCCCAGCTGGGCTCCACCTTGCGAGCAGCCGCCCCTCCCCTTCGGCTCTTCGCCGGCCGCCCGGCCATCCGGGAGCCGGTTCTCACGGCCAAGGCCACCTTGCCTGCAGGAGGCTCCCCACTGGCCCCCCAGGGTCAGCTGAGCACATGGCCGAGCACCTGCCCGGCTGAGGGCCCGGCTTCCTTAGAGGACGTGGGGAATGTGTCTTCTGGGCCAGTGCGGACCCGCTGACCAACGGGACGGGGCACTGTGTTCTCAAGTCCCCAGGTCCGGGCTCAGAGCCAACCAGCGGCTCAGGGCCCCCTTGAGCTTTGCCCGAACCGATGAAAGGTTGCACTGGACTCAAAGTATCTCCCCCAAAGTACGAGTCGGGGTTTGCCTGACTCACAGCCCAGATATCTCCCAGCTCTGTCAGCTCCTGTGTTCAGCGAGGCCGTGAGCTGTACCCTCCCTCAGGCCAGAGGCTCCCCTGGGACAGAACCTGTGACAGGTGACTTCATGGAAGTGAATTGACACCCTTTTTTTTTGTCCTTGGGTGAATTCTGCTTTTTATAAAATCAGTCTTCGATAGATGAAAATAAAATGTCTACAGGGAGGGAACCCTCCCTCCACTTCCCTGCTCTTCCCCGGTGCCCCTTCGCCCCGTAGCTCAGTGGCTGTGTGGCCGCGAGAGTCCTTCCCTAAGCTGGCCCTCAGGAGAAAGGCCGTTTCCACGGCCACGTCGCTGACCGCCACCGTTTGCTCTGGGTCTGACAGTAATCGCTGCAGGACGTCTCAGTGCCTGGCTCGCTGCAGGGCTCCGCGCGTAGCCGGATGCCTTCTGTCTTTTCTCCTTGTTGAACTGGCGTTGTTTACACTTGCTGGTGACGGTGACGGGGGTTTGCATCCAGGTTCTTTTCTTTCCTGGTAAGAGAAGAACGATGCCGACCTGCTGGATGGGGCGCTGGACACCAAGGATGGTGACCGGGGCGGGGATGGGCGTCTCCTCCCCTGGGGGCACCGGAGGGCTCGGGTGATAAAATCCTGAGTGAGAAGTTTCCCAAAGAGTTTCTCCACGTGACCGCAGCCCTCTGTCTGCCTGCGGGTTTCTGCATCCTGACTTCCTTTTCCACCTCGTATCTGACTCCCGGGGTCCCCGGCAGGAATGAAATCAGCCACGACCGTGTGGAAACGGGAGCCTCCAGGCTCCTGTCTGGGCGTGACAGGGACATGTGACAGGGACGCCCACGTGTCTGGGTGTTACAGGGACCCACGCCCCCCGTAGCCGACGAGCTCCCGGCTTTTAGACCTTCCCCGCCGCCGCGGATGTCACAGGTGCACTTACTCCCTGCTTTTCTCTGCGCTGACTCTAAGGGGACTCACGCCTTAAGTCAAGTTGTGTTTTAAGTGATATCTGGGAAACACGGGGCTCAGGGGCCGCATATATTTTCCCAAATGTACGTGAAATAGACACGTAATTGTAAAGAAGGACCCCCCGGGGCCCGCGCAGACGTTTCCTGCACACGCAGGTGGCATGCGGGCCACCCGGGCCGCTCCTGGAGCCCCGACGGACCCGGGGGTCCCCAGATGAGCTCCTCGCAAGTTCGGGTTTTAGGTGGTGACACAGGCGCGGGCCGGGGTCCGCAGCTCTTCGCCCAGGGCCCCACCCCCACCCCCGGCAGCCTGGCCGTGCCTGGTGGCGCCGGGCGCTGCGGTCGCTGCTGGGCCCGCGGTGGCCGGGACGTGACCCGCTGATGTGCCCGCAGGTACCGCTCCCCCGGCTTCCACGTTCAGGCCTGGTACGACGAGGTGAAGGACTACACGTACCCCTATCCCCACGAGTGCAGCCCCTGGTGCCCGGAGAGGTGCTCCGGGGCCATGTGCACCCACTACACGCAGGTAACGCTCGCGGCGCCCCCAAGCCCCGCCACCCGCCTGGCCGTGCGGGGCCGCCGCCCAGTCGGGGAAGCTCTGCGCTGTCGTTACCGTAATGTAACGCGGTGCCGCTCGGCGGAGCCGGTGGGCGGGTGTGTGTTGTGGGCCACGGACAGAGGCTGAGTGAGCCCTGGAAACGGGTGTGTCGGCTTTACATCGCTGGCACGGTTTCTGTGTGTGTGTCTGTGTGTGTCTGTGTGTGTCTGTGTGTGGTGTGTGTGTGTCTGTGTCTGTGTGTGGTGGGTGTATGTGTGTCTGTGTGTGTCTGAGTGTGTCTGTGTGTGGTGTGTGTGTGTCTGTGTGTGGTGGGTGTCTGTGTGTCTGTGTGTGTGTCTGAGTGTGTATGTGTGGTGTGTGTGTCTGTGTGTGGTGTGTGTGTCTGTGTGTGTGTGTCTGAGTGTGTGTATGTGTGTGTGTCTGAGTGTGTATATGTGTGTGTCTGAGTGTCTGTGTGTGTGTGTGTGTGTGGTGTGTGTGTATGTGTGGTGTGTGTGTGTCTGTGTGTGGTGTGTGTGTATGTGTGTATGTGTGTGGTGTGTATGTGTGTGGTGTGTGTATATGTGTATGTCTGAGAGTGTGTGTCTGTGTGTATGTGTGTATGTCTGTGTGTAACAAGCATGTGCATCTTCCGGGGGCCCAGGGGGACAACCTGCCCCACCCCTCACGGCTCAGCCCTCAGCGCCCGCCCTCTAGATCAGGTCTCATCATGTTGGCTGGTCCTGAACTGACGCGGGGCTGTCGTCCCTCAGATGGTCTGGGCCACCACGAACAAGGTCGGCTGCGCCGTGAACACCTGCCGGAGGATCAACGTCTGGGGAGACGTGTGGGAGAACGCCGTCTACCTCGTGTGCAACTACTCTCCAAAGTAAGAACAAACGACGTGGTTGGGAGGGCTGGGACGCGGCTGCCCGCCGCGGAGGCCCAACACAGATCGGCGTAAATGGGGAAGTCTAGTCAGGAGTTCACGTAACGCACATCTAGAGATCGGCGCACCCAGTGTAGCTTCAAAGCTCAGCAATATCAGCGAGGACGCAGCTCCTTCTGTCTTCCTGCTGCGCTGTCTTAGCTTCCTGGTTCCATAATAGCTGCAGAGCTCCGGCCATCACATCTTCCCAACCTAAAAGGAGGAGAATGGTAGAAAAGGGCTTTCTCTTAGGCCTTTCTCACCCCAGGCCCACTTTCTCGTGTCACTGGCTGGAACTAGGCCCCTCACAGACAAGGGGGGTGCACAAGACTTCCCCAGTTGGTTTTCACCAATGAAATTGCCCTAACTGGCTTTGCAAGTCAGCTGGGACCTAGCTTTTGCATGTTTGCATTCCCCCTGCTGGGAAGGACCACGCCGCGCCTCTGGGTCGCAGCCCCTTCTTCCTCGCGGCGTGGTGATGTCTTCGGCGTGCTGTCCATCCCTCTCTCACTCACCCCCTCCGCCCCTCCAGCACGTGCTGATTCTCAGAGCGCGATCTTCCCAGGGTGGAGCCTGCGGTTTGCACCCTAGCGCCGAGCCACGCACGCAGTGTGCCCCTGACGCATACTTGCTCAGTGACTGAATGAGATGAGGATGACCTCACTTCCTTGGTTTGGACCAAGGGTGGCTGTGCGGAGGCATCAAGCGGGGCAGGGAGGGAGGGAGTCTCGAAGGTCGGGAAGAAAATAGCCCGCGGGCGTGAGGGCAGGCGGAGTGTGTCATCGCACTGGCAGGCCAGTGATGGCCCCACGCAGGTGGGATCCCCGGCCAGTGGTGGTGGCAGGTGGGGGGTGAGGAGTAATCCCATTAGACTGTTTGCATAGAGAAAAATACGCCAGAAGATCCTATCGGAAACAGCTCTGCCTATTTTTGGTTCCAGCTGTTTTTTTCAAAAAAGAGTAACGTGTGTATGGTACACACTAGTCTTACGTGGGCGGCTCGATAAATCGCACCCGTGTCTGTGTGGACCGGCAGGCGCAGGCGGCTGTGGCCAAGTGCCGGGGGCTGGGGGGCTCACAGTCTAGAGGTTGTGCATCCCGGGTCGAGGCCAGGTTCTGGTGATCCCCCCCCGCCCCCCGTGCCCTTCATGGGGCGCTTCGGTGCGTGCACGGGCGGGGGTGGGGGCTTCCCAGTTGTCTCGTCTTACAAGGACTTGAGTCCTGGTGCATCAGGGCCCCGTCCTTGCGATCTCCTTGAACCTCGCTTATCTCCTGGGAAGCCCCATCTCCACCTACAGCCACACAGGGGGTTAGAGCTTCAACAGAGGCAGTAGCAGGTGGGCGGCGGGGACACATTCAGTCCATACGCCACGTCTCTACCCACCTAACTAGCACCTAGCTCGGGATGGAGGGTATTTTCAGGGACCGAGGATGTTCCCCGGGGTGGGGGTGGGTGGGCACCATTCTGCCATCTCTCCCCATCGGTCCCTCTGTCTGGTTGGGACCCTCATATGAATGGACCGAACAGATCGGCCCTTCTGTGCCGAGCATCTTCTGTGCTCGAGATTTCGCCCCAGCGTAAATCTCGGAGCTCGCCGCGTGGGGCTCGGCAGTGCCCGTGGCCTCTTTCCTGAGAGTCTGACCGCTGGCCACTGAGGATGCCGCCGCAGAGACACCGGACCCGGGGGCAGTGGCTGACAGGGTGGGCTCAGGGGTGGTGCTTGGGCAGAAATGGGGGGTGGACGCTTCCTCCGAGGACCTGTCGGAGGAATAAGGCCGTCGTCCTCTGTGGGACGTCGGCCTCGGGCCCGGTGCCCAGCTTGCACGCCACAGACGCCAACCCGCGTGTTTCTGCTCCTGGATCATCCGAGGTGGGGTTTGTCTTAGAGGAAACATGGAGCCCTAAGTATGTGGGCAGACTGGGCTGGCAGGGCCGATGGGCCCATCTGGGGGCCTAAGAGGCTGAGGAAACCTCTGCCAACTTTTGAGAAATGGCTTAAAAGCGGGGATCTCAGAACTTTCCAGTACTCAGGTGTCGGGGTGGGTGGGGGGGCGGCTGATGGCGTTCGGAGCCATGTAGGGCAGGACATAGGCGGATGTGAGGCCAGGGGGTGTGTAGACACACACACTAATGTGACAGGACATGACTAGGATTCTTCTAGAATTTTCTAGACTCTGTGCAGCTGCCTGTCCCCCTTTACCCAGTGTACACCCTCCTTCCTCCCCTGGACAGCCCAGGGAGGGGGCGCCCCAGGCCCTGGAGCGGGGGCCCCTCCTGATTCTGTCTCTGGTCTGTCTGCAGGGGGAACTGGATTGGCGAAGCCCCCTACAAAACCGGCCGGCCCTGCTCCGAGTGCCCGCCCACCTACGGGGGCGGCTGCAAGAACAACCTGTGTTACCGAGGTAGGACGTGACCCCTAGGAGTGGGTGACCCCTGGGACATGACCTCTGCTGGGGTCCCGGAGAGGTGTGGGAAAACGGGGAGCCTGAGCACTGAGGTCAGGGCGCCCCTCCGCATTCCCCTGCTCTGTGCGGCGTGGAGTGGTGTGCAGCGCCGTCTCCAGGGTCGGGGCTCAGCCGCCCCGCGCCGCCCCCAGCAGGCATCCCCCGTGGCCACGACCCGAGCTTATGGTGGACGCGCACCTGTGGCCGCTATACTTGGTGCCCGCGGTCCGCTGTAACAAACAAGAAACATAAAGCACTTGACGAGACCATGGCCATTGACCTCCAGGCAGGGGTTACCCCCGGGTCGTCAGCCTCCTTCCTTCCGGTCCGGCCGCCTACCCGCTTCACCTGGCCTGTCGCCAGTGTTCACGGTTCCCTTCCTCCCCCGGCTCGGGCAGGACCCAGCTTTTGGCGGCTGTGGGTTTTCCGCGGGTGCGGCCGCCTGGGGATGGCCGCCCCTCAGGAGGTTTCCGCCTTCCCCGCCGCTGTAAGTAACGCGTGAGTTTGGTGCCTGAAGTGTTGCCACGTTTCCCAGGAGGGCGGAACTGGGCCAGAGGGGCCTGGCGGGGGGCTGTGTTTGAGATGTTTTCACGTGGCCGGGTCCGCGGGTCCTGTGACAGCAGAGAGGGGCCTCCCGGAGGCGTGGGCGTGCTGGAGGGGACGTGAATCTAGGGAATCTGGGTGCGGAAACGGGCACTAGGGTGGGGTGCCGGGCCCGGTCGAGGCCCTGTCGTCCCGGCCAGCTGATCACGGCTGTGCCTGCCCCTTGTGGGCGGGCGGGGGAGGGAAGGGAGTGGCAAGGACCTGGATGTGTGACAGGGCTGCCGTGCCGCAGCCTGGGTGGCGTGTCCTCCGCGGGCGGCTGAGTGTCCGGGGGCGGACTCTGAGGCTGCCTCTCAAACCCCTCGGTCACTCTGCCCACCAGGAAACAGGCACAACGACACTGGTCCTTCCTAGGGCACCTCAGGCTCCAGTCCCCGTGCCTGGTGTGAAGGCACTGAGGGCCCGCTGCGTGCAGGGCGTTGCCGGGTGGGGCCCGTGGGGGTGACCATGGGTGGACACTGCTGGCCCTGCCTCCCGGGGCCTGAGGCCCAGCGGGGTCATTGCCACGAGCAGGGACGTGTGTCTCCCCAGGGAAATAGCTGATGCCACGGGGCTTATAGCGGGAGCATCGACTGTCTTCTGGTAGGGTCAGGACGGCCTCCCCAGCAGGTGACCTTTGTGGAGGTAGACGCAGCCTCAGGGTGAGAGAAGGGAAGGGTGCTCCTGCAGGGAAGGGTGTTCCCTCAGGGAAGGGTGCTCCCACAGGGATGGGTGCTCCCCACGGGGAAGGGTGCTCCCTCAGGGAAGGGTGCTCCCACAGGGAAGAGGGTCCTCCTCAGGGAAGGGTGCCTCACGGGAAGGGCAGGTGCTCCCACGGGAAGGGTGTCCTAATAGGAAGGGTCCTCCTCAGGGAAGGTGCTCCTCATGGGAAGGGTCCCCTCAGGGAAGGGTGTTCTCACAAGGAAGGGTCCTCCCCTGTGGGAAGGGTGCTCCTCACAGGGAAGGGCGCCCTGGCAGAGAAGTATGCTCCTGCTAGGAAGGGTTCTCCCTCAGGGAAGTGTGCTGCCTACAGGGAAGGGTGCTCTCCACAGGGAAGGGTGCTCCCGCAAGGAAGGGTACTCCTCACAGGGAAGGATGCTCCCCCCGGAAGGGTGCTCCTGCAGGGAAGGGTGCTTCAGCCGGGAACTGTGTTCCCACAGGGAAGGGTGCTCCCCTGGGCAGGGTGCTCTCCACAGGGAAGGGTGCTCCCGCAAGGAAGGGTACTCCTCACAGGGAAGGATGCTCCCCCCGGAAGGGTGCTCCTGCAGGGAAGGGTGCTTCAGCCGGGAACTGTGTTCCCACAGGGAAGGGTGCTCCCCTGGGCAGGGTGCTCTCCACAGGGAAGGGTGCTCTCCCCCGGGCAGGGTGCTCCCCCGGGCAGGGAAGAGAGCCCCCAGCTGTGTCTGGAGCCGTGTGGACGGCGTGGTCAGGAGCCCAGGAGACGGGAGGTCTCGTGAACTGCGGTCTCGTCCGCCCGCCCACCCCTCTTCTCTGTCTCGGGGGCTCCGCACGCTTGTGTTCAGTGAGCCCGCCGGGTACCCCCACTCGGAGTCCCGCACTCACGAGACCCGCGTGGGCTTTCGGGCCCCGCACACCGGCTTTGACCTCCGTTCCTGCAGGGGGACCCTGGGCGGGCGGCCTCCTCCCTCTGAGCCTCAGTCTCCCTGCCTGCAAGCGGGGGTCGCGGCAGTACGAGCTAGCGGGGGGAGGCTGGCCCCCGGGTGCGTCGGCCTTCCCTGAGTCCCTGGCGGGCAGGGCCTGTGGGGGTGAGTCCCCCGCAGACCCCCAGTGCTGATTCGGGGACCGCGAGGGAAGGGCGCCCCCGGCCCTCCCGCTGTGCTCTGCTCAGGCCGATCGCATCACAGGACTGTTTTCAGAGCGCGTCGGCCCCTCGTGAGGGGCTCCAGGCGCACAAGCCACGGCCGCCCGGGCTATGGGGCATCTCTACTGTCACTGGCGGTGTCTACTCCGGCACGCCGCTCGCTCCCTTTGTGCCTCAGTTTCCCCATCTGTAGCAGCGACAGTCGGGGTCCGTCTGTGGAAGCTTTGCTGGGAAGACGCAGACAGAAGGATGGGGGTGGCTTCCCATCGGCAACCTGCTCGTAACGCTTGACGACCACGCTCCTCACCCCCCCGGAGGGGGAGCGGGAGGTGGGACCGCACTCCTCCGCTTGCTCGGGGTCCAGCCTGGCAGACTCCTTCTCCTTCTTGGAAACACAACTCTGGTGTCACACCTCCTCCAGGGAGGTGTCCCTGATTGCACAGGCAGTGCACCTGCTTCTGCGCTCTTAACCGTACCGACTCTCCTTGAGCCCTGGTCACCTGTGGTTACAAGTGCACTTCACTCTGGGGCCTCTGAGGCCACGTAGCAGATGCGTGCTGCCCGCCGTCGGAATGCGCACGTCCCCCGGCACCCACAGAGGGTCCTTTTCAAAGCACAGATGCACACAAAGTCACCTCAGATGCCGGGTTACCCACCCAATGAGGCCTTTGTACTTGCTTCTTTATTTTTGGTGGAAAATTCCCAACTTCGCCTGGCAGGGCTCCCCGCTTTCCTGGCCACCCGTGCAGAAAGTCCCCTCTAAGCCAGCTTACCTGCGTAAGCTACTTAATAGGCGTTTATTGAGGGTGTCTGGCAAGGCCTTGATCTATAATGGAGATAGAGCAGGGATAAAGGTAGATCATGAGAGAAGTTTCCGTCCCTCCGGCCTGAAACCCGGAGCCTGTGTGGCGGTCAAGGACATGGGCTTCCAGGAAGGACAGTCTGCCTCTCAACTGTGTGAATGTGGGCGGGTAGCTTAGCCTCCCCGGGCCTCGGTTTCCCTGTCTGTGAAATGGGGCTGCTCATGCCTCCTGGGGAGACAGGAAGGCACACCGGGGAAGGACCCGGCCCTGAAAATGGTTTGCGGTCAGTAAACGTTAGCCATGAGCTCCGTCTCTACCTGCAGCCGCGGGAGAATGTAGGCAGCGCTGTGCGCCCTGAGGCCCAGGGCTGGACGGTGTGCACAGTAACCCTGCAGTGAACTTGGGCGCGGAATTTCCCCAGCCCCGCACTGCTCCACACAGGGGACCTTAATTAGGATCGCTCAAATACAGCCTGTCCCCTGGGTAAGCATGCCACTTTTCATGTGTGCGTCCGAGGGCGAGGACCGTCTGCCCGTTTTCTTAAATAGTGAGCCCTCAAATGCTTCAGACGGCTTTCCCAAACTATATTCGGCTGAATAAAGCCGCGATTATGAGGTATAAAGATCCGAAAGGCCAGTGGAAGAAAACGCGGCTCATTCCAGGGATAGCTCTGGCTTTCGGCGAAGGGCAAACCTGAATAGCGACATTGAGCGGACCAGACACAGAGGCAAACCCAGGGTCTTCGTAAAGAGCTCACCTAGAGCTTTTGGCTACACAGGCTGCTGTCAGAATTCCCGTCTTGAATGCCTTTAAACTTAGCTGGGACCTTTTTTTTTTCCTTTTTCCCCCAAAGAAATGATTCTTTAAGAGTTAGCTCATCCTTCATTCAGCGAATTTTGCTGGGCAAAATTGTTGTGCTGAGCTGGATGGGGGGAGGGGGGAGGGAGGAGGAGGGAGGAAGGGAGGGGGAGGGGAGTGAAACCGGCTCTCTCCTGGTCCCAGGGAGTTGGCAGCTGCGGGAGGGGCAGGTGGTGGTGACCTCACACCTGTGACCAGGGCTCTGATAAGGACAGCGCTTGGGCTCAGGACCTGAATTCCTCCCCCTCCCTTTTATTTTATTTTGTACTTATTTATTTTAAGTATATATTTATTTATTTATATTTATTTTTTTAATGTTTTATTTATTTCTAGGAGAGAGAGAGAGAGAGAGAGAGAGAGACAGCGTGAGCAGGGGAGGGTCAGAGAGAGAGGGAGTCACAGACTGAAACAGGCTCCAGGCTCGAGCTGGCAGTCAGCACAGAGCCCGACGCGGGGCTCGAACCCACGAACCGCGAGATCATGACCCAAGCGAAAGTCGGACGCTTAACCGACTAAGCCACCCAGGCGCCCCTCCCCCTCCCTTGTAAATCCCACCCGCTCCCCTTGCCCGAGGGACTGGCCAGGGAAACAGGTGCAGAGGACCCCAGCCTTGAAAAGCATCTGAGACTTCGCCCCTCATTTGCATGCATGATTTGCATAGCTAACATCGCCCTCATTTGCATGCATGATTTGCATAGCTACGAAACACTTGGTCCCCCTTTGGAGAACAGAGTTTGTTACTCCTAAGGCAAGAGAAGCAAGAAGGAGAGGAGGGGGTGCTCGCCAGGACTTGAATTCCAGTCCGGTGCCCAGGGAGACCAGGGAGGCTCCGCACGTCATCCTCACTGGGGAGGGGGGGCTCCAAGGCAGCGATTTCCGGCTCTGGTGCACGAGCGCCCCTCGGGGACGGGGGTGCACGTTGTGAAGCTGGGACGGCTTCCCCGGCAGAGGCACGCCGCGGTCAGCCCTACACAGGGCCACGCAAGCAAATAAAAACAGCAAGACTTTTCTGGGCATTGGCGGGACTTGACGGCTCCGTACGGTGGCGGCTGAGGGTGGGTTCTGAGGAGGGGCTGCCGGTTGTTGTTCAGGATGAAAACTCGGCGGTGCACCTGATGCTTCGAAGAAATGGAGTTTGGTGAATTCGCAGGTTTTAAAACCCGGGGGGGTCACGGTCGAGGTCGGAGGAGTGCATGGATCGGGGTGAGGTGGCTCTGCGTTCAGCCCGGAGTTCGGGGCTCGGCTGGCTGTGTGTGATTTGGTGCCAAGAAAGGCGTGGAGTCGGTTGAGCAGAGAGTCACAGGCGCGCAGAAGGGACCAGACTGCCGGTGGCCGGGCGCAGCACCGTCCAACGACACCGACTCGGAGCCGCGTGCGCCGCGGCGGGCGCAGAGACGAGGAAGGACCCAGCTCGGGGGCACCGTGCCAGTCAGGGGGACCCGGCGAGGCAGCCTCCCGAAGCCGAGTCGCGGAGCAGGTGGCGGCGGGCGGGGGGAGGTAAGACACGCCAGTGTGGCCTCCTAGGCGCGGGCACCGGGCCCGGCATCTCTGGGCGGCCCCGCCGCTCCCGGGTCCACAGCAGACACCGCGAGCAGGGAGCCGGCCGCCTCGCCTCAGCCGGTGGCGTGTCCCCGGGCCGGCCCCCTGCCCGAGTGGAACTTTCTCTCTGCCGCCGAATCGGGTCTTGTGAACGTGAGCCGCGAACAAGCTCAGCGTCCCAGTGGCCGTTGCCGTGCCCCCCGCCCAGCCCCCGCCACCCCGCGAAGTGCGTTTCCGTCAAATCCTTCGTGTGACCTTTCTCCCCCTCTCTGCTGTTAAGAAGAGACTTTCGTCCCCAAACCCGAGACGGACGACATGAACGAGGTGGAGGTAGTTCCCGTCCAGGAGGAGAATCACGTCTGGGTCCAGCCGAGGGTGACCAGACCCACGAAGCCCAAGAAGGAGGCCGCGGTGAACTACATGAGTGAGTGGGGGCCGTCCTCCGCCCCGGGCGCCTCTGCAGGGGTGGGGGAGAGGAGGGGCGCCGCGGGGTGGGGAGGGCTCCGAGTCGGCAAGCAGCGGGGACACCGGCGGGGTGTCCCCCTGGCGGCGGGGGGGGGCTGTAGCTGCAAATCATGGCTCTGAGACGGTTTTCAAAAAGGATATATATATTTTTTAATGTTTTATTTATTTCTAGGAGAGAGAGAGCAGCGTGAGCAGGGAGGGTCAGAGAGAGAGGGAGTCACAGACTGAAACAGGCTCCAGGCTCCGAGCTGGCAGTCAGCACAGAGCCCGACGGGGCTGGAACCCACGAACCGCGAGATCATGACCCAAGCGAAAGTCGGACGCTTAACCGACTAAGCCACCCAGGCGCCCCTAAAAAGGATATTTTTAAGCGATTTCAAAAGCAAGTGCTATGGGAGGGGCGCTCGGGGACCATCCCCGCCAGGCAGGTGTTTCAAGGTTAGACCCTGTCCTTCCAAAGGGGGCCTGGGCTGAAACTGCTCCCCTGGAGGTGGCGAGCCGCCCGGGCCCCGCTCCGGTGGCTCCGGCCCTTCTTTGCCACCTACTGGCTGGTGCCTCGGACCCTCACTGGGCCCTTTGAGACTTGGTTTGCTCATCCATAAAAGGGGGCAATAAGGCCCATTTAGGGTTGCCGTGAGGGCCGTTTGCAGTAACGGGGGCCACCCAGTGTCCGCCCCGAGGTCATCACCGCAGTGCCGCCCACGGCTGATCTCCGCCCCCCCAGGGCTCCTGGAAGTCTCCAAACGCAGAATATTGTCACGCTTTCCCCTCTCCTGCCCTTTGGATGCACTCAGCTCTCGGGTCTGCCTCTGCCGGCCCTCCTGCCCTGGCTGGAGCCCAGGGTTCGATTTCCCCGGTGCCGCAGCTTTCCTGAAGCTTCAGGGCCCCGGGGGGGCGGGGGGCGGGGGCGGGGGGGGCCTCACTGGCACGCAGGCCTGGGCTGTCCACTCGTGGTCGTCTGTTTCCCCCCAAGCCTCAAACCGCATAAAACCCGGCTCACCCTGAGCAGGGCCCAGCTCGTGCTCGCCTTTCTCTGAAGCCCCCCACCGCCCGCCGTTTTTTCATCTGCTCTCTCCCTGCCCTGCCCTGCCCTGCCCCGCCCACCCAGCCCCTGTCTTCTCGGACGGAACTTCAGCCCCCTTCATCACTCTGTAGCCTTCTTTCACCAGAAAATACACCGACGTGCTTGTCTGTCCAGAAGTTAAAATGGTTCCTTTAAGAAAATAATAATTAAAAATTATAACACAAATGTCTTTTTTTTTTTTTTTTTAAATCAGAGAGGGGTGCCTGGGTGGCTCAGTTGGTTAAGCACCCGACTTCGGCTCAGGTCATGATCTCATGGTTCGTGGGTTCGAGCCCTGCGTCGGGCTCTGTGCTGACAGCTCGGAGCCTGGAGCCTGTTTCAGATTCTGTGTCTTCCTCTCTCTCTGACCCTCCCCTGCTCACGCTGTCTTTCTCTCTGAGATAAATAAAACATTAAAAAAATTTTTTTAAATAAATAAAATAAGAGAGACAGATCAAGAAACAGCATTTTTTAATGTTTATCCACTTTTGAGAGAGAAAGAGAGAGAACAAGTTGGGGTAGGGAGAGAGCCAGAGAGCAAGCGAGCAAGCGAGATCTGGAGAAGGCCAGAGAGAAAGGGAAAGACAGAGAATCCCAAGCAGATTCCATGTTGTCAGCACAGCGCCTGACACGGGGCTCAGACTCATAAACTGTGATTTCATGACCTGAGCTGAAATCAAGAGTCGGGTGCTTAACTAACTGAGCCCCCAGGTGCCCTAATAATAAGTCTTTTTGACAAACTGTAACCCCTCACCAGGCTTCTGATGCGTCCTTATAAGACAAACAAGAAAGTGAAGCTTGACAGAAGTAGTCTTGGCTGGAGAAGGCCCGTAAGGCCCACCCTCCAGAACCTTCTGGGGCTTCAGGGCACTTGGTACCCAGCCTCCCCTCCATAGCTCCATGCACGTTCTCAGTTAATGCTCACAGTTGGGGCGCCTGGGTGGCTTAGTCGGTGAAGCGTCCGACTTTCGCTTAGGTCATGATCTCGCGGTTCGTGGGTTCAAGCCCCGCGTTGGGCTCTGTGCTGACTGCCAGATCAGAGCCTGGAGCCTGTTTCAGAGTCTGTGTCTCCCTCTCTCTCTGACCCTCCCTTGCTCACGCTGTCTCTCACTATCCTAGAAGTAAATAAAAATATTAAAAAAAAAAAATGCTCACAGAAACAGCACCCATCCCCACTTCCCATCTGCAGAAACTGATCCCCACACGGGGAAGGGACATATACCAGGGCGCTGCTATTATTAAGGGGTAGGTCTGGGATTCGAAGCTCACAGCTGCAGCTCGCAGCCATCAGGCAGTGCTCCTAGTCAGGTTGTGGCCCGGATTCCAGAATGTTCCAGAAAGTTCTTCGGAGTGGGGGAGGGGGTCTCTTCGCTCCCACTGATGCTCCTGCTTCTGTGACGTGTATTTCTGCATCTCTCCTCTAGCCCAAGTTGTCAGGTGTGACACCAAGATGAAGGACAAGTGCAAAGGATCCACGTGCAACAGGTGAGGCCTGGCCGCACCCCTCCCTCGCCACCGACGCCTACAGCCCTTGGAAGCATGTGCCGCGGGCTGTGGGTCATGTCACGGTCACTCCGTGCTGGCCACCCGAGCCAAGCTGGGGGGAGACTCAGGGGAGAATGTTCTCTACTTTGTGCACAGTAGCTGTGCCGGGTCGAGCCGGATGCCAGCCAGGCTTGTCCTGTCAGAGCTAGACCGGCCACGGCGCCTCAGCTCCCTCCGACGGCCGCTGTTGATTGCCCAAGCCCGAGCTTCTTGACCTCAGCGTTCCTGACATTTCGGGCCAGATCGTTCTTTGCACGGCAGGCCGCTGAACGGTGGGTGTTCTGGCCTCATCCCGCCGGACGCCAGGAGCACCCCCACCTCAGTCGGGATGCCTCAAAGTGGCTCCAGAAATGGCCCGGTGTTCCCTGAGGGCTGCAGTCAGTCCCAGTTGGTAGCCTTCGACCAGGGAGTTGGCCCAGGCTCTGGGGATCCTCTCAGCTGCACAAATATTCCAGCAAAGTGTTTCATCTCTGGCGGGGAGGACGGGGCCGAGTCACGGATGCCCTGGGCTCTCGGTCCAGAGAGAACGCCGGGCTGTAGATGTGCCGTAGACACGGAGGTCTTGCGTGGCTGGGGCTCCATTCTGCCTGCTGTGCAGAGGGGGTCACCGGGTGGCCCGGGTCCTGTGTGGCGAAGGCTCGGGGGGGAGGGGCTGGGAGCGGACAGCGTGAGCCGGCACCGTGGGCCGTGGACGGGCCCAGCTAGACGGCGGTGTAACTGGACTCCTCCCTGGAGGAGGAGGTGCCAGTATGGCCCCCCAGTGGGGTGACTCCGTCCGGCGGAAGGAGTCACCTAGAGTCGTCCATCCGGAGGCCGGAGAGCGTTTGCCAAGAGGCTGGCTTTGGTTTGGGTGAGGCGGCCGCTAGGCTGCTCTATCAGGCAGCGCACGGCCCCCGCGTGCCGCGGCCACATGAGGGACACCGGGCTCGTGGTCATAAACCCGTGTCTGCGGTAGAGCCGCGAGGCCCATCCCCTGTGGGTCCTGGTGTCCATTCATCTAAAGGTGAGTCGTGCTACTTGGCGCATGCGCCACAAAGCAAAGGTAGCATGTCCTCCTTTGTACCCTGGGGACTTGGAGTTCGGTTGCTGGGAGGGCGCATCGCGGGGACTTCGGCAGAGCGTCCCAGGGTGAGGTCGCCCGAGGGCCAGCAGGTACCGAAGAAGTGAAGGCAGCCAGTTTGTGGGCCGATAAGCAAACGCAGCGGCAACAATGGGTCGCGGAGCGACTCGCGCGCGGTGTAAGGGCACGTTTGCGTGGCTCCTGAGTCACCAGAACGCTGAGTTGTCCCTTCGCGGTGACGTGGCTTTCTGTGCCGCGAGCTCGTTAGGAGAGCATCACGCCTGGGTCGTCAGTGGGGAAAAATGACGGGGTTTGGAGGATATCCGTCAGATAGCATCCAGAAAGTTCCAGAGTCGGGGTAGATGGGACCTCCTCCTCGCGAGCAGGGAGAAGGCAGGGGTCCAGCCACACGAAGGCCACTAGAGGCCTCCTGGCAGGAACTCCGACTCCCCCACCTGCAATGCAGGAGCGTCCACAGTCGGCCTCCTGAAGTCAGCCCGTGCCCTGGCTCATCGGTTTTCTGTACTGGCTGCTTTTACAATCATAGCGTTTCCTGAGCCTTCTTTTCTCCCCCTGACTTCAAAAACTATTCTTGTGCATTGTAAGTAACTCAGGAAAACGCCAGCACCGCCACCCGAGTTTCGAGAAAGAACGAGAGATCCCAGCATTTCCGTGATAGCCGTAGGGACTTGATATGGCTCCCTTTCCGTCTTCCCTCCGTGCACTGGGGACACTTGCGCAGCTGATGCATGCTGTGCGCCGTCGTTTTAAGACATTCCAAAGTCAGATGTTTTCCAAAACCCTCATTTCTCGCGGACGCATCACACGCTAACATACGGCCACGCAAAACTGTGTCTGGCCCTTCCTTCGACAGCGCCAGCCTCCTCCTGTGGTTTCAGTGGATCCCGAACATTTGGAAGAGCACGTGGGCCCGACTTCGGGCCTGGGTTAGACACTTACAGAAACTTTAAGGATTGAAAGATATGAATTGATAAGGCTTGCTGGAAAGGTGAATTTATGCATTTTCGTGGGCATGAATGTCATCACCGAATTTTCTCCTATTAAAAAAAAAAACCCCTTGGAATCTGACACCTAGAAAGGGGCGTGTCCTTTCAATTTGCATCTTCTTTGATGACTGATATCGGAGGATTTTTGTTTTGGTGCCTTTGAAGCCACTGGCTTTTATTCTGTGAATTGTCCATTGGGATCTCTGCCTTCAACATGAATCTCTTTTTTCTTTAATTTTTAATGTTCATTTATTTTTGAGAGAGAGAGAGCGCGCGAGAGAGCGCACGAGTGGGGGAGGGGCAGAGAGAGGGAGACAGAATCTGAAACAGGCTCCAGGCTCTGAGCTGTCGGCACAAAGCCCGACACGGGGCTCGAACCCACGAACCGTGAGATCGTGGCCAGAGCCGAAGTCGGACGCTTAACCGACCGAGCCGCCCAGGCGCCCCTGCCTCCAACATGAATCTTAAACAGGTGAAAAGAAGGTCCAATTGCATCTGTACTGGTGTTTATGTGACTATGACCTTCACCTGGGTCAGTCGTGACTCTCTTGACAACAGCGGATCCTGCTTCTGTCCGGTGTTAGTAATTGAACCTTTGAAGGAGCAAAACCCCAATAAATGCCTGGTGGGATGCCGTCGGCACGTTCCGCTGTGAGAGTGGTTTGCTTTCCTCCCCGCCAGGTACGAGTGCCCGGCGGGCTGCCTGAACAGCAAGGCGCAGGTGTTCGGGACTCTCTTTTACGAAAGCGTAAGTAGCCCGTGGGCTCCCAACGCCCGTGGGTACGGGGCACTGCGGGTTTTCACACGAGGAGGCTTTCCTGCCTCCCTGTCAGTCCGAGAGCTGGTCTGCGCCTGTCTCTGGGCTCGCAGACAAGGCCACTTTGGGGAACTGGGGGGCCCCTCGCGCAGGTCAGTCTCCGTGTTAGACGTTAACAGGCTCCGCTGGGTGGGGAGAAAAGGGGCCGTTTGTCGCTGTTCTTAGTTCGTAAAGCGCCTCGGATGGGTTTTCCTGGATAAGCAGCCCCAGGAGCAAAGAGGGGTCCTAGGGAGAGGTGAGAGCAGCAGTGGGGTGAGCTTTGGATCGCTGTTTTGGCTTTTTGCGGGTGGAGGACAAACACGGGGCACCCGAAGCAGCCTGCACAGAGCTTAGTGCCGATGCACTTACGCTCTCCCTTCCCGCCCCCCAGTCGTCCAGCATATGCCGGGCCGCCATTCACTACGGCATCCTGGACAGCAAAGGTGGCCTGGTGGATGTCACCAGGAACGGGAAGGTCCCCTTCTTCGTCAGGTCTGAGAGGAATGGCGTGGAGTCTCTGAGGTAATTCTTCTGGGCTCAGGGCTCCTGGGCGCTTTTTTTTTTCCTGGTTATGAAAGTATTGCCGACATTTTGAAAAGTACCAAACGATAGGAAGCAGCGGGGGAAAACTATCATGACGAACTTGAACCCTTAGCTCGCAAATCACCCCGTAGGCAGTTGGCCATCTCGCCCGCGTGGGTTTTCTGAGTGTGTGTCTCATTGTTTAATTTGGCTGAGTTGCGACTCTTGCTTTTCCTCACGTCCTGGAGTTGATAGGTTGGGTAGCAGTTTTGTCTTCCTAGAGAATGAGGCTTTTCATTTTTAAAACAATATTTACTTTTTTTTTAATGTTTTATTTATTTCTGAGAGTGTGAGAGAGAGAGCGTGAGCAGGGGAGGGTCAGAGAGAGAGGGAGACACAGACTCTGAAACAGGCTCCAGGCTCTGAGCTGGCAGTCAGCACAGAGCCCGACGCGGGGCTCGAACCCACGAACCGCGAGATCATGACCTAAGCCGAAGTCAGATGCCCAAGTGACTGAGCCACCCAGGCGCCCCTACTTTTTTTTTTTTTCCAAGATCCTGTTTTTTGGGGAAGATCTGTGGATGGCTGTGGGGCACTGTCCTCCCCAGCCTGATTTTCCGGGGAGGCCACATCGCACTGTCCCTAGAATCAGAGGCACAGAGTAACTGGGGAGCACAGAGCCCCAACAGGGGCCAGACAGACTTGGCTCGCCCCCCTCAGCCCTGCTCCGTGACCTTGGGCCCGTTTTGTCATCCCTTCTGGGTGGCAGCCTCGCTGGGGAAAGGGGGGGCCAATCCTAGGACACAGATGGGCAGCAGGAAGCCAATTTCTTAAATAATGCACACCTCCCCCCAAGAGTCGCTCGGAAAGGCGTGTTGCCCAGAGCCCCTGGAACGGCTCCCCTGCCCCGGAGTCCCCTCCCCCCACCGAGGACCCAGTGCCTGGCCCGGCAGGGACATGGGGGGGCCCTGCCCCAGCTCCCCACCTCCCCCCGTCAGTGCCTGTCCCAGGGCCTGCGGCGAGGGTCACAGCGACCAGAGCGTCCTGTGTGTTCCGGAGAGTTCCACGCAGAACATTTCAAAACCCGCATGAGTCATCCCCCTTTGAAAGGTCTGGTTCTTCAGGAGATTTTGCAACATCCCCTCCTCGTCTCGGCCGGGGACGCGGGGCTGTGTAAGCACCGAGCAAGGATGTCCAAACGGAAGCAGAGAATGCGCTCTTGAGGCCCGGTGACCCGCCGCGGGCCGCCGCAGGGGCTCAGCGCGGGCACCGAGGGCGCTGTGGGCTGGCCAGGGTCGCGCCCCGCGCGGCCTGCACTCCTGCCCCGGAGCCCAAGCCACGACGGGGTCCTGCCGGCGTCCAGCTTTGCGTCTGGAGCGAGATTCTTCACATCTTGGGGAGTTTCGGACCTCGAGACAAAGCAAAGCTGAGCCCTATTTTCTCCAGCCTCTCACTGAAACGTAGTGTTTCCAGCTGGCAAAGCGTTTGTCCCAAACGGGGTAGTGGTAGCGGCCTCAGCGACTCACGGGGGAAACCTGGTGGCCGGAGGGGTCTGGGAACCATGTCTGCTGTCATTACCTTGAAAAGACTGTGGCTTGAAGACCCGCATTCACAAGGGAGCAGAGATGTTACTCAAATGAAGATTCATGTTTCTAATGTTTGTTCATCTCGAGAGCGGGCGTGGGGAGGAGGGGCAGAGAGACCGGGAGCCGGGTTCCGAGGATCCGAAGCAGCTCCGGGCTGACAGCAGGGAGCCGGATGCAGGGCTTGAACTCACAAACCCTGAGATCAGGACCTGCGCGGAGGTCGACTCAACCAACTGAGCCGCCCAGGCGCCCCGCAAATTCGTTTCAATACTTTGAGAATGATCCCACTAATCACGGATTTCCTTTCTGAGCTTCATTTAAAAGTCCTTATTTAAAAGGACACCAGGCTGCCAGAGGGGTTTCTGACACAAAGTAGGTTGACCACGTTCTAGAATGTTCTTGGGGCTTTCAAGCTTCTTGGAAACCGGTAGGAAATTAGAAAGTTGAGGTGGCCGCAATGAAACAAACGCAAGAGGAACCCTGCACTTCTACAAACAATTCTGTTTGCATTTACCTCCTGTTTTCTCTCCCAGCAAGTACAAGCCTTCCAGCTCGTTCATGGTGTCAAAAGTAAAAGGTAAGCTGGCCAGTCTTTTTTTGTTTTTTTTTTTTAACACGTGACTGTCATACACAGGTTATCTTGGGTTTCCCTGGACGTTTTGTTCTCCTTAGCTGTTGACTTAATGTGAATTCTGCCTCTTAACCCTGTGGGTTCTCAGGATCATAAAGGATTTTTAAAGCACTTCCTGACAACGTCGATTCTGTAACTAGTTTCTAAACATGCCTGCACCTGGCATCGGCCCCGAATCGCCACACCAGAAACCGAGGCCTGGGGTTCCCGGCTGAATGTCCCAGAAATCCTAATGCCTGGGGCCGGAGCGGCTAGCATCTTGCAGAGGGAGAGCCGGCTCTGTTGGTCGGTGGTGGTGGGTGGAGTGTTGAGGATTCTGAAGCCTCCTCCTGGGCCCCTCGGGAAACAGGCCTTGATAGATTAGTCATGTCTGCCGTGAAGGACAGAGGGAAACCGGAGGAAGCTCGTACACACACGTGCCCTCTCTGGCCTGGGGTGCGTTCACTTGGCGGGGGAGGGCGTACCCCTGGGTGCCATCCCATGGGCAGAAGTGGGGCTGTGGGTGCTAGTTGTGCAGATTGAGCACTTGACTGGGACGGTCTCTGGCCAGCAGAGATGCCCGGGGGGGCCCCCCTGCCCGGCCCCTTCCTCGGGAAACTGGCCCCAGAGCCCCTTCCTTTGGGAAAGCCGTTCCTGTCACTGGCCCTGGATGCAAGAATATCTTGCTAGATGTCTTCGTTTTTCCCTTATTGTAAAAATAATGCCTACTTATTGCAGATAATTTTAATAAATTTAAAATACAAAGAAGCATTTAAAAAAGAGAGTTTGATCCAGATTCCACCACTTAGAGATCATCTTGTGAACGTTTTGGTGGACAGCTTTGTAGGTGTTTTCCCTCTGATGAAGAGTATATGCCCTGGGAATACATTGATAGACTTTCAAAAATTGAAATGGAATTGTTTGGTGACCTGATTTTTTTTTTTCTTCCAAATAATAGTGTATCAGGAAGATGCTTCTGTGTCTTAAAGTGGTGTTCTAAACCCAATTTTAATGACCTCCCTGCATTCCATGATAATAAGTTTCCATGATAATTGGTGTACTTGAACCAATCCCCTCTGCCGGATTCCTTCATGGATCCCCAACCCACCCAAATGATAGGCTGGACCACGGGCTGGTGAACTACCACCCCCAGGGGCAAATCCCACCTGCCCTCTATCTTTGTAAATAAAGTTTTATTGGCACACAGCCACGCCCATCATTTACATGTCCTCTGTAACTGGTTTCCACCGCAAGGGCAGAGTTGAGTGGTTACAGCATCGTCCGTGGGGCCCCTGAAGCCAGACGTATTTGCCCTCTGGCCCTTGAGGAAGAGTTTGCCGAGCCCCAGACTAGCTGAAGACCCGCTGTCCGAGAGCACAGGTGGCCGGTATTAGAGCCCTTGTTACCTCTGTTGTTTAAACGCAGCATGTGACCTTGAAGAGCTCTAGACTGGGAATCAGAAACCAGGCCTCCCCGCCTCTGTTTCCTCCTCTGTATAATTAGAATAATACCTTCTGTGCAGACAGATAAGGCAGGTGAACAGCTTTAACCCCGGAAAGCAAACGAAAGGTGCCATCGGTCCTATGCGGACCCGTTCAGGCCATGGGGCGTCTCATCCCTCGAGGGCCCCGAGGTGAGACCCAGCCCTGCCGGGGCGCCTGCGGGCTTCTCCTCCCACGTGCTCGAAGCCCCCGGAGCCTCTAGGACCTGGTTGTCTGGTGTCCGTTTCCTAGGCTGGTAGCCGGAGCCCCGGGCTCGCCGGCGACCTGACCGTTTGCCATCGTGTCCTTGTCCCCAGTGCAGGACGTGGACTGCTACACCACCGTTGCTCAGCTCTGCCCCTTCGAGAAGCCGGGGACCCACTGCCCAAGGTAAGACTCTCGTGTCTGGCTTCGTAAACGCAGGGGCAGGGAGAAGGACGCCTCCTGCTGCGTTGGGGGCAGAGGAGACACCAGGTTCTAGATGTGGCCCCTCCTGCTTGTCAGCCCTGGCTGCGGGGTGGGATGGCCTGAGGGGCATCCAAAGACCCCGCCCAGACCCCCGAGATCGGGGCCTCCCGGAGCGGCCCAGTAGGGCGGAACCATTAGTGGCCCTTCGTGGTGCCACGTCTCCCCTTTAAGTCAGCTCCTTGATTCTTGGACTTGATCTGTGGCCTTTCCTATGGATCATTTTAGAACCAGCCCCTTCTACCCCAGCTTTTCGGAGGCGTGGTTTGCGCACCGTCAGATCCGCCCGTCGCAAGCGCACAGTTCGCACAGTTCGATGTGTCTTGACAAATGTACCCAGTCATGCGGTCACCACCGCGATCAAGGCAGGGGACGTTTTCATCACGCCAGAAAGTTCCCTCGGGGTCGCCCCTCTCCCTCCACCGCCCCCCGCCCCTACGTCCCTGCCAACCACTGGTCTGCTTTCTGTCACCGTAATTTTGCCTTTTCTAGCATCCCCCGTACACAGAACCGTCACAGTATGTGGCTTTCGTGTCTGGCGTCTTTCACTCCGCCTGATGCTTTGGAGACTGGTGCTTCCTTCTCCCTGTCCCCGCGCTCGGCTCTGTTCTGTGCAGGGACCACAGTTACGTTTTACGTGCACTGCCCCCACCTTAACTGGCTGATTTGTGGAGGATGCTTCCTGACGTGAAGTAAAAGGCTCCTGGTAACACTTGCTTCTCAAGTACCTGTTAGGTCCCCAGGGCGCTACGAACCCTTCTCCGGGGCCTGGCGCCTGCGGATTCTCCAAGAGACTCACCTTAAACCTAGCATGTGGAGCCCCCCAAGGGGTGAGCAGGGAAGAGGCCCAGGAGGGTGCTGGTGAGCGGGAGACCCTGGACAGGGACCCCCGCTCCTCCCCTGGGCTGCTCCCATCCCCTCGGGCCCCGCCGGCCCTCCACCACCAGGCCCATCCCCTTTGCATGTTCAGAGGCGAACCACCTTGTATTAAATATTTAAGAGTAAACCCAAATATTCAAGAGAAGCAGAAGGAGATTATTTCAGAAAAAACAAACGGACAAAAAGAAAAACTTAGTATAGAAAACAGGTTTCTGGCTTGCCATTCTAGAGAAGGTCAGAAAGAATTTGCTTTCCCAGATTCTTGCTGCTTTCTTAAAATCTCCCACATCTCTCCTCTGTCTGGGTCCACGCCTGTCCCCTCCCCCCACAGGGCTGTTTTCACTCGGCAACCCCTTCTCCCGGAATCCTGCCTGTCTTGGGGCCAGATGGCTTCCAGGCGCCATCTTGGTTTCTTGGTCTCTGCGCGCCAGCAACATGGTGTACTGCTCGAGATAAAGGCACAAAAAAGCCCTTTTCTTCTGCGGGGTTCTTACTTTGCCCTGGTCTGAATGTCTCACACCCCCGGGGCCCACCCATTTCCAGGTTGGGGGGCTCTCCTAATCCTCTGTGCCCACAGCAGGGATGTGGTGACTGACACCATGCTGATCTAACCTCTTCCGCCTTAGGTTATCAGCGCGGTTATCGGGCGCCGTAATAGTCTGACTCATTGAGGTGAGGGCCCTCCACCCTTTCCGCCCTCTTACAGGGAAATGGCCTTTAAAGAGGTCTATTGATTATAATCTCTGTGATGTGCCCACAGAATGAATTGGCCAACACCCAGGAATGGGAGGTACAGCCTCTTACAATCCCACATTCACGTCTCTGACAGATTTATTCTTTCATCTTGTTTCTGCCTGTCTTTTGGTTGTACAGAGTTTTCAGTTTCTATCTGCGCTGCTTAAGAGGGCAAATGCCTTAACCGCTCCTAGGGTGGGGGAGGTAGTTGGTTTTGTTTTTTTCCTGAAAGAGTCAACTGTATGGTAATTCCCTTTCCCATCGGAGTCGTTAAATACTGAAATTCAAAGAAGGAAAGACTTGTGTTTTCTGCTGGCCATGACCATCGCACAAATGTGTCCTGTTTTCCAGAGTTCACTGTCGGGCACACTGCAAAGATGAACCGTCCTACTGGGCTCCTGTGTTTGGAACTAACATCTACGCAGACGTGAGTACGCGGGCGTTTTCAGCGACCACCCCTCAAAAGTGGGCTAGGACCTCAGAAACCACGTTTCGTGGTCTGGGTACCAGAACCGGAGATCTTATTCCTGTGTCCCTGGCTGACTTGAGACCACTAATTTCTGCAGTCACTGCGTGTGTTTCCCCGCTTACAGCGACACTAGTACCTCCCTTGTGTATGTCGATGAATACAGATGCAGGCACACCCCCTCTGATCCACGTGTTTTCACAGTTTCGTAAATTGAATCTTGCTTCCCCAACGAGGTGCCTTTTTTAATGTGCAGGCTTTCCCATATCACATACTTCACTTCCCAGATATTTAATAACCTTTCCAGCTCTCCTGATGCAGTAATGGAAACTGGTCGACTCTACTCACAGTATTTCTTCTTGGCTACCTACCCATTTAGCTAAAAACACACAGAAGGAAATGCAAGTAACACTAATTTACTACTTGTTAATAACCACTCTTCTTCTACCAGAGTCTGATCTTCTATATTTCCTGACGAACTTTAGCAAGGAAACTTTAGCCTGATTTTTCTCCGTGAATCCTCCAGAATGTAGACTGTTCCTTGCAGTGGCCCAGGGTTGAGGGACACGGTGTCCCAAAAGATGGAAATGTGGCCACAGCCTTGCCCAACAGGCGGTGTGATCTTCTTGCCAAGTTGCTTACCTCTCTGTAGAACGAGCCAGCTGGGATTTTTCTAGTCCAAGGAATCTTCGAGATCTAAAATTTCATGACTAGATCAGCATTGCTTATCCCCAGCTCACATTTTTACTCAACCTTTTTCCGTTTTTATTTTAATTGTTCTCTCCCGCCTACCACCATCATTTTTGCCTCTCTGTGCTTTATTTGTTCCAGATTCCTGTAAATGTGAGGTCACGAAGTCCTGTAAAGTCAAACCAAACTTCATAGCTAACCCTTTTTTTCCTATCTTTGTTTTTCTTTCCTCTTTAAATGAGTCTTTTTTTCTCAAAGCCTTTCAGCCAAGATTGAGTTTTAAAAGTTTAATGAAGGAGTAAAATAATGTATATCAATTGTTACAGTCAACGTTTGCTTTATTAAAAGACCGAGACTTTGATTTTACAATGATTGAAAAATAAAGGGAGAGGGCCCTGTGATTCCAGCCAAATACAGAGAAATGACAAAGCAGGAGTGGCAGGATTGCTATCTGATAAAGTGGAATTGAAGGTAAAACGTACTGAAGGGGACACCACAATTCATTGTGCAGTGGCACAAAAGGTATAATTTCTGAAGATCAGATTCATGAGATCAAATCTGTACGCACCAAACAACATACCAGCTAAACATATAAAGTTTTTATGAAAGGTTAGAACTGCAAGGAGAACTGGTTGAAAGTTAACAGTAATATAAAACTATCTTTTACTATGTTTTGGGTTCTTTAAAAAACACCATTTCTAGGTATTGTTGTCCTCATCTTATAGGAAAGCAAAGTGAGGCTTAGTGTAACCTGTCCCCAAAGCACACAGCTAACACAGGCCAAGATGAGATGCCATGGGTCTTGCTTTAGGCTCTGTCCTTTCCCCGCTCTATTGTGCCTTGCTTGAATGCATCTGCACTCAACAATTACCCTGATGTGAACAGGCATGTGAGTGAAGAGCCCTATAGAGTCTTTACCCTGTTCACTAGATTTTTGAGCTTTTGGAACAACCACAGTGCTCTGAACGGGGCTTGACACAGAATAATTGTTCAATGAATGTTTGTTGAAGGAATAAATAAATGAAGATACTATATTAGTCAATGTTTAAATATTAACCAGTTCAGTAAATGAAGGAAAGGAGGGGGGAAAAGAGAGGAACAGGGACGGGAGATGGGGAGGAGAGAGGGACAGAATAGGGAGAGAAGGAAAGCTCCATCCGTTTTAGAGGTTCTTTTCTGGCCTCGGTTTCTAGGTCACTCTGTATTCTGGGAAATGATGATGCCTTTTTGGAAAATGTCTGTTTAGCTAAGAGATTTATTTTGGGAGAGGAGTCTCCAGATCGTCGAAGGGCCGAATAGTGCCACCGCTCCTGCCTGCCCGCCTCACTCTGGTGAGCTGCAGGCAGGAGAGGCATCGGACGTAGCCCAAAGAGCAAAGTCCCTGTCAAAGTGCAAGTTTAGGACCCTGTTGTGAGCTGGTGGGCAAGCCTTTCCCCCACCCTGAACCTCAGTTTCTTAGCTCTTCTCATCTCCCTCGGTGGCTGGCTATGTTCTCACACTGGGCCACGCATCACAATTCCCCGGAGGTCTAGTGCAAACAGACTTGTGGGCCCCACCCCAGCATTTCTGACTCTGAATCTGGAGTAGAGCCAGAGAATCTGCATTTCGAGTACGTTCCCGGATGATGCTGGTGATGCTGGTCTGGGACGACAGCCCCTGGAGAATTTTTGATGCTGGTGCTGGCGCCATTTGTCTTAGTAACTGACATCTACTGTGTGCTTCCTCTTGGGAGCCCACGTTCCACCCCGGGGCTTCTAGCATCTCCCCGATAGCCCTTTTAGGTTCCGATGATCCCATGAAGCATAGTGTACGGCCTGCTGGCTCCCTGTGGCAGTCCCGGCTCTGCCGTCGGCCAGCGGGGGGAGGCTGGGCAAATCGTTTAAGCTCTCAGAGCCTCACTCTCCTCCGGTGTGAATAGAGAATAATCCCTCCCACGTAGGATATTCGAGAGACTTCTCCATCTCTGTGTACGGAAGACACAGAACAGGGCCTGCCCCAAATGGTGGATGCCCCACATGTTAATCAACGTGGAGGTGTTCGTGTTGCCTCGGGCCCCGAGAAGAGAGAGGGGGCAACCCGTGTCTCTATGGAAGCTTGGGTCGTGAGAGGCGGCATGTGGGAGCGAGGGGAAGACGCGCCTTTGCCTGATGTGGCAGTTGCTTGAAGAGGTTGTTCGGAGGAGGGGCCGGGGCTGCGCCTCTCTCGAGAAGGATCCGACCATCAGTGTGAGTTTTTTTTTTTTTTTAATGTTTTATTTATTTCTAGGAGAGAGAGAGAGAGAGAGACAGCATGAGCAAGGGAGGGTCAAAGAGAGAGGGAGTCACAGACTGAAACAGGCTCCAGGCTCTGAGCTGGCAGTCAGCACAGAGCCCGACGCGGGGCTCGAACCCACGAACCGCGAGATCATAACCCAAGCGAAAGTCGGACGCCCAACCGACTAAGCCACCCAGGTGCCCCCAGTGTGAGGTTTTCATCCTCTCGGCCAAGGGCGTGATGGTATCGCAGAGAATGTCCGGATGCTGGTGTCCAGAAGCCTGGGGATGGGAGGCAAAGGGCTGTCACAGACGGCGCCAGACGAACGCGCCCCACCTCTTGGCCGCGTCTGGGTCTGGAGGACGCAGATCAGGTCCCTCCTGGTGCGGCAGCTGAGAGCTGGCCCCGGGGCTCCCTGTCTGGGAACTCGGTCGGCCGGGCGGGCAGCACCCGGAGAGCCAGGGGCCAGGCCCCGCTCTGCCCGCCAGTAAGGACAGTGTTTGCAGCCACACTCACCGCCACTGGCAGTGTGTACAGAGAGAGGAGTTCTAAACCGATCTCTCCGTTTTGAGAGCCCCCCGTCTCTCCCTGAGGTGGCTGCAGACGCACTGGTGTCTCCCCCTCGCGGCACACAAACCCTTCTGGGAACGGATAGCTTAGGGATCCTTTTTCCAGGGGCTGCGGGGTAGAATTATAAAGGCTTCCTTGTGCAGACGGGGTGGCCAACTGGGGGGCTGCCCTCAGACTCAGGGGTCCCCGCAGTTGGCGTGAGAATCGGGGAGTTCTTGCTTGACCGAGAGGCTCACGGAGGTCTGAGTGACACTCTGGGCCACAGGGGTCCCCTGGAGCCCGCCTCGCCGAGCTTCTGTATCGAAGGAGGAAAGAGGCGTCCGTGCAGCATTGCAGCTGCCTTTCAGCTTCTCGAGCGACCGAGAAAGACACAGTCCTGTTCTCCGGGCCTTAGTGCGAGCGTTCGCCTCGGCTCTGGGGCTCCCCGCCTTTCCGCCTCGCTGTCAGCTTCCCGGGGCACAGGCGGGCGGCCTGTGCCGTTGGGCGGTGACTTTCTTCCATAGAACGAGCGGCCCCTCTGGAAGGGCCCGGTGTGAAGGACGGGCCGTAGCCCACAGCCTGCAGGGGACCCGAGGGTCCGGAGCAGAACTAAGTACCTGCTCCACGCGCGGTTTCAAGTCGGGGGTTTTCAAACAGACCCTTGTAATCCGTCCACTCGTGTCTGGGGTTACAAACCTGCTCAGCAGATTCCTTGTCCCGGTCAAAGGGCAGTGCAGGGTACACTTTCCATCCCACGGGCTGTGTCTGTGGACGTGACCGGTGCTGACGCCTCACGTGAGGGGGGATGATACGGGATTCGTCTTCACCCCCCACCCCCCCACCCCCCTCCCCCGCTCTCCACGGAGGAGCTGCCAGCCAGGTTCGGCTGTGGCTGGGACCCGGGTACTGTGCACACAGGTGGCCCTGAGCCACAGCAAAGCCCGGACCTACGCTCCTGCTGGGTGACACGCACCTGGCCGTGTCTGCACAGCTGGGACACGAGCAGCAGACGCCCTGCCTCTGCTCCCTGCCCCGGTCCACCCTTAGCGTGCGCACGTACACGCGCACACACACACACACACACACACACACACACACACACACAGTCTGCAGGCTAAGCCCGCAGTGACGGCCACAGCCACAGGTCACTAGGTTATGAGCAAGGGCAGGACTGGACTCCACTTTGTAGGCATCGGTTTGAGTTTTTATTTTTAAACTCGCAGGTTGCCGAGCTCGACCGAGGGGTGGCCCCATCAGCCTGCCCTGCATGGCCCCGGGCCCTCCTGTTGACTCTCTTCTTTTTTTTTTTTTTTTTAAATACCTTTTTTTAAAAGTGTTTTATTTATTTCTAGGAGAGAGAGAGAGACAGCGTGAGCAGGGGAGGGTCAGAGAGAGAGGGAGTCACAGACTGAAACAGGCTCCAGGCTCCGAGCTAGCAGTCAGCATAGAGCCCGACGTGGGGCTCGAACCCACGAACCGCGAGATCATGACCTGAGCCAAAGTCGGCCGCTTAAGCGACTAAGCCACCCAGGCGCCCCCTGTTGACTCTCTTCTGAATACTTGAAGTCCTTACACTTAAGGGACCTACTCAGTGGAACAGTTTTGTTATCAGATGGTGATGGGAAGCAGGATGGGTTGTTACGGCCGCCATAATGAGCACGCGTGGGCTTAAAATCTTCGTGGCCTCAAGCAACATGCACGCACTTACTGGCTGGGGGTCAGAAGCCCGATATGGGCCTCACCAGGGTCAAGCTGTCAGCAGCAATTCGTTCCTTCTGGAGGCCCCAGGAGCCCCCGTTTCACTTGCCTTCCCCACTTTCTAGAGGCCGCCCCCGGCCCCTGCTTGGGACGCCCCCTCCCTGCATAGCCAGCAGCATGGCCTCTGCCGCTGCGCCTCTCTGGCTCGGTCCCTCCTGCTTCCCCTCTCGTAGGAGGCTGGTGATCACCGTGGGCCATCAGGCTTGCAGGCTCGTCTCCACACACGGCCCTTAATCACATGTGTGGGGTCCTTTGGCCACGTGGTCCCGCTTCTGGGGACAGGGGCGTGGGCGGCTTTGGAGGCCGGGACTCTGCTGACCCCAGAAACACGGCATTCGCGCTCAGCCAGGCCACAGTTGGAATCCCTACTAAGCCACTAGCTGTTCGCGTGGCCTTGGCGAAGTTCTTGGGTCTCCCCAAACCCACCGTTTCCTGCCGGTAACAGTAAATGAGGTAAAAGCCTGGGGTATAGTAAGCACAGTGCCCCTGTTAGCTCCGCGGCCTGTGCGGGGGCAGCCGGCCCCATAAAGGGGTCTGGGCACAGGTGTAGGCGGCCCCGGCCGCACGCAAGGGCCACCTGACCGGCATCGAAGATGCCGGATCTCGGGCTTCCCCACAGCTGAATGCCGGGGGGATGGGGAGGTCGGCTCCCGTCCCCGCATACGGCGGCTGCAGGTGGCCGTGAGCTACAGTGAAGGTTGACACCCACTGCCAAGGCCAGAGTTGGATCTTAGCACAGGCTGGATGACCGTGTCACAGAGGTGGCAGGAGCGTGTCCCCCACAGAGCCCTTAACCTCGAGCGTGCCTCACACCACCTGGCCCCCGTTGGGGGCCATTCTGAATCGGCCCCTGAAGGCGAGCGAGGGCCCCCAGCCCACCCCGGGATGCATCTGTCCAGCCTTAGAAGTGCCGATTAATCAGTGTGAGACACGCCATCCTGAGGACCATGCCTCCGCTTGGTAAATAGAGACCCTGATGAAAGTTTAACTCAAGGGTTTATTACCAGGGACTGGACTGCTTGATAACTTTGGAAAACAGCACACCTTGTCCTTGCTTGAAAGCCAGTGGATCCCTTGGTCCCCAGCATCAGCCTCACCTCGCCCTGTGGTCCCCACAGCCCCCGATGGCCCCGCTCACCTCTCACCTGTCCGCCACATTCCACCTGACGCTCTGTATCCCAGCCTCAGATTTGGCCATCCAAATCTGAACTCAAATGTCACACTAAGTGCAATCTTCCCTGATTAGCTTCGAAAAGAGCCCTTCCGCCCAGCCATTTTCGCTCATGATCTGGCTTTATTTCCTCCATAGGCAGCATTGCTGTTTTGTGTATCTGTTTGTCTCCCCCAACTCCGTGAAGGCAGAGTCTTTATCTTGCTCCCTGCGGAACTTCCCTGCATCGAGCACAGTGCCGAGCACATAGTAGGTGCCCAGGAAAGACTTGTACAAACGGACACGTGATGATGCCAGGTCTCTCCCAGGGGAATCAAGGAGGCGCTGGTTATTCCTTAGGGGTAGCTCGGTCACCGCCCTCCCCCACCCCCAGCCAGGCCACCAAGCACTGGTTGAGGGCATTAGGGCGCCACCCAGGAGCAGGCCACCGTGGATGCTGATCGCGGCTCTTCTGCGCTTTCAGACTTCAAGCATCTGTAAGACGGCCGTGCACGCGGGAGTCCTCCGGGACGAGAGCGGGGGTTACGTGGATGTGATGCCCGTGGACAAAAAGAAGGCCTACGTGGGCTCGCTCAGGAACGGAGTTCAGTCTGAAAGGTAGGGCTGCGTTCTCTTGCGCTTGACACCCAAGGTCAGCCAAGGGCGTTCCCGCCAGAATGCCCGGGACAAGCGTGTTCCTTTCTCTGCCTTTCTGTTGTAAAAGTAAGAGCTTTTTTTCTCTGATGAGAATTTAGAAGCAGCCGTGAGCCGCTGCAGGGCTTCCTGCGTGTGCGCCCGTGGTCCTTTCCATGCGTGTGGGAGCGTGCGTGTCCCCCGGGGAACAAGCCGGGGCCCATCGTGGGCACGCGGTGGTTCTCTGTAGCGACGTGAGGGTCTAGTTACTCGCAGAAGGAAGAGCACAGAGTCTGGAGTCAGACCGGGCTCTGCTGCTCACCAGCTCTGTGCCCGGCACCCCACTCCCCTGTGCCTCAGTTTCCCCCCGCCGGAATCGTGGAGACATAACCGGTCTTGGCTTCCCACACCTGCTGGGCGAATCCAGTGCCCGTCTGGGAGCGACGAGCCCTCAGCGGATCATCGAGGCGGCTCCTGAATCCACCCCCAGCTGCACTGCGGGGGACGCCCCACGATTGCATCCGCTGAGCGCTCTGCACCTCCCTTCCCGGCTGGACGTCAAACGCTTTTCCATCCCAGGGGCATCCTTTCGGGTGAATGTGCGCACATGCCGCGATTGTTTCCTTGTTTCCTTCCATCTCCGGAGGTGACCTTTCTAGATCAAAGACTATGCAGACGTCAGAGGCTTTGGATATGCCTTTACAGAGTGTTCTTCGGAAGGGGTCCCAGCGCCGCTCCGCGCTGCCGGCTGTGTCCTGGCACTCGCTGTCCTGCTCTCCGTGGCAGCGAGTCACAGGCCTCACAGCCCAGGGCCCCAGGCCTGGGGTTGCCTCTTGAGAAGCCCGTAAGCTCACACAAGGCCCAGCCTTTCCCAGACCACCGGGGGTGGTGGGGGGGAGGGGGTGCTGATCCTGCAGGGGCTCCGGGCAGGGTCACCTAACCTAACTCGGAACAAGTTATCAGCACACTTGTGAGTGCTGCCGGGAGCTTAAAGCACAGACATTTCTACCCTCGCAGTTCCGGAGGCTGGAGGTCCCAGATCGCGGTGATTTCCTTCTGGGGCCTCTCCTGGGTGGGGAGATGGCCGCCCCTGCCTGTCCTCACACGGCCCTCCCTCTGCGCGAATCTGCGCCCTAATGTCTCCTAAGGACACCGGTCTGATTGGATCTGGCCCCACCCTCGTGACCTCATTTTTCTCTTAATTATCCCTTTATTTTTTTATTTTATTTTTTTAATGTTTTTATTTATTTCTAGGAGAGACAGCGTGAGCAGGGGAGGGTCAGAGAGAGAGGGAGTCACAGACTGAAACAGGCTCCAGGCTCTGAGCTGGCAGTCAGCACAGAGCCCGACGCGGGGCTCGAACCCACGAACCGTGAGATCATGACCTAAGCGAAAGTCGGACGCCTAACCGACTAAGCCACCCAGGCGCCCCTCTTAATTATCCCTTTAAAGACCCTGTCTCCAAACACAGCCACCCCGAGTCGTTGGGATTGGGACTGAAACATAGGAATTGGGGTGCAGGGTGCAATTGAATCCATTAACAGAGGGGAATGCTGAAATTTTATATTTGAGAAGCCCATCTTTTTTTTTTTAATTTTTTGATGTTTGTTTATCTTTGAGAGACACAGAGCAGAAGCAGGGGAGGGGCAGAGGGAGAGGGAGACACAGAATCCAAAGCAGGCTCTAGGCTCCAAGCTGTCAGCACAGAGCCCGACGCGGGGCTCGAACCCACGAACTGTGAGATCATGACCTGAGCCGTAGTCGGATGCTTCACTGACTGAGCCCCCGAGGCGCCCAGGGGTGCCTTCTTTGGAAAAGGAGAATAAAATCAAGAACGTAAAAGGTGCTGGGACCCTTGAAGCTTCGGCTTCTGTGGCTCCAAGGAACTCAGTGCCCGTGCAGGCCTCCCGGCCTCCTGGCCTGCTTGGGAGCCTCAGCTGTGCGTGGAGCTGCATCCAGCCCCCCGGGGGCCCCACGGTGACCCTGCCCGAGCCCCTAACCGCCAGAGCTGACAGCCGTGGCATCTGCTTCAGCGTGGGAAGCCTTCGTTTGGGAAAAGCCTAATGAAGGGAAATTCCATTGGTTTTAATGGGAGGGAAATGAGGCAGCCGATTAGGTGGAATTTCCTGGCCAGGCGGGAAGAAATCCCAGGACACCACTCTGCTGGGCTCTCTGTCCCCCCGCAGAGGACACGGTCTTGCTAAGGAGCGTGGTGACCCGGCCCACGTGCCCCACTGCCCCCCACCCCCCGAGGGCGGCCACAGGGCTTCATGTGCGGCCCCCACAGGTCTGAAGAGAGCAGGGGACAGGTCTCCAAAGTGGCTTCCTGCCCACCGTGACCACCCCCACCCCGGGCAACCCGTCCTTTCCTCTCTTCCCGAGGGCCCCGCCCAAGCTTGTGCGCACGCACGGCAGCGCCTACGTGGACTGTCTTTCAGGATTAGCGGGAGGGCATCTCCCAGGAACTCACTCTGTCACCCCCGCGCCCGTCTTCCCAGGGCGCGCTCAGCTCTCAGGGGCCACACGCTTGGTGAGCCTGCCCTGCATCCCCGCGGGGACCACAGCCCGCGTGGGACTGTCTGCCCCGTGGGACTCTCCCCGTGGGACTCGCCGACATGACCAGAGTGTGACGGAGGGCGGCTCCGTCCCCGACGTCTGCCGGAGCCCCGGAGCTGTGGTTGCTAGTCACTCTGGGACCAGCTCACAGCCAACTTCCTTCCAAACGTAGGGAGGCCTCTAATCCTACGACCCGACCAAAGCCGCCCGAGCAGAGTTAGCGCACGGCCCCAAAAGGCGGTTCTGCTCTAGACTGACCTGGGTCTGGCTTAGCGGTGGTTTTATTTTTCTGGAAGAGGATTTCCGGAAAGTCCTGGAAGGTGAGGACGCTGAACTGGGGCATCGTAAGGGGACGGGCGTCTTCCGTCCCACGCATGTGTCCGTGGAGGCTGGCAGCACAAAGGAAAGGCGTCGGGAAGAGCTTTGGACACTAGAACTGGGGTTTGCCTGCATATTCTCGGGAAGAAGCTGGACATCTCGGTGAATATCCGTTCCGGAATTTTTCCTAGACCAGGACGGGTTTTCAAAAGACAGATGTCACAAGGAGAGACTGGGAAATAGACCAACATGGACAGATAACGTTCTTAGTCACTTGGTTTTAACAGACACAACCCACCTAGACGGCGTGTGTGGGGGTGGCCTTTCGTCCCCGAGGGGACCCTTCACGTAGCAGCTTCTGTGTGCCAGGCAGTGTCCTCTGCGTGGGCGCGGACAGCACACACCTCAGGCCACATGGACCCTAAAGGTTCTGGCAGATGCAGGAAGAAGGAACAGGAGGGAATATTTAAAATATGTTGGGTTTAAGCTGGGGTATCAAAATATTATTTTAATACGTATAATAGAAAATTAATACGTATGCGGAGGCACAGAGAGGTGAAGTGGCTTGTTCAAGGTTAGCCAGCGAGAACCACGACTCGAAGTCGGGCCACCCACCCCAGCACCCATGCTCCTCACCGGTCACGCCCCACTGAGGATCGATCCCCGAGCGCGGGTGCTGGGAGGGGCCGGGTGAGCCTTCCGAGCCAGGTACGCTTGTTTCTAACTTTAAACGTATTTATTAGAAAAGAAATACATACTTGTTTAAATAACAAGTCTAGGGAGTAGAAATTAAGAGTTCCGTACAGGTGCCCTGGTAACCTGTTCATTGCTCCTTCGTAGATTTTCAGGCCTTCCCCCCACTGCCCGTACATATACCGTGCGTGAAAATCAGGGTAAAAGGTCGTATTATGGGCACTGTTCTGAAACTCTTCCCTAAAGAGTATTTTTATATTCGTGAAAGACGCTTTCCTGGAGCCTTGCCTTCGTGCAGACGATGCCTTCATCGCTGTGCGTGCACCCGCCGCGTGCCAGGCAGGCTGTGCCTTCCCTAATGCGGTTCAAACCAAGCAGGGAGGACGGTGCTTGCAGCTCAGGGCCACCGAGCTCCTGCCCGGCGCGGGGCCTGCACAGGCTCTTACTCTTCCCAGCGTCCCTAAGGCACCGGCGCTTTCCGCAACCCTGCTTTACAGGTGTGCGAACAGGCTCAGCGAAGTGGACCTGGGTCCAGCGAAGGTTAGCCAGGGTCCTGCAGAGAGGGTCTGCTCTCTGCTGAAGTCTCCTCAGAGATCTGTAAGCGGGTGAGACTCGGGGAGAACAGGGTTCAAACCCTCAGCACAAACAAAATACACACCCACGGATACACGCGCACACATGTGCACCTATTAATACGCACGTGTGTCCACACGCATGGAAATGATATTTCTGAATAAGAAGAAGGAATCGCACACTTAAAAGCCAGAGGGGCGGCCGAGAGTCCTTCCCTGCAGTGCTTCTGACGCCGGGTCCCGTGAGTCCACGGACAGGGCTGCCAGCTGGTGGGAAGCCCCCGGTCTGTGCGCGTGACCACGTGCCCGTCTGTCCCTCCCCGAGTGACCTTCACCGCAGCTCCGGCTCCTGTGTTCGCGGCTCCTCGTGGGCCTGCACCTCCCCTTTCCGAGGGGTCCCTGGCACTGAGCCCCCCGCCGCGGCCTGGGGTGGGCCAGCGTCCCCCTCCGAGAAGGCAGGGCCGCAGCCTAATTGCTGAGGATGGTGGTTAGGAGAGGCTCTCACGTGCTCGGGTCCACAGCCTGGTGGCACCCGGGATGGTTTTCACTTTGGGGCCGATTGCGTCATCTCTCGGAGCCTGGGTTCCCTTTCTGTGAGCGGCGAGGACCTCAGAGATCTTGTGGGGAGGCTGTGAGGGGCGTGCGGGGTGAGATCGCCTAAGTACCGCGGTGGCATCGTCGGGCCATGCAGCCGGGCAGGGCTGCGGGCCCAGGGAGGTGTGGGGTCCTGGCGAGTGGTGACCCCTGAGGCCGCAGACGCTGGCCGCCCCCCAGGGCACCCTGTCACTGCTCCGCCCCAACAGCTGAGCGTGTGGAGTCAGCGGAGGGCTCCCCGAGGCCCCCCGGCCACTCTGGCTCCCCCAGCTCTGCAAGGGGCCTGTGCGTTGGCTTCCTTTCCCTCCCTCCCTTTCCTTCTTCTTAAAATCAGACCTCAAGAAACAATTTTAATTTTAAAATAATTTTAAGAAATTAATTTTGAGACGGTGCCTGGGCGGCTCAGTCAGGTAAGCATCCGACTCTTGGATTCCGCTCAGGTCATGATCTCACGGTTCTGGGGTTCAAGCCCCGTGTTGGGCTCTGCGCTGACAGCTCAGAGTCCGCTGGGGATTCTCTCTCCCCGCCCTTGCTCTGCCCCTCCCCTGCTTGCGCATGCTTGCGCTCTCAAAGTAAATAAACATTTAAAAACGGTTTTAAATTAATTTTAAGGAATTAATGTCTTAATTTTAAGAGACTTTAAGACGATAGTTTTAAGAAGTTACCACGGAAAATCCCACACCCGGAAACAACCACTATGAACATTCTGGTGGGTTTCCTTCCAGATTTTTTTCTGTCCACAAGCACCTTACTTTCGGTTGGTTTTTTACCTAAAGGATCAGACTCCCCGTATTGTTAGGTTGGCGGTGTTTTCAGCGGCGCGAGGTGCGGGAGCGGCGCTGCTGACCCGGGGGCCGGACGCCCGGGCTGTTTCCCGTCCTCGCTGCCGTGAGCAACACGGCGGGAACACCCTTGCACAAGCCGCGTGCTTCCCCGCAGTTTCGTAAGGTCACTTCCCTTTAGCAGCTTGGTCACAGCCGCAGACCCGTGTGTCCCTGCGGGCCAGACCCAGGCCCTGGTGGGATGGGCCCCCAGGGGCCCCCACGGTGGCCAGAACGAAGTCCCCTCCCTTACCTCGCAAGGTCACGGCTGATGCAACCCCCGCCTGTCCGTCCACCCTCTTGATGCCTTGTTCCTCCTCGTTACCCTTCATGCACTGGCTTCTCCGTCTGGGGGGACACGGAGTCCGGGGCCTTTGCACATAGTCTCACCCGGCCCTGGCCCCCCGGCTGCCGTGTTTTCCTGTGCGGGGAGCGGTCTCCTTGTCATTCAGCCCAGTGCACAGACGCTGTCTCCCCACCCTGCTCCATCCCATCCCCCTGGGTCCCTCACCCCTGCCCTGCTCTGTCCCATCCCCCTGTGTCCCTCACCCCTGCCCTGCTCTGTCCCATCTCCCTGGGTCCCTCACCCCTGCTCTGCTCTGTCCCATCTCCCTGGGTCCCTCACCCCTGCCCTGCTCTGTCCCATCTCCCTGGGTCCCTCACCCCTGCCCTGCTCCATCCCATCCCCTGGGTCCCTCACCCCTGCCCTGCTCTGTCCCATCTCCTGGGTCCCTCACCTCTGCCCTGCTCTCTATCCCATCCCCTGTGTCCCTCACCCTGCTCTGCTCTGTCCCATCTCCCTGGGTCCCTCACCCCTGCCCTGCTCCATCCCTCCCCTGGGTCCCTCACCTCTGCCCTGCTCTGTCCCATCCCCTGGGTCCCTCACCCTGCCCTGCTCTGATCCCATCCCCTGGGTCCCTCACCTCTGCCCTGCTCTGTCCCATCCCCTGGGTCCCTCACCCCTGCCCTGCTCTGATCCCATCCCCCTGGGTCCCTCACCTCTGCCCTGCTCTGTCCCATCCCCCTGAGTCCCTCACCTCTGCCCTGCCCTGCTCCTATCCCATCCCCCTGGGTCCCTCATCCCTGCCCTGCTCTGATCCCATGTCTCTGGGTCCCTCATCCCTGCCCCGCTCCATCCCATCCCCCCACCCGGTCCCTCACCCCTGCTCTGCTCTATCCCATCCCCCTGGGTCCCTCACCCCTGCCCTGCTCTGATCCCATGTCTCTGGGTACCTCACCCCTGCCCCGCTCCATCCCATCCCCCCCGGTCCCTCACCCTGCCCTGCTCTATCCCATCCCCCTGGGTCCCTCATCCCCTGCCCTGCTCCGTTCCATCTCCTTGGGTCCCTCACCCCTGCCCTGCTCTGATCCCATGTCTCTGGGTCCCTCACCCCTGCCCCGCTCCATCTCATCCCCCGCGGTCCCTCACCCCTGCCCTGCTCTGTTCCATCTCCCTGGGTCCCTCACCCCTGCCCTGCTCCATCCCATCCCCCGGTCCCTCACCCCTGCCCTGCTCTATCCCATCCCCCTGGGTCCCTCATCCCTGCCCTGCTCCGTTCCATCTCCTGGGTCCCTCACCCTGCCCTGCTCTGATCCCATGTCTCTGGGTCCCTCACCCCTGCCTCGCTCCATCTCATCCCCCGGTCCCTCACCCCTGCCCTGCTCTGTTCCATCTCCCTGGGTCCCTCACCCCTGCCCTGCTCTGATCCATGTTCCCGGGTGGTTTTACCTAAGGACCCATCACTCTCTGAGATTATCTCTTACATTCAGCCGTGTGCCCCCTCTCCCTGGACTAGTCCCCAGGAGAGCGAGAACCCCCCCCCCCGTTCTGCTGACCCCGGGTCGCCAGCATGTGGCCCGTGCCTGGCACATAGTAGGCGTCCAGCTTCCCACTGTCCAGATGACAGATTGCTGAGCTCAGAAATTTGTTCAGGACTCGTTGAGGGATTTTCAAAAGACCTTTTCTGAAAACTGCCCAGACTTGCGCCAGCGGACCCTCCCGTCTCCTAAGAACGGGAGCGACGAGTCGTCCAGAGACCGTGGAGGGCAAGGCTTGGAACTGGAGGGCGGGCGGCTGGTCACCTTCATCAGCCACACCCCCTTCACATGTGCAGGGCTGGGGCTCAGCAAGCGCTTGAGCACGGACGGATGGGGGTCCCCCAGAGGAGCCCAGACCTGGAGGAAATCTCTGCCCCAGACGGCGGCCAAGCCCCACGCTTGCTGTATCGACGGCCTCAGCGACGTGAGCAGCCGGTCTGATGCGTACGAAGCCCACGCCCGATGCCACGGGGCCTGCACTTGCCTCCGACCACTTGGGTTGCTGAAGGGAATGCTTGGGAGGTCCAGGCAAGGCCTTGGCTGGTGTCCTGAATGGCCTCCTTGTCCCTAGGTTGTTGGGGGCCCCACGGTCAGGAGAGCCTGCCGCCCCATCTGTAAAACTGACAGCAGTAGGTGGAGACACGGTCCTGGCATTTTCCCCGGCGTGGCTTGCCCACCGTGGGGACCGGCCGGGAGCCTTGAGTCTCTGGATGGTTCTCCCAGACGGCTCATTTGGGCTGAGAATCTGGGGGCATCTTGCAGCCCAGAGGCCTGAGGAGGGCCCTAGGACCCTAGCTTTCCAGAAACCAGCAGGGCAGTCGGGGTAACCACGGCGCCAGCACGGCCACTCTCCCGCTCCGTGGTCGGCAGGGAGCTGCTGGTGTGGGGGCCAGCGGCCCACGTTCTGCTCTGTCTGCACTGCCTGGCTTTTCTGCAGCCCCATCTGGCTGAGTGCTCCCATCTGGCTGAGTGCTCCCATCTGGCTGAGTGCTCCCATCTGGCTGAGTGCTCCCATCTGGCTGAGTGCTCCCACCTGATACCTGCTCCGCAAGTTCAGTCCCAGGGGAGCCAAGAGCACGGAGCTGCCACGGGGAAGGGGGCGACGGGCAGGAACTGCTAGCAGCCTGCTTCCCGAGCACGGCTGACCTTGGCGAGCGGCCTGAGAGGGCGGGGCCCTTGGGTCCTGCAGCTCCGGTCTGGGCCCCTCTCATCGGGAGGGAGGCCCCGCAGCACATCACGCTAAAATCCTAAAATCGTGGCCAGGCTGTTCCTCTCCTGCTCAAATGCATTCAGATGGAGCAGGATGCAAATTAAAACTCCATTCGGGTGCCTCGCCCTAGTTTTGAATGGCCGTGAACCAGAAGCCGGATACCACGTGCCGTGGGCAGGCTGGCGGCGGTGGGTGCTGAGCAGGCTGCCTGGGGCGATGCCGGTGGGATTGTCAGTCGGGGGAACCTTCACAAGGGCGGCCGGGCAAGCGTCCGGCTTGCACGCACGTGCGCACATCCTGCGATCCGGGGATGCTGCTCCTCGGAGCTCAGCGCTGCGCGGAAAGTCCTGCGGGCAGGATTGTGCCCCGTAGCCGACTAGTAGGGGCCACTAACTGTCCGTGGCCGGGGCCCCAGGAGCTGCTGCTTCACTGTGATGGCGCGCCGTGTGCGTGGCTGAAACCCAGCCGTGACACAGCTCCGTGCCGCTGGGGGCGCGTCCCCTGGGGCAGCGGCTTTGGCAAAGCGTTCGGCAGCTTCTTAAAACGGTGAACGGTCATCTAACGTGTGACCCAGCCGGTGCCGCCCTGCTCTGTGTCCCAAAGGACCAGCCCGCCCGTGTCCTCACCGGCACACCATCACGGGGCGGCATTCGCCACGGGAGCCGGAGGCAGAAAGGGTGTAAATGCCCGTGGCCTGGGGAATGGATCCTGGAAACGCGGGCTGTCCGGCTGACGGAGAATTACTCGGCCCTAACAAGGCCCGCGGTCCACACCGCGCCACCACCCGGCCGCGCCTTCGGAACCCAAGCCGAGTGGAGAAGCCCCCGTGTTGTACGATTCCGCTTGCACAAAATGTCCGGGACGGGCAGTTCCGCGTGCGTGATCTTTTGGGGTGTTTGCGGGGGTGACCGCACAGCCCTCTAAGATCCCTGAAAACCACCGGATTGTACACCCGCACAAGGGAATTTCGGGGCAGGTTGTAATCAGGAGAGGGCTTTTGCTGCTTTTAAGGCCTTCAGTTATTGGAAGGATTGAACTCCTGCCTTGAGAGGGTGGCTGTTACTGGATGTGTGACCTTGGGCGGCTGTGTGACCTCAGGGGAGTCCTTCTCTCTCGCTGCCTCTGTCTCCTCGCCTGTGGACCAGGGTCACGAACGCACCCCCCCCGCCCCCCCAGAAGGTAAAAGGCATGTACCAAGCGCTTCTCGTCGCAGCGTCCGAGCCGGGAACCACGTGCTCTGTTTCAGCGACAGCGGCTCAGGCGTCCTTGTCATGGTGCCGTCCTGCCGGTCGGTCAGCCGGCCGCTGATGGGTGGTGGCCGACACCGGGCGGCTGACTCAGAGGGTGCGCTCGGGTCAGACAGGCCAGGGCTGGCGAGTCCCGGAGTTCAAGGAAAAGAAGCCAACGGCCCTGCCTGACCTGGATTCAGACCTGGGCGGCGCGCAGAGAGCGGGGTCTGCCAGCCGTCCCTGGCTCGGGCGGACTGTGCTTCCAGCCGCTGTGGGCAAGCGTCCCTCGGCCACACCTCTGCCACCTCGGGGACAGGGGACACCCGCTCTCCCTTCCCGGCGGCCCTCAGAGGCCCTCCTGACCTCTCAGTAACGTGCCCTCTGCCTTCTTTTGCAGCCTGAGGACCCCCCGAGATGGAAAGGCCTTCCGGATCTTTGCCGTCAGGCAGTGAATTTCCAGTGCCGGCGAGAAGGGGGGTGTCTTCAAGAGGGCTTCAGGGTTTTGCTTTTTATTATTTTTATTTTGTCGTATTTGGGGGGGTGGGCTGGGAGTAGAGAGAGGTGGGAAACTTCCTTTCGGTGGTGTTCAGCGTCACACCCTTCGTGCTTTTGTCTCAAGCCGTGCAGAGAAACGGCGCCTTTGGGGTCCCGGCCGGACGGCTGGTGGCCAGTCCCACTGAGGCCGGGGTCTCGGTCTGAGCGCCCCCTCTGCACGGACAGTCACCAAGGTGCTCCTTCCCAGTGCTCCTCGGCGGGCGGGGGGAAGGTTCCAGGCCTGGGGATGTGTCAGGACACGGTGCTCCCGCCGGGGGGCCGGGGCGGGGCAGGGCGGGGGCTCTCGACCATCCAGAGGGTTTCGGGAAGGGAGTAGAAGGCGGTTATTTAAAAACTTTGAAAACACAGTCCGTCCTCACCAATGGAGGGAAATGGGTTTAACGTTTGCTGGTCAGACACATGGGCTGGAACAGGGGGCCGGGGGGCCCCCGTCCTCGCCAGCGCCCTGCCCCCCGCAGGCTGGTTCTGTGGACCACAGGCCTGGCTTAGTTCGCGCTGCGCGGTCACCCCCAGAGATTTCTCTCGTCTTCGTCGTCCCCTTCGTCCGCGTGGCCCGTCTATCTGCTGCCGTGACCTTTGGCCTCCTTGAGGACAAATGAACCAGGATCCTTTCTTTGCCACCCCCCTACGTGGCCTTCACCCCTCCCCCCCCCAGACTGGTTTATGCACCGTATCTCCCACAGGGGACTTTGCTTTGTGAGCCATTCTGCGGGCAGCCCCACTTCTTAATTTTTTTTAAACGAACTCTTAGCGTCTGTCGGTTCCGCTGTTCCGTTGCTGCTTTGAAAAAATGTCAGATGTGCAGAGTCCCCGTCCATGGGGTGACCTCGTTTCTCAGCGGCAGGAGGAATGGCTCCCTCGGTACATTCCTCGCCTAGGTTAGCAGCTCTGGGAAGGGGGTCAGCGTGTGGTTACAAAACCGTCCCGCGGCGTAACCACAAGAGCGACGGCCGCGCCGTAGAAGGATCTCCCTTCCTGTTTTTGTGGGACGGCCCTTGCCAGACGCCCCTCCGGCTCTGAGGAGCGCGATGCTCTCTGGCTTCCACTTTACAAAAGTCCTTCTCAAGCCCAGACCAAAAAACCCACAGAAAAAAGAAAACACCCTCTCGCAAATAGCGGCTCTTTGCAGAAGGTAACATTCCAGCCCCCGCCAGCAGGCTGGCCAGCGGGTCGCTTCTGTGAACACCAGTTTTCAAATTTGATTTCACTCTCCATCAGAATATTTGAAAGGCAGGGGAACTCGCAGGCAGGTTTTTTGGTGTGTGTGTGTGTGTGTGTGCGCGCGCGCGTGTGCGTGTGCGTGTACATGTGAGTGTGTGCGTGCGTGTACATGTGAGTGTGTGTTTAAAGCAAAGCTAAGATGGTCTGGACGTCTCCCTGGGGAAGTTTGCTGGCGGGTTGCCAAGTGCATGCATCCCCACTAAATTCACAACGTGGAGGTAGACGGCTTCCCTCCGCCTTGAGAGAGTTGGCCAAGCGGTGAAGCTCTCAGCGCACAGAGCTGGAATTAGCTGCGTCCCCCGCTCTGTGCCTTGTGGGCTTGTAGGAATTTGTAGGTTTTGACTACTCTGCCCCGAATGTCAGAGCACAAGAATTTGGTCAGCTTGTCAGGTCCGTGTCTGGTTACAGCCGAAGCTCTGAGTACTTGGAAACTTGTGGATTCTCGATGTGGCGCTGCTGGACTCGGTCTCCATCAGACTTTGCTCTGGAACCCGCCGCGGGGGCCGTGGGTTGGCCAAGACTCTGGGCTTGGTGGACATCGAGTCGGCCCACGGGTGTTCCGAGGGGGCGGCTGTGGAGACATCCTGCCCAAGGGAGAATCTGAAACTTCCAGAGCTAGTCGACGCCTGGTTCCCGAATGTCTCTTGAAGCGGCCCGTCTAACAGGATCAGCGGTCCCCGCCCGGGGCCAGAACTTGTCCGTCCCGTCCTGCGCTCACAGACGTTTTGAAACTGGAGCCATTTTTCCCCTGAAAATGCAAACAGGGGTCCAAGGGCAAGGCCCCTGTAGTCAGGGGCCGCCTCTAATTTTGTATGTTAACAGCACCCGTTGCCCCGTGGGCCCCAGACCCACAAAAAGACGACAGATCAGGTCAGCAGTGTTTCAGGGGCCCCTGCTCCCCAAAACGAAAAGCTCTCGTTTCCTTCGGATTTTTGCCCCATTGTGTTTCTGAGTTTTTATATCGTCTGTAGGCTCACTCAGCCCGCAGCTTACATATGTGCTTTTTTCTATGAAAAATGATGTATTTTACTACTTCCTGTGTACAAAGGTTATTGAAAGTGTGTGTGTGTGTGCTTTGCATGAACAGGGACCACGTTGCTGTTGTTTCAATAAAACTGGGTTCATTTCTCACGTGTCCCTGTGACGTGTCTCTTCTTGGACAAATCTGGACAGTTTGTGAAATAAAACGCTGAAAACCAGCTTGGAGGTGCTTCTGTTTTGTTTACACGGCGCGTGGCACACGTGCACACGGACATGCTCATCAACACGGGAATTTCTGGAGCCACGCGGAGGCCCCCACCTGACAAGCGGCAAGAGGTGTCCCTTAAAGTGTGCAAACCGTGCGTGCGGTGGGGGAGGGGCTTGTCAAGTGCAGGTTCGGGTCCAGCGGTTCTGGGCTGGGGACTGAGCACCTGCATTTCTCACGCGCTCACAGGGACGCAGACGCTGCTGGCCAACGAGGCATGTGCCGTGTGTCGGCCGGCTGTCCGCTCGGGCGGCCACAAAGCACCACGGACCTGGTGGCTTAGACAACAGAGGTTTATTTCCCCCCAGTTCCGGAGGCTGGAAGTTCACGGTCAGGGCGTCCACAGTGCTGGGAAGCCAGCCATCTTCCCCTGTGTTCTTTTCTCCGTGCGTGTGTCCCCCGTGCCACTGCTGCTTGCTTTCTTTAAATTTCTTTAACTATTTACTTTTGGGGGAGAGAGAGAGTGTGTGTAAGCGGGGGAGGGACAGAGGGAGAGACAGACACAGAATCGGAAGCGGCTCCAGACCCTGAGCTGTCAGCACAGAGCCCGATGCGGGGCTTGAACTCACAAACTGTGAGATCATGACCAGAGCCGAAGTCGGACGCTTGACCAACCAAGCTCCCCAGGCGCCCCTGGCGCTTCTTGGAAGCTATAAGGACACCAGGCCTATCGGCCCAAGGCCCTGCCCGTATGACCCCAATGAACCTGAATTAATTAACTCCGAGATCCCGTCTCCAAATACAGGAGTCAGGGCTCCGCTGTGAACTTGGGGAGGGAGGGGACATCGGCGAGCTGGCAGCCCTGTGTCCCCCTGTGTCCCGATTCGCTGCAGCGCCGGAGGGTTTCGGGGGCTCGGCTGACCTTTTCGTGCGCCGTCAACGCGTCTGCCTCCGTGTTCTCAGTCACCTCTATGTACGTCGTCCTCGTTGACGGTGGGCACAGCTTTCCTCCGTGATCAATAGCTACGCCGCTAAAATGTTGATTTAATTGAAGACCTTACCCGAGCGCCCGTGCGGCCGGATGCGGAAGTCACAGGGACTGGACGACGACTGCTGCTGGGCCAGCGCTGGTCTGTAGAGTGTATGGTCAGGTCCAGACGTGCCGACGGCAGCTCTCACAGGGAAGCCCCCTCCCCCCCGCACACCTGCAGCCTCTTCCTCCTGCCTCCAGAATCCTGATGTCCCACAATCCTGTGCTCATGCCCAACCTCCACATGTCGCAGCTGCAGCACCGGCTGGGGAAGGCGGTGGCTGCGGGGGTGGGGGTGGGGCTGGCTTCCTCCTCGGACAGGTGACCCGAGACGGGCAGAGTAGTGCGAGTTCGTGCTCAGTGCCGTGGCGCCTGGTGCCCGAACCACGGACACAGGGAGCTCAGCACCAGGTGACAGGGTGGCAGAGAGCAGAAACCCGTCTGATGGCCCAGGACTTGCTACAGATGCAGGACCCCGGGCCAGACCTCCCGAGCCTCTGGGGGTGCAGCCGGCACCCTGTGCGTGGACGGGCCCGCCGGGCGATCCCGGGGCTAAAGGCGTTCGCGGATCTTCGGTACGAAGTCGGGAGGGAGATGATTCCCGGGGGGCTCCTGGCTGACATTGGTCGGAGCCCCTGCTCCGAGCTCCGACGGCCACCAGACCACATGCCGTCCCCGTGCTCAGCGCTTGAGGCAGGACGGCCGGCGGGAGGGGAAGGGCCTTCTTCCCACAGTGTTCCTCTCCTCAGGGAAGAAGTCGTCCTGGCGTCACCCACTGGCCTCTTCTAAGTCCCTTTCGTCATAAATAGGCCACATGCCAACTCCTAGGTTTGTCCCGAGCCACTGCTGGAAGGAAGGGAAGGCTCCATGGAAGCAGAGAGAGGGGCCTGGGGGGCGGAGGGGGGAGGCCTTGACGACTGTTTTAAATACAAGCAGATTTGGGGCGCCTGGGTGGCTTGGTCGGTTAAGCGTCCGACTTTCGCTCAGGTCATGATCTCGCGGTTCGTGAGTTCGAGCCCCGCGTCGGGCTCTGTGCTGACTGCCGGCTCAGAGCCTGGAGCCTGTTTCAGTCTGTGACTCCCTCTCTGACCCTCCCCTGCTCACGCTCTCTCTCTCTCTCTCTCTTTCCTAGAAATAAATAAAACATTAAAAAAAAAATACAAGCAGATTTGCTTCCGTGGGGAGAGGGGCACAGGGTTGGGTCGGGACCCGGAGGTGCCTGAGTTTGAATCCCAGCTCCACTCCACCAGCTGTGAGGTGCTGGGCAAGTTCCTGAACCTCTCTGAGCACCAAGGCCTCCTCCTCCATAAAAGGGTGATGACAACAGTGTCTGTTCCCCGGGGTGGTTATGTGGACTCGGTGAGGCCATGCTGGAGACGGGCTCACACCCGGTGTGCACACACAGCTACCACGTGTGGTTACTCTGTTGTTCTCATGCCCACGGGTGTGCGCCGCAGGAGACAGATCTCTACCAAATGCAACAAAGCACTTCCTAATTGGTAGAACTGCCCAAAGATGAAGGGGCTCGCGTGGAGAGGGAGTGAGCTCCCTGTCCTCAGAGGAATACAAGCAGGAGCCAGAAGAATCTTGGACTAGAATGACTTTAAGGCCCCTTCCCTGATTCCGATTGCTGGCAGAGGCCCGCCCTTCCCCCCTCTGCCCTGCCCAGAGCACCCTGAGGACCCAGGGATGGGGACACGGAGTCCTGAGATTCTGGATCCTCAAACCATGACGTCTTCATTCTGAAAGAAGGAAAAAACAATAACTTCTTGGCTATGTAGGTGGTCCCAGGGCCATTATGTTGCTCTGGGTCATTTTTGTCTGTCATCCGTCCACTTTCCAATTTTTCACTCCAAACCGAAACCTGTCCTGAACGGCCAACGGGGCTTAAAACATCTTTTAGATCCTTCAGGGGCACCTGGGTGGCTCAGTCACTTAAACGTTGGGTTCTTGATTCCGTCTCAGGTCACGATCTCCCGGTTTCGTGACGCTCTGCACCCACAGCGTGGAGCCTGCTTGGGATTCTCAACCTCTCTCTCTCTCTCTCTCTCTCTGTCCCTCCCCCACTTATGCCGTCTCTGTCTTTCTCAAAATAAATAAATAAACTTACAAAAAAATCTTTTAGATCCTTAAAAAAAATAGGGGTAAGTGGACTTCCTGTCCAAGAAGTAGGGAGAGAAGGGGCGCCCAGGTGTCTTAGTCCATTAAGCATCCGTCTGAGTCTGTTTCAGCTCAGGTCATGATCTCAAGGTTTGTGGGTTCGAGCCCCACGTCAGGCTCTGTGCCAACAGCATGGAGCCTGCTTGGGATTCTCTCTCTCCCTCTCTCTCTGACCTTCCCTGTTCACGCTGTCTCTCTCTCTCAGAAATAAATAAAACAAAAAAAATTTTTTTTTAAAAGAAGGAGGGAGAAGGGCCCTCAAACCTGTTCCCTCTGTCACAGCCTGTCCTGGCTCTACGGTGGGGGAAAGACTTCTCCGTGTGCCCTGTGGCTGCCACCCCGCGGGACGGGGACGGGCCAGCCCGGCACCTCTCTCGCCTCCTTACCCCATGGTGGCTGTGGTCCCCTGCGTGCGCCCTCCCGATCCCACTGCCTCCAGCACGCACCCGACTCAGAAAGGTGGCAGAGGAATTCACCTACGCAGGTGCCCCTATGTGCCACGTACGGGCTGGTGCCAAGTAGATGCTGTCATTTAGCAACTACACACCTCTTTCAAGGACGGGCTAATTCGGTTACACTTGCCAAATGAGATTCGGCTGCTATTCAGTTTAATTTATCAAAGCGTCTGTTAAAAATGCATTTGGCTGCGTGTAATGGAGGCCCAGCCGCAGCGGAGGTAGGGCCCAGGGATACGGAGCTTGGGAGTCTCAGCGGCCGCCCACATCCTGTTCTGTCCTCCTCAGCACACAGCGCGTCCCCTGGTCAGAAGGTGACTGCTTAGGGGTGCCTGGGCGGCGCAGTCCGTTAAGTGTCCGAGTTCGGCTCAGGGCATGACCTCGCGATTCACGAGTTCGAGCCCCGCGTCGGGCTCTGTGCTGACAACTCGGAGCCTGGAGCTGCTTCGGATTCTGTCTCCCCCTCTCTCTGCCCCTCCCCCACTCGCTCGCTCTCTCCCTCTCTCTCAAAAATAAACATTAAAAAAAAAAAAGGAAGAAGGCTGCTTGTTTTCCAGCGTGTCACAGATATTCCGGGAAGGAAAAGGGGCAAGGATGATTGTCCCACATGGCAGCTGACCCCGTCTCCTCCATTGGATGGGTCTTTCCAGTTCTAGAATGTTCATTTGGTTCTTTATCTAACTTTCTAATGCTCCATGAAATTCCTCTTTTTTTTTTTTTTTTATTTATTTTGAAGACTTTTTTGTTTACGACTTCAGCCTAGATATATGTCAGCTGATCCCTATGTCTGGGTCACAGGGTGGTCACTCACTGTTGATGGTCTTTTCTCTTGAGCAGGGGCTGGCTTTCTCTTTCTTCTTCTTCTTTTTTTTTTTTTTAATGTTTTATTTATTTTTGAGAGAGAGATAGAGACAGCATGAGCAGGGGAGGGTCAGAGAGAGAGGGAGACACAGAATCTGAAGCAGCTCCAGGCTCTGAGCTATCAGCACAGAGCCTGACACGGGGCTTGAACCCATAAAGCTGAGATCATGACCTGAGCTGAAGCTGGATGCTTAACCAACTGAGCCCCCCAGGCACCCCTTGGGGCTGGCTTTTTCTTTTTTTTTCTTTTTTTCTTTTTTAATATTTTTTATTTATTTCTAGGAGAGAGAGAGAGAGACAGCGTGAGCAGGGGAGGGCCAGAGAGAGAGGGAGTCACAGACTGAAACAGGCTCCAGGCTCCGAGCTGGCAGTCAGCACAGAGCCCGACGCGGGGCTCGAACCCACCAACTGCGAGATCATGACCTAAGCGTAAGTCGGATGCTCAACCGACTAAGCCACCCAGGCGCCCCATGGGGCTGGCTTTTTCTTAAAGGACCAGCCAGTGAGTATCTTAGGACTGAGCTCCATGGTGGCAACATGCAGGCGGCCTCGGACAGAAGCGGAGGCACGTGACTGTGTTCCAGTAAAACTGTGTTGTTGTTTTTTTAAAATTTTTTTAATCTTCATTTTTGAGAGAGAGAGAGACAGAACATGAGCGGGGGAGGGGCAGAGAGAGAGGGAGACACAGAATCAGAAGCAGCTCCAGGCTCCGAGCTGTCAGCACAGAGCCCAACGCAGGGCTCGAACCCACGAACCGTGAGACCATGACCTGAGCTGAAGTTGGACGCTTAACCGATTGAACCCCTAAAACTGTGGGTTTTTGTTTTTTTTTTTAATTTTTTTTTTTTTATTATTATTATTTCTAGGAGAGAGACAGTGTGAGCAGGGGAGGGTCAGAGAGAGAGGGAGTCACAGGCTGAAACAGGCTCCAGGCTCTGAGCTGGCAGTCAGCACAGAGCCTGACGCGGGCCCGAACCCACGATCGCGAGATCATGACCTAAGCGAAAGTCGGACGCTTAACCGACTAAGCCACCCAGGCGCCCCCTAAAACTGTGTTTTTAACAGCAGGTGGGCAGCCTGCGAGCCGTAGTTCACGGACCCCTCCTCTCGAGTGTGGACATTTCAAACACATTTCGTATGTCTAGTAATTTCAGGTTATATCTTGACATCATGTTAAGGCCTCATGGGGACCAGATTGTTAGGCTTTGAGCAAGAGAGTAAATTGTCTGGACTCAAAATCTGAACGCCGCGTCACTGCATGGCCCGCAGCTGAAATCATTCGGATTTCGTTGGCCTTCGCTGCCCTGGGCTTGCACAGTCCAAGGGTCAGTGAGAGACTTGGACACTCCCCCACTGCTCTCCTTTCTGGGGTCCCTCCCCTACTTTCTAGCTGTCGTGACCTCTGGTTAAGACCTCAGGCTCTTAGCAGCTGATGGTAGCCACCCGTGCCGTCCCAGCTTCTACCTCAGGGAAGGGAGGCCCCAGAGGGACAGCTCGAACCCACGAACCATGAGATCATGACCTGAGCCAAAGTTGGACGCTCAACCGACTGAGCCCCCCAGGCGCCCCTTCACTTATTCTTTCGACATAGTTTAGACCTGCAGCGTGGCTGGGAGAATGGTACCAGAATTCCCATACACCCTCCACCTGGGTCTCCCAGACGTTAACACTCCCCACATCTACTGGATCCTTCGCTTTCCTAAATTATTTCAGAGGGAGCCGCAGACACTAGACCTTCTTTACCTCTCACCACGTTAGTGTGTGTTTCCCAAGAATAACTTCTTACTCAGAAGGAGATCTTTGCTGACTCAACCGCGGAATAATGATCTCAACAGAGGAATTGACACGGATGTGTTATACCGTCGAATCCACAGATAAGATATAAGACCTTCTTCAGATTTTATCTCCCGTCCCAGCAGCGCCCTGGCGGTAACAGAAACTCTCAAATCACGAATCTCGTTCAGTCTCTGTCTTTTTAGTATCCTTGAGTCTGGACAAGCGCCTCATGGTATCTTCACCTTTTATGACATGGACGTGTTTTGAAGATTATTGGCCAAACGTTCTGTAGAGCACCCCCTGAGATGCAGGCCACCCATCCTGGGCAGGCCTGTGCCCTGTCCGTCTCCCTGTGGGGCACCGGGAGACGCGGCCGTGGGTTCCCTTGCCGCTGACGTCGGTTTTGATCGCTTGGTCAAGGCGGTGTCTGCCAGGTTTCTCTGTTGCGAAGGTCTTTGTCTTTTCTTGCCATGGATAAGTATCTCGGGGAGCCACAGGTTGAGATGTCACTGTCCCCTCCCCAGGAAGCCTTCGGTCACGAGTTTTAGCCTCTGTTGATCATTCCTGCCTGAAACAAGTCTCCTAGGGCAGCCGTCAGATGGTAACTTTGGTTTTTCAAGTTTATTTATTTATTTATTTAGAGAGAGAGTGTGTGTGTGCATGTGTGCAAGGGGGGAGGGGCAGGGAGAGAGGGAGAGAGAGAATCCCAAGCAGGCTCCGCACAGTCAGGGTCACGGAGCCACGAACCGTGAGACCTCGACCTGAGCCGAAAGCAAGAGTCAGTCAGACGCTTAATCGACTGAGCTCCCTCCGCAAGTCCGGTGGCCCAGATGGAAACTTCTGTAATTACACCATGCCTTCCGGCTACCTTATATGTGATGTGCACACCTTACACACACACGCGCGCGTGCACTGGGCCCACTGGGTCCTGCCCGAGCTCACGACGCCTCATGCTCACGTTCTGCTTTGCGGCTCCCTCATCCCAGCCTGCGGCAGGGGGAGCCCCTCCCGCTGCCTTCTGCGCGATTCTGACACGGCCCTGTCCATTTGGCACAACTTTCTGGCACCACACGATGTTCCCAGCTCATCTCGTTCTTTCCGCGCCCCGGCCCTGGATTAGCCATCTCTCCAAGGAGCCCTAGTTCCCTTTAGCGGAGATCGAATGTAAATAGACCTCAAAGTCTCTGGCAGAGAAAACAGACGGAGGATGCTTGGGTTGCAAAAGTCCCATCGCATGGAACACAGGGGAGATTCGGGGAGAGCCTGGCCCTGCTCCTGCCCCGGCTCTCCAGGGAAGAGGAGACGAGAAGCCTGAAGCCAGGTGCCGGCCGTCGGCTGGGAGCCCCCCCAGCCTGTGAGGCAGAGCACCCCCTCCTACTGGGGAGGCTTAGGGCATCCGATGCTCACTCTCCCAGACTCCCCGCAGCTGGGGTGCACTCGGGGGATGTGCTTCCGGGACTTTGAACTGGGAGCCACGGATGCAAGGAAGTTGGTGTCCAGAGACTTTCTCAGAGGACCAGTGGGGGCTTCTGGGGCAGTGGGTAGGGATGGCGGATTTAAAGAAATTAAAATATAATAATAGCAATAAACTATCGTGTGGAACGTACTTTTCCTAAAATAGTATTCATTGTCGACCTGCAGTTCAAGCTGCCCTGGGCCTCCCGTGTTTTATCTGGCCACCTTGAGTGTGGGAGCCCCCAGCCGCCCAGCACGTGGGTACCCCCAGACCTGTCCTGGGGTGTGACCCTGGGTGTCGTTTCCCCGGCTCCAGAACCTTCCCTCCCTGAGATCCTGTGGGCTCCTCAGCATCCTTGTGACAAATTCCTTTTCTGTTTACAGGAGGGCAGGGCACGGGGAAGGGCCAGCTGTGCCCACCTCTTGTGCCGAGGCCAGATGGGGGAGGAGGGGAGAAGCCCCCAGATCAGTCTGGGGGACCAGGGTGTAGAAGGGACTCCACCCCCTACCTCCTTCCAGAACTTGCAGAATTCCCCAGCCTACAGGCCGAAGCGTCCATCTACCATGCTTGCTTCTTTCCTTCCTTCATCCATCCATCCATCCATCCATCCATCCATCCATCACCCATCCATCTATCCATCCATCCATCTACCTATATATCCATCCATCCATCCACCTGTCTATCCATCCATCCATCCTTCCTTCCTTCCATCATCCATCCATCCAACTATTTTTCTTCCTTTCTTTTCTTCCTCCCTCCCTCCCTTCCTTCCTTTTCTCTCTTCCTCCCTTCCTTCCTCTCTCCAATGTTTTTTGAGAACCTACTGTGTGCTAGGCATTGTTCTAGGTCCTAGAGGTACCACAAGTAGAAAAGCAGACACGGGTGTGGGGGCTCCCGCATGGAGCTACACTTATATGTCAGCAGGGCAAGGGATGGGGGGGCGGGGCAGTGCATGGGGGGTGGGGGCAGGCAGGACACAAGAGAACAAGTTACCCATCTCATGTGTCAAGTGTGGGAAGTCTATGGAGAAAAGAAAGCAGACACTGGCTGGGGCAGTGTGAGTGCCAGAGGCAGAGGCTGCTGACATGTTAAACAGGGCGACAGTCAGGGAAGGGGAGGTCAGGTCACTGAGAAGGTGACCTTTGTAAAGGGGGTGATGGAGGAGCCAGATGGTGTCAGAGGGAGGAAAGTTCCAGCCAGCTTAGAAGGGACCGAGCCTGGCCCAAGGGACCCCAGGAGGGCAGCGTGGAGCGCAAGTGAGGGCGGCCATCAGGCCGTGGCGAGGACCTGGGCTTCCACTCCTGGGAACTGGGGAGCCACGGGAGGGCTCTGGGCAGAGGAGCGATGGGCTCTGACGTCCGTGTTTAAAGCGGTGTGAGCTCAAGCAGGGGCAGGGGCTCCCTGAATGCACGAGTTAAACTGGAAACCGGTAAAGCCAGGGTGCTTTTTGCTGAATGGCCAGGTTTGTTCTACTGAGTTTGGTAGCTATGGGGGAGGCTCTGGGGGGAGCCTTGAGAGCTGAAGGTCAAGGTTGCTCGGTATAGAAAAATCAAAGTGTGCTCTTCCTGCAACCTGAGTTTGTGGCTCAAAAACCGGTGGCTCAGGTGCATCCTCAGGCACAAGACTGCGAGGCAGGTACGGACACCATGTTTCCAGACACGATGCCAAGTGCCTGGCCCACCCCTGCCACGGGCCCACCCCTGGCCGCCGCCCCCGCAGAGACCCACGTCCCGCTCCCTTCCAGCCGGGGTTGCACTGGCTCGCCTTCACAGTCTGTGGGACTTTGAAAACCAAGGTGGAAATTACCAGAAGCCCGGGCTGCCCTCCCATCAGCCCGCACCCCTCCATCCCCCCTCCCTGTCCGGCTTGGCCTGGAAACAGCCCACTCTGGCCAAATGGGTCAGTGAAGACAAGCATCTGCTGATGGGCGGGGACGTGCGTGAACTCGGTCCCGCCCCCGAAACAAGGTGGTCTTGTCATGGGGGGGTGCGTGGGGGCGCAAGTGTGTGAGGACGGCGGGAAGGACCCGCGCGGCCCCAGGCCGAGGTCTGTGAGGACCGTCCCCGTGCCCTGGCCCGGCCCGGCGGCCTGATGGTCAGGAATGACCGTCTCTGGCTCCCGGGCGCTGGGTGACCTTCCCGCTTCCGGACGAGGCTGGCAGAGCCACCAGACGTCTGATCCCAAACGGAAAATTGAAACCATGATCCTCGTCACTGCAGCCATTTGTCACCAGACAAAGACGCGTATAAACAGCTTAATTAGAACCATACCACTCCCCCACCCTCCTTCCCGGGGACCCCGCCCCCCGCTCGCCTGGGAAAGGCGGCACAGGGGGTACACGGTCACGGCGCAGGCCCGCGCGCTCCTCTTCGCCGAGGAGAATCTGCCGAACCTCCCCATCCAGTCCCGACGGCGGCCCCACGCCGCGAGGGCGTCCGCCCAGGAGGGAACCGAGGCCTGAGTCCCGCGTTTGGCCGAGGAGGCGCAGATGAGAGGCAGAACCAAGGTCCTGGCCAAGGCTCCACACAGACCCGGCCGCCCTCTGTGACCGCGGAGCTTGTGCTGGGGACACGCGAGCCACCCGGGCTTGCCCGGCGAGGCCCCGGGCGCCTGTGCTGTGTCCCAGCGTCCCCTGCCCTGAGGGCTGTGCTCAGCGCCCCCCTCGGAGACCGTCACACGCCCCATACATGTCTGAGCTGGGCTCCCCCCCTCCTGCGCAGCATGACCATGACTCGGTTTCCCCCACTGTCTCAGATCTCAGTGCTTCTGCCTTCCGAGGATGCTCCCCCAACGTTGTCATGTTTGTGCCACCAGCCCCCCTCTCCCGGACTTTCTCACCCCAGGACTGTCAGATGGGGGGGCACTGAAGGGTCAGCGGCCCGTGGGTTTGAGCCCCGTGTGGACCTTCTAGCTGTGCGGCCTGGGGCAAGGAGTTCCCTGTCGGCACCGGGGCGACAGTCGGGGTACTGGTCTCACTGGGCGGTGGCAGGACTCCCTGAGGCAGCGAGCGGAAGGGGCTTAAACAGCCCGTGTGGCTTTCATGCTGCCGGTGGTGACGGCAGAGCCCCGCAAACCTGCCCGCTGACCTTCCCACCGCGGGCGAGCAGTTACGAAATAGCCACAGTGGGCGCTGGTGCCGGTGACCCTGTGAGGCACAAGCAGCGAGTGACGCACGGACACGGACGATGGACCAGCCCCGGACGCACGTGTGTGAAGCCTGGCTCTGCCTCCTGGTGCGCGGAGGAGGCTCGGTGTGCGCTCGTGCGCGAGGAAAGGGAAAGCCCACGGGGGAGGATGTGGGGACGCAGGACTACGGCTCGTCTCACGTGGCTGAGCCACGGTGCCAGACACGCTGCGATGCCAAGTGCGTCTGAGATCGCGGGAGTGGCACCGGGCGGCCTGTGCGCTCCCTGTTTCACAGGTGCCGGGCACTGTTCTCAGCTCCTTGCCAGTATTAGCTCATCCAGCCTCACAGCCACCCCATGAGGTAGGTACCACTATGGCCCCATTTCACAGATGGGGAAACTCTGACACAGAGAGGGGAAGCGACTTACCCAAGGTCACCCAGGCTGGAAGGGACGGAACTGGGATTTGAGCCCGAGCAGGCAGGTGGGGAGGAAGCCCCCGGCCGCTGGGCCAGCCACCCTCACCCCAGCCCACGCGCAGCCACACAGCGGAACCGCGCGGCAGGACCCGGGCGCCGACCGGACTCGGGGGCACCGATCGGACTCGGGGGCACCGATTTCACAAGGCGCTTCATTCTCTGAACTTGGCTCAGAATGGCTGTCGCGGTTTTCCAGCCGCCGGGTCAAAACCAGAAACACGCTCTTCAAAGTCAGCAAGTCAAGACAGACCGAGGAGCCGTCCCAGATTAGAGCGGCGGCAGAGACGCGGCGCAGCCGCAGGCAAGCGCCCGGGACCCGGGGAGCAGGGACGGCCCGTCGGGGGATCGTACTTTCCCGGGAAACGACGCCCTCGCGCTCCCGGGTGAGCTCCCGGCGCAGATCGCGCGGCCGAGTTCAGAGCAATCCGGTTCGTAGGAAATACACACGGAGGCGCTGAGCAGCGGGAGGGACCAGCGCCTGCACTTGACTCTCAGGCGCGCGCACACGCGCATGCGCACACACGCGCGCGCGGTGGGACCAGCAAACAGCTGGTGCACAGGCATTCCCTGTATTATTCTTGCAACTTCTCTGCAGGTTTGAAATTATACCTAAATAAAAAGTTACAGAGTATAATAACAAACAAACAAAACACATCGGTGCCATTAAGTCGGGACGTCTCGCTCAGGTCCGGGGTTCCCAGCACGGCAACAGCCCGCCGCGGGGCCGCAGGAGTCACGCTCTGTGGGCAGCGCGCTGCTCGGAGGGTCCCGGAGCCCGCGGGTGCCCCCGACCCCCGACCCCCCCGCCTCCCCCAGCTCCAGTGGACACACACGCACCTGCCGTGTGTCGGGCGCTGCAGCCGACACGTGTCTCATGGGGCAGACAGCGCGTCTCCAAACCGCTGCAGGGAGAGGGCACCGTGGGCCGCGGCTGCCCTTGGATCCTTCCCACGCCCAGGAAGCAGCAGCTCACGCGCACAAACCCACAGGGTATCCGGCATCGAGGGCCCCGTCTCCACTTCCTGCGGAGCCCCAGAAAGTCCCTCGTCCAAGGAGCAGGTCTCTGTCCCCATAGGAGAATCCGGCATGCGGGGCGACAAACGCCTAGATCTGGTGGGTGTGGAGGGACCCTGGAGGCAGGGACCCGGAGAACAGTGCCGCCTCTGCCGCGTGAATTGTAACCCCGCGCGACACTGCGGTGATGGGCGCGTGCTCTCTGCACCGTCAGAGTGGGTCCCAGAGGCACCGTGAGTCGGGGAGGGCGGGTGCCCACGGACACCTGCACACACAGCAGGGAGTGGCAGGTGGCGCCAGGGTGGGGACCTGTGTGTGTGTGTGTGCAGACCGGGAGGCTTCCTGGAGGAGGAGTCTGGTCTCCATCCCAGAAGCAATGGGCTACAGTCATCGAAGTTGTAATCTGGGGAGGTGATGTGGTGAGATTTGCACTTGGAAAGCACGTTCCAGTAACAGTGTGGAAAGCGGATCGCTGGGGTTGGGAACCAGACGCCAGGTGGGAGGCCATCAGCCAGCCCTGGTCTGAGACCTCTGGCAGATTCTTTTTGTCTTTTTTTTTTTTTTTTTTAAGTATTTTAGAGAGTGGGGAAGGGGTGGAGTGAGGGCCAGAGGGGGAGAGGGAATCCCAAGCAGGCTCCATGCTTAGTACAGAGCCCGACGTAGGTGGGATCGTGACCTGAGCCCAAACCAAAAGTCTGATGCTTGCCCAACTGAGCCACCGGATGCCCCCAGCTGGATGTTTCTAAGGCATTTGCCTCCACCTCTGGGCTGGGCAGCAGTTTAGGATGGTGGCCATGGGGGTGCAGAGAAGTGGGTGCCTTGAGAGAGACTGGAGCATCCAGGCAACAGGACTCAGGGTGCAGGGGCTTTGGGGAGAGGAGGAAGCAGGGTCAAAGCCGCCTCCAGGGTGTCTGGCTTAATTAGCTGAACTGGATCAACGGTGGTATCTCTATGCAGATGGTGCCTCGGTCCAGGTAACTCTAGGTTGGGGATGGAGAGAAAAAAAAATCCTTTGTCATCATACGTTTATAAAGGAAGTGTGATGTGCAGTAAATGTTATTTTACTTTACCATGTACGGAAACACATGGAAAGAGAATTCACTGACAGTCAGCAGAGGCCCTCTCTCTCTTTTTTTTTTTTAATGTTTTATTTATTTCTAGGAGAGAGAGAGAGAGAGAGAGACAGCACGAGCAGGGAGGGTCAGAGAGAGAGGGAGTCACAGACTGAAACAGGCTCCAGGCTCCGAGCTGGCAGTCAGCACAGAGCCCGACGCGGGGCTTGAACCCACAAACTGCGAGATAATGACCTAAGCGAAAGTCAGACGCTCAACCGACTAAGCCACCCAGGCGCCCCAAGGGGCTGGCTTTTTCTTAAAGGACCAGCCAGTGAGTATCTTAGGACTGAGCTCCATGGTGGCAACATGCAGGCGGCCCCGGACAGAAGTGGAGACACGTGACTGTGTTCCAGTAAAACTGTGTTGTTGTTTTTTAAAAATTTTTTTTTCTAAATGTTTTATTTATTTCTAGGAGAGAGAGAGAGAGACAGCGTGAGCAGGGGAGGGTCAGAGACAGAGGGAGTCACAGACTGAACAGGCTCCAGGCTCTGAGCTGGCAGTCAGCACAGAGCCCGACGTGGGGCTCGAACCCACGAACCGCGAGATCATGACCCAAGCGAAAGTCGGACGCTCAACCGACTAAGCCACCCAGGCGCCCCACCAGAGGCCCTCTCTGAACAGGGGATTCTCCTCTTTCGCTGCTCTCCGTTTCCCAAACAGTCACTGAGCATCGTGTGCTAATAGCGTGGCTGGGAGAAGCACACATGGAAATACACGTATATGGGGCGAGATCCGTGCTGCCGACGGAGGTCCTGTCTTAGTTTCCCCCCCGAGAGTAACTGGCTGCTCGGAGCGGGCAGGGGGCCCCTGGAGCAGGGTTGCGGGGGCTCTCGGTCGAACCGCAGCCCTGTGCCCCGGGGTGTGCCAGCCGGGCTCAGCCCTCACCACCCACAGCCTCCCTGGAGGGTGCTCTCTGCTCCCGTGATTCAGGCCGGCCCCGCGGACTGCGCTCTGAATTCCCGCAGCTCGTTGTAAATCTAGTGTTTAGCTTCCATGTTACAGCTTCTAACTTTCTCTCCGAGAAACATGCGGAGCAAAGCACAGCTTGGGTGGTTGACGTTTTCCTGCGGCTCGTGGGCTTCTCAGCAACTGAGAGGAGCTCCCTCCCCGGGCTTCCGAGACCGCGAGCCGCGCTCTGGTTTGTTCCATTTCTGGCCCCGAGAAGGTAGGATTCGGGTGGGGAAGATCCGCCTTGCAGAAGCCTCCACCGCGGATGCCCTCTGTGTGTTTGGGAAGGACCGAGGATGGCTGGGGTCCTCCGGAAGCGCGAGCCTGAAGGAAAGGGCATGGCGCGACGGTGCCCTGACCTTCCAGAACCATCCGGGGAGCCAAGGGGGAGAGGTGAGCCTCCGGGTCATGAGAGGGCTTCCCTCTGCCTCGGGCGGGGAACACTGTCCCTCTGGGGTCTTGGTTCTTTGAAGCGTAGGGCTTTGAGCTGAGTTCTGCTCCGGGACCCCAGGACTCCCGCGTGGGAGGTGACTGTCCCTCCTGGAAGGGACCTGGAAGACTGAGTCTGCCCTGCCTTAATAGTAGCAGTGAGGGGCGCCCGGTGGCTCAGCCCGTTGGGCATCCGACTCTTTGTTTCCGCTCTGGTCACGATCTCAGGGTTGTGGGATCCGGCCCCAAGCCAGGCTCCACGCTGAGCCTGGATCCTGCCCGGGATCCTCTCTCTCCCTCTCTCCCTCTGCCCCTCCCTGGCTCAGAAGCACGCACACAGGTGTGAAAGCTCTCTCTCTCCCTCGCTCTCAAAAAAATCGCAGAAGTGATAGTAGTAGACATAGCGATAGCAGCAAATGACAACTACAGCGATAGTGACAGCGGTGGTAGGAGCGATGGAAATGACACCCACTGTGGTCACAGCAGTCGTGGTGGTAACGGCACGCATACATTCAGCGCACATTGCTGAGCACCTACTGTGTGTCAGCGCACATTGCTGAGCACCTACTGTGCGCCAAGCCCCATACCGAGCACCGTGGGTGACAGAGCAGAACGGGTGTCCTGCCGTCACAGAGCTCACGTTGCCTTCTGCGCTTCCGTCCTTGACAGCACGGGGCCCTCTGGGGGGTTGAGGGGCTGAGGGGCAAGAGAAGGTTCTGGTTGCCGGGCCCGAACTGTAGGGGCCGCCCCAGCGTCCCCCGGCCCCACTGTTTGTCCTTGGCTCCGCGCTAACCCACCGTCCAGACCCCCCCCGAACCAGTTACATAAGTGTTCCCCGAGGCCTGGAAACTTCCAGATGGCCCCGCGGCCCACCCTGCCAGCTGCCCCCAGGATGTGGGCCCTGGCGCAGGGCCTGGGCCCCGGAATGCCTGGAGCAGGCTGACACGGAGCAGCTGCTGGGAGGCGGCGGAGGCCAAGCGTGCTGAGCGCGCACTTGAGCCCGGCCTCGGCTTCTCTGTGTTCCGGGCCCTTCCCTCGAGCAGCTGCGCCCGGGGCGGGGCCGGGTCCCGGTGACCCCGGACATCTGGGCCTCGAGGAAGGCGTGCTGGTGACCTCTCCTCCTGTTTGCCTTGGACACATTCCTGGCCCCTCGTGTGTGATGGGGCCCTTCCAACCTGCTTTCCAGTCAGCCTCACGGCCACGGCCACGGCCCGGCTTCCCAGACCTCCGGGGCCATTGCACACCATGGGGAGCTGGTTTGAGGTGCCCGTTCAGGGGTCCCACCGGGGAGGCCAGTGCCGTCAGTCTGGGAGTTGGCACAGGGCTCTTTCTCTTCAACAAAGGGCCCGGGCAGTCTTGATGCCAGGCTTCCCCAGGCCAAACCTGGGGGGCGGACTACAGACATTGATTTCCGTAGACACACACAGATGCACCGGTGCGTAGTTTCCCGTGGCTGCCATCACAAGTGATCCTGCGCCACGTGACTTAAAACATCGTCAGCTCTTGTCTCTTCTGAGTTCCAGGCTCACAGGGTGCTAGGGTGAGCAAGAAGGAGCCCACTTGGGTGCCTTCCTGACCCTGTGGCTTCCTGGTCGTCGAGGCAGCAAGCCTCCTAGCCCGTCCGAATGCCCGTGGCCATGCCTGTGAGAGGACTGAGGGGACCTATGACCTCGGAGGGCCACCCAGGAGGACACAGAAATGCAGCCACGTTCAGAATCAGGGGCTGGTGTCGTATGAGGCAGACGCAGAGGGCGCGCCCCACGCCTCCAGGTCAGGAGCCCGGGAACAGCTGGGAAGCAGGACCTCAGCCAGGTTGTCCCGCATCCCAGGGTCAGAGGAGACAGCTGCTCTCTGAGGCTCCGGAGGGACACCCATGGCCCTTGCTTCTCTGGTGCATGAAACACAAAGCCACGAAGCAGGGGAGGGGAGCCTTCCTGCTCTTCAGTGATGTGATGAGCTGTGGGCTTGGGGTAGACATCTCCCAGGAGAGGACAGTCAGGGACTTGAACTTACTCATGACTGACAGCAGATCAGTTACCGAGAAGGAGTAAGTGCGGAGGAACCGGGCCCCGGGGCCCCCAGCCTCAGCCAGCGACCACGGGTGCCTCCCCAAGGATGTGGTGCAGAATTACCCACCACCAGGGAAAATTCCTAAATCTAGACCCAGGGATCCCAATTCATACCCGGTGCATTACAAACCCCTCCCCTCCCCCGTCTGGGTAGCCCCTCCTCTTCCTTCCGAATAAAAGTCTTCATGAGCATAGAGAACGCCAGACGCAGGTGCAGAAAGGTCCCCGGGTGAGGCAGGGATGATTTCGCAAACACGCAGAGGCCGAAGCATCATATTATCCGAAAAAGTTTCCTGCAGACCAGCCCTAGTACCGTAGGTTATCGTCGAGTGAGGAGCCCCGGGGAACCCCAAGCCCGCAGCACCAGCCTCACCCGGGAGCTCGTTGGAAATGCAGACTCTCAGGATCCCCCCAAGACCGGCAGCCTCAGAATCTTTGGGGGCCGGGCCTGGACCTTTGGGTTTTAGCAAGCCTTTCAGGGGGTTCTCGGGCCGCAGCTCACCGCTTGTGACGAATCAGGCGTGACCGGAGCAGCAATTCATCTGCAGGCTCGTGTGGATGTGGCTCTGGGAAGACGAGGAGGAACATGGGACAGACAGCGCTCTCCCGGGTGTTGGGTCTGGAGCAGGGGTGCCGTCCGTGGGCCTCTGTCCGCGCCGGGCCAGGTGGGGGTGAGTCAGTTATGGTCACGCGGCATCGTGATGCAGCCCAAGTGATTGCCAGGAGGATCAGACAGTGGCCCCAGGGCTCTTGGCCCCTACGATGAGCACGGACGTGGTTAAAAAGGGGCCACAGGGCCTTTTCAGGAGTTGGAATAGAGGCCACCCCTCGAGAGGCATCAGGGAGGGAGGGTTCAGCTCCCCGCTCCACACTTAACAACCTGGGCCACGCTGCTCGGCGACTCTGCCTCTCTGATCCCTCGGTTCCTGCCCCTGGGCAGTGAGGACCATAATAGTGTCCACGGCCAAAGAGGCAGGTTGTGGGGATGAAACGAGAGAATTCCTGTGACACCCGGCTCACAGTCGGCACCCGGCCGGGGTTCGTGAATCTTCTCAGTAAACAGGTCATGGATGTTATCAACAGTCTGGCTGTTCCCCCGAAGGTTAAGCGGTTCCCGTATGAAGCAGGTTCCATTTGTGAGGATACGTCCGAGAGAAACGCACACTTAGGTTCGCAGAGAGAGGCGTCCGCGGGTGCCCTCAGCCGCTCTTCACAGCAGCTGGACGGGGACCCCCAAACGCGCACCGGCGATGATGAGTGCGCGGCACGCGGGCCTGGGTCCGTGCTGCACGGGTGCCCCCGACACTGTGGGAAAGAGCCGGTCACGGAGACTGCTTAGCGTCTGACCCCCGCGGCTCTGAAACGTCCAGATCAGGCACACTCACAGGGACAGCAGATTCGTGGTGGCCGGGGCTGGGGTGACGGCAGAGAGATCAAAGGGAAAGCCAAAGGGTACAGGGTGATGGAATGTTCTAGAACTGACTGCATGGACAGCGTGACTCTGAACATGCCCAAAACTATTGCCTTGGACACTTTTAGTGGCTGAGCTGCGTCATGTGTGGATAGGATCTCATAAGAGCTGTTTGAGAAAAAAACAAACCGTGTTTATCCCCATGAAATGCCCTAGGGCTATTTTTGTTGTTAACGGAGGTGGGAGGGGGGTAAGCTATGAACATTTAAAATTTGTCCCAAATTGACTGTTAAGCAAAAACGTTTGGAAAAGGTACTTGAGCTCCATTCCGTCTCCAAGTTGGGGACCCTTGACCCTTGTTCAAGGTCAGGCCCCCATAACGGCAAAGCAACGCGGCCCTTCAAATCGTGGCTTGTTTTCGAAGGGAGCAGACTTTGTGGCTGGATTTTGTCTGTAAACACCGGGCGGACCTTGAGAGGGTTAAGCCCCCGGGATCGCTCTTCAGGGCCTTGGGGCTGACTTATCATCAGAAAAACGCCCGCGTCTCCAGGCCCAGGAACGCAGGCTCCAGGCCCACAGCTGTCCTTGAAGGTGGCCGCCAGCGAGGCCTGCCCAGACCCGATCTCCAGGAGGAAATGTCCCCACCCTGCTCCAAGTGTTTGTCCAGAAGGAGAGGCCCAAGCAGCGACACAGCGGGCCAGAGGGAAAGTCACCAGGGAAAGGAGGGGCTCCCGGCACACGGGCTGCAGGAGTCTGCAGCCGGCACAGACTCTCCTTAGCTGACTTCTCCCCGCTCTGCGTACCCCTGGGCCTTTGCATGGGCTACGGCGGCGGGAAGGATCCACAGGGTCCTGGCTGCATGTCCTTGGGCAGGTCGCTCCCTCCAGGACCTTTATCCCTACCTCTGAAGTGGCTCTTCCTCCACACTCGGCCTGCTGGCCGCCAACCGCCCTTCCAGCCGCAGCTCCCCTCCTGCCGTCCCTCCAGAACCTTCCAGAATGCGCAGGCACCGTAGGGCTCCCGAGCTCAGCTATAATAGTCCGGTGGCCCGTTTGGAGGGCTGAGCTCACCAGGTGGGCACTCCCCTCCCCCATCCACCACCTGCTGCAGGGTCTCTACAAATGTGTTCAGTGGAGTGAGTTTCCGGAATTCTCTGCCATTATCTCACTGGGTCTTCGCCCGCACCTGCAGGCAGGAAAGAGGCGGCTGCTCGGCTGTGTGGGTGAGACGCGGCCTCAGGGGACCCGGCTGAAGGCCAGCCGCCGCCTCCTCCGCTTCCTGGGGTTTCCAAGATGGAGGGACAGGGTGAAACGCGGTGCTGTGCACGCCCCCTTTGTGCCGGCGCAGCTCCTCGAAAGGATGCCGTTGAAGCGAAGCCGGGGGGCCCAGCCAGGACCAGAGGCCGCGTGTCCTTTGGCCGAGGGGAGCCTGTCCCTCGGCCCGGAGCAGGTGGCCAGCCAGAGCCTCCCCACCCGGCCCGAGAGCCCGTGTGCCAGCGCTGTATCCCGCCCCCCCGCCCCTGCAGGAGAGGAGGGGCCTGGGCCCAGGGGACCCAGAGGACCACCCTTCGGGAAGCGGGTGGGGACAGGCAGTTGAGCCACAGCTCCTGCCACAGCCTGGAACGGACAATGGAGTGGTCGAGAGACGGGGCAGGGCCAGACCTGGATTCCATCCCCCGCCCCCCACTCCTCTGTGCACCTGCAAGGTGACCTTGGGAAAGCCCCGAGCCCCCCCAAGTCCCTCCCCAAAACTGGCAAGGGAAGCGTGAGGACACCTTATTGTGAAGGACGGTCATGCGGGGAGGCGCCGGGCGCACGTCCTTCATCGCCGTCACTTCTTCGTAAAATGTTTGCTGATTTGTCCCTCGAGGAAGAGGCAGAGTGAGAGGGCGCTGCATTTTCGGGGTGAGGAGGATCGGGGGCTCCTGTGTGCGGGACGGCCGGGCGCTGCTGGGCGAGCCGCTCGGCACGGCTGACCCCTCCTGCCGGGCGCTGGAGCGGCGGGATTTGTCTGGGGGACACACTACTGTCACCGGGCGGGATTTTTTTTTTTTAATGTTTTATTTATTTCTAGGAGAGAGAGAGAGAGCAGCGTGAGCAGGGGAGGGTCAGAGAGAGAGGGAGTCACAGAGTCTGAAACAGGCTCCAGGCTCTGAGCTGGCAGTCAGCACAGAGCCCGACGCGGGGCCCGAACCCACGAATCGCGAGATCGTGACCTGAGCGAAAGTCGGACGCTTAGCCGACGAAGCCACCCAGGTGCCCCTCACGGGGCGGGATTTTTAAGGCCCCCAAAAGCCCTGGGCCAAGTCAGGGCACAGCCCCCACACTCAGAGCGGGGTGGGGGGGAGGGATCGCCGCGCCCCCCGTGCTGTGAACTTCGCTCTGGGCGGGTCACTCCCGGAGCGGAGTTCGGGCTGCCGTGTGTGACCCTCGGCCAGGACCCCGCCTGGAGCGGATGTTCGGGGGGTGGGGGTGGGGTCTTACAGGAGGAATCGGGGCAGGGCCGTCCGTTCGGGGGCTCCGGGGAGAGTCGGCTGCCTGGCCCTTCTCCACCTGCTGGAGGTGCCTATGGCCCGTGGCCCGTGGCCCGTGGCCCCTCCTCCGGCTTCGGGGCAGGTCCCCGACCTCCATGTGTGTCCCCACTTCTCGGACGCTGCCCCTCGCGCCTCCCTCCTTATAAGGACCCGGTGAGCACATTGGGCCCACGGGACAGTCTCCCCGCCTCAAGGTCCTTGATCACATCTGCGAATCCCTCTTGTCCTCTAAGGTGACACGGTCACAGTTTCTGGGGCTCGGGCTGTGGACGCCTTTGGGGGCGGTGAGTCCGCCCGCCGCACGCCCCTACCTGCGCGGCCCGCACCTGACGGAGCTGTTGGAATATCGCTCACGCAGCTCCGGGTTTGGGGCTCGAATGTCATAGCAACGTCTCCCGTGGACGCCACCAATGTCCGTCCCCCCGCTTCCTTCCACGGAAGGACGCCTCAGCTCCGCTGGGCGCAACTCTGCCCCCTTCCCCGCCTGGTCTGGGGGTAGGAATGGCCACACGCCTGTGTCCAGCCGGAGTGTGTGGGGGCAGAGGAGGCACGGGGCGCTGCTGGATGCTGCCCTTAGAAAGGGTGGGCGTGGCTCCTTTGCCTTTCCCTCCTGCCCACTCTCTGGGAGGGAGACTTGATGGCAGGGTCTGCAGCAGCCAGTTTGGATTCAGAGGCAAAAACCACATGCTGAAGCCAGCAGGGTCCTCCTAGCTCTGGACCACCTCCCTCAGGATGGTGAGAGAAATGCTGTCTTTCTTGTTTAGGCCAATGTACGACGGGCCTCTCGGTCACAGCAGACAACGCTGTGGTGCACTGTGCCCTAACTCAGACACAGAGATGTATGGATGTACCGGAGCGGCTTCCTCAATTCTCACACTGCGGTGGCCCCAAGGGCCTCTGCCTCCTCTCTGTGGCACGTCAGCACTGCTGAGCTTCTAGAAACTACAGGGCAAGATCATCAAACCTTCCTGACTCCGGCAGAGAGGGGAGGCATTTCCAAACGCTCATCATGTGCTTGAAGCCCTGGCCACAGGCCATTGGCATCACCTAGGAGCTTGTTAGACATGCTCACACCTTCTGCGTCTCCCCCTGCACTTAACGACCCTCGGCTGGGAGCTCCAATCTCGGCTCCTCAGAGCTTTGTATCTGCCCTGTGCTGAGTCCCCTGGACCCCAAGCCAACGGCCTTCGAGCTGCCCCTGGGTCCCTCGGGCTGTCCTTTGGGCTCCCCGCGTGGGAACTGGGAAGCAGGCGGCTCTAGGTTCCCCACCTCTGCTTTCAAGAAGGCGAAAGCACACCGTTTGCTTTATTTGACACGGTTCTGCAGACCCATTTGCCCAAGTGCGGGATGTGGACGCCCCGGTCCCGGGCTGTGTCCCCTCCAACGGCCGCTTCAGGGATCGCTGGAGGCTCCAGGGCGTGAAGTAGCGGGACAGCTCACAGAAGGCTCAGGAGCCCCAGGTCCCTCGGGTGCCCCGTTGACAGCGCCCCCATTTCCTTCGGAGCAAGCAGTCTCCACGGGGGGAAGGTCTGGAGTCTCGTCGCCAGGTGCATCGGAGACTTTAATTCTATTTATTGTTGTGTTTAGGTTACTTTCATTCATGCATTTAGTGGGCCAGTGCTTACTCCGCGCCAGGCCCTGAGCTGGGCTTTGGGAAGAGTGCACTGCCCAGACCCAACAAACTTCTCTCACCGAGACTTCTTGTTCCCACGTGCGTATCTGGGAGAGAGACTTCAAGACAAAGGGAACAGCCAGTGCAAAGGCCCTGAGGTCAGGGAGAGAGACTTCAAGACAAAGGGAACAGTCAGTGCAAAGGCCCTGAGGTCAGAGGGGCCAGGAGAGCTTGTGGAACGTGGCGGGTGCCTGGGGCGCTGTGGCTAGTCAGTCAGGGGGTGCGGCAGGAAGGATGGGGGGCAGTCGCAGGTTGATGGGGTGGCTGGTGTGGTGTAATGGATCTCAGGCAGCGGCGGGGTGGCTGCCGGGAACCTCTGGGCTGGGCCGCGGCTCCGAGCCACTGCCAGGCTCTCGGAGGCCCAGTCAGCATCTCCGTGCTGACTCTGGCCGGCGCACTCGGCCACGGCCTGGTTTGGAGCCCAGGGGCTGCCAGCGGCCCGCTGACCTGGCCTGCACTTGCTCCCTCTGTCCGTCCTGGGGCTGCACCAGGGCCGACCTCGAATCCCTCTCTTGGCCTCCGGCCCCGGCCTGTGTCCCTCCTGCCCAGATGTGCCTCTGCACTTAGGGCAGCGGCCACCCCTCCCTGTGCTCTGAGCCGCAGGGGCCTCGGCCGAGCCCGCACACTCGGGCCGGCCCGGCGGCTGCCGTGAACCGCGGCCAGCGGACTCCCTTGCATCGCACCCCTGGCGCGCGACCTCACTGGACAGCGCGAAGCCGTGCCTTCTGGAGACGGGCCGGGGGCAGTGTCATAGCTCGTGCCCTCTCCCCACCCTCATGGCAAAACCCAAGCCTTCCGACGGCCCCGATCCCGGTGGATCCCGTTGGCGGCCTTTCCCACCCTGACGATCCTTCCAGAAACCCCTGCCCCAGCACCGGAACCGCATCCTGCCTTACAGCAGCTCGTGGCGAGTTCTGTGTCCTGCAAGTAGCTCCACAGAATTGGCTAAATCGAGACTTTTTTTTTTTCTCATGGGTATGAAGAGTGACTCAGTTACGAGGTCTGCAAACCACCTTCTTAGCAGGCCCCCTTTCCTTTTTAAAAAAAATTTTTTTAATATTTATTTCTGAGAGAGAGAGAGGCAGCGTGAGCAGGGGAGGGGCAGAGAGAGAGGGAGACACAGAATCTGAAGCAGCTCCAGGCTCTGAGCTGTCAGCACAGAGCCCGACGCGGGGCTCGAACCCATGAACTGTGAGCTCATGACCTGAGCCGAAGTTGGACGCTTAATTGACTGAGCCCCCCATGCCCCCCAGGGGGCCCCCTTTCCTTTCAGACGAAATGATTCGCTTAGACTCAAAAGACAACTTGGCCTTCGGCAGACTGTGCGTCCTTAGAGCCAGTGGGTCCGCGTATCCCTCCTGGAGCCACGCCTGGTTTTCTGTCCATAAGTCACTTCCGTGTCCCAAACGGGGATCCAAGTGCGGTTGTTTCGTAAGAGCAACGACCGCGGCCGTTCCTAAGGGCTCGCCGCGTCGGTGCGCGATCTCGGGAAGGTCCTCAGCCTCCCGTGCGGCGCTCCAGCGGCTCTCCCCGTTTCAGAGATGAGGAAACAGACGCTCAGAAAGCCTGAGTAATCTGCCCGAGGACACACAGCAGAATTTGGACCTGGCTCTTTCCGGGAGGGCCAGCGGGTGACTCATCCTGGACTGTCTGAAGAGTGCGTTTGGGATCGGCATGTATTCTACCCGTCTGTCTTCTCGTGGGTTTTGTTTTCCCAAATCAAAACCACTTGTTGTTGTTTTTGATTCGGTCGGGTCCTAGCGGGACCTCCCCACGCTGGGGCAGATGCGCTTCCAGAATAAATGGAAACCATTTACACAATAGTCGTCAAACGCTTTCGCAGGAAATAAATCATATAGAATAACGCTTGAAAAGCTGAAATAAATCTGTGTGGGCGGCTGGGTTAACCCTCAAATTGGTTCCAGCCTTTAAAAAAAAGAAAACCCTTTGCCCCTCTTTTTCTTGTTTATTTCAGCTTTTTTTCCCCCTTCTTACGCAAATTTTCCAGACCCGGCTTTTCTGAGATGTTGTTGATGAGTCAAGGCGTTCTGCTTATCTCAAGGCAAGTAACGGCCACCCTGACTCCTCAGTATCTTCACTCAGCCGCACACACCAAGGTGGCCCCCAGGGGGTTGTCCAAACGTAAGCACTTAGAGTGGCCAGTGGCCGTGGGCCATCCATCCGCTGAGCCCCACCAAGCCCCTTCCTGTTGGAGTCACTACAGACCTCCTGAAGCCTCAATGCCCAGGAATCTGCATTTAAAAAAATTTTTTTTTTAATGTTTTTATTTCTAGGAGAGAGAGAGAGACAACGTGAGCAGGGGAGGGTCAGAGAGAGGGAGTCACAGACTGAAACAGGCTCCAGGCTCTGAGCTGGCAGTCAGCACAGAGCCCGACGCGGGCTCGAACCCACGAACCGTGAGATCATGACCCAAGCGAAAGTCGGACGCTCAACCGACAAGCCACCCAGGCGCCCCAGGAATCTGCATTTTTTAATGTTTATTTATTTTGAGAGAGAGAGAGGGAGGGAGGGAGGGAGGCCGGGGGCGGGCAGAGACAGAAACACAGAGAGAATCCCAAGCAGGCTCCGCACTGTCAGCGCAGAGCCCGACATGGGCCTCGAACCCACAAACCGTGAGATCGTGACCCGAGCCGAAATCAAGAGTAGGACCCTTAACTGACTGAGACACGCAGGCGCCCCTGGGAATCTGCATTTTGATGCACACCCCGCTGTGGACCCGCCGCCCCCCTGAAGGAGGCCTGGGAGCGTGGGAGCCGCCGAGGGGCCGCGTAGAGTCTTCTGCAACCACCTTCTCGGTCCCTGTGATGTTGACAAGCAGCTTCGGCGCGTTTCCGCTTTCCTTCCAAACACCAAAAACGCATCGAAGAAAAGGTAGGAATTCTGTGATCATCCGGGCGTTTCCGGGCACACTTGCAACAGGAGAAGCCCTTGGCATCAGGGAAAGGCCTGTATCTGGAGTTTGCGCTGATCTGTCTGTTCCTTCAGTGAGTGACTTCCCCGTCCAGAGCTCGGCCCCTGCCCGGCCGAGTGACGGATTGTTTAAGCAGGGGCTCCGAGAGCTCACGGCGGGCTGCGTGCAGCGGGGAAGGGAGGGGGGAAGGGGCCTGGGCCGGCGCTCCTGACAGTCGGCGGCGCAGGGAAGGGGCGTGAGACGTACTCACAGCTGAGGGTCTACAGAGCAGGCCTGAGAGGAGGCCCCGCGGCCCAGGCTGAAGGTTCCGGAACACCATGCCCATCCTCCTCACGTCTGGCCTTGCGTGGGATAGGACCCAAGTGAGATCCGCCTCTTGGCTGTCCCTCTGGCCATCAGATGTGACATTCCTCAGGTGCCCCGGCCCCTGTCGGCTTGAACCCACTCCCGAGTTAGCAGAGGGCCGTCAGCGGAGATTGGGAAACAGGCTGATGCTTCCCAGATGTGCAGGGCAATTCCGGGCCTGGCTTCTAAGAAGGACCGTTTGTTTGGCTTTCTGAGGTTTACAAGCAGCAGGATAAGGCTCCCCTCCTGTCCCTCGTGAGGTCTGTGTGTGGGGAGCCAGGGGCCAGGGAGTGCCCACCCGGGGGTCCCCAGGGCTCCTGGGGGGGCCCGGCCCGGCCTTTGAGGACCCGGGGCCCGTTCTGACCATTGTCGTCGCTCATCTAGATCCGTCCTGCACCCTGTGCATCTGGGGCCCACCTGTGGGGCCAGCTGTCCTCAGGGTACAGTAGGCTTTGGCCGGAGGGAGAGACCGTGGGCGCTGGAGGAGATAAGTAGGAATTTACTCCTGCGGTCACCGCCCCCCCCCAGGCGGTCTCGGGCTGGCCGTGTCCCACAGCCATGCACAGACCTGCTGGCGGGCTCTCGGGTCCCTCCCCTGAGGCCCCTCCAGGCCACCTGCCTCTCCTGCCCAGCCTGGCACAGGCGGCTACGCCCCCCCTCCCCCCCAGTTATTATCCTGATGTGGCCGTGCCTGCGGGGACCCACTCTGTCCAGCCCCTGCCCTGGGAAGCGGCTTTCCCCCTGAGGTACCGAAGCCAAACCCACGCGGCCGTTTTCAGACACGACCCTTCTGGACTGTATTTCTGAAAGGCGCGTGTGTAGTTGGTGAGACGCTAAGCGTGAAATGACGGCGTGTGAGATTGGAAATCCCGTGCGTGTGGGGCGCCTGGGTGGCTTAGTCGGTTAAGCGTCCGACTTTCGCTCAGGTCATGATCTCGCGGTTCGTGGGTTCGAGCCCCGCGTCGGGCTCTGTGCTGACTGCCAGCTCAGAGCCTGGAGCCTGATTCAGTCTGCGACTCCCTCTCTCTCTGACCCTCCCCTGCTCACGCTGTCTCTCTCTCTCTCTCCCAATAAATAAAAAAAAATTAAAAAAAAAAAAAAAAAAAAAAGAAATCCCGTGCGTGTGACCCACCCCAGCTACCCCTGAACTGAACCGTCTCTCCCCCTAATAAAATGGGGAGAAGCATCACGGTATCAGACAGGTGTGGGTGGGCAGAAGGGTAGATAGGGCTTGGCCAGCACCCCAGGCTACCACGGTCATGTGAAGATAATGACTGATGATCACCGGGGTCGCCTTGTGCACATTTTCATGGCGCTATCGGGCAGGCACTGCTGTCGCCCCATTCCACAGAAGGAAGAGTCGAGGCAGAGAGAGGTCAGGTGACTTCACCCCCAGATAAACTGCTAGTGAGTGCTACCCTTGACTCCAGGTCCGTGTGACCCTAAGCCCAAGTCTGTAACCCCACAGTAGACCCCAAACCTCACCATTGGGTTACCATTGTCCACTCACCCACCTTCTTAAACGGGGACTGGGGTTCCCATAATCGTGAATAGCGCCTGGGCTAGTAACATCCCAGGCTTTGTACTGATTAAAACATTGTCGGGGCGCCTGGGTGGCTTAGTCGGTTGGGCGTCCGACTTTCACTCAGGTCACGATCTCGCGGTTCGTGGGTTCGAGCCCCGCGTCGGGCTCTGTGCTGACTGCCAGCTCAGAGCCTGGAGCCCGTTTCAGTCTGTGACTCCCTCTCTCTCTGACCCTCCCCTGCTCAAGCTGTCTGTCTCTCTCTCTCCTAGAAATAAATAAAAATATTAAAAAAAAAAAAAACAAAAACATTGTCGGGGCGCCTAGGGGGCTCAGTGGGTTAAGCATCCGACTTCAGGTCGGGTCATGATCTCACAGTTTGTGAGTTCAAGCCCCGTGTCGGGCTCTGTGCTGACAGCTCAGAGCCTGGAGCCTGTTACAGATTCTGTGTCTCCCTCTCTCTGCCCCTCACCCACTCACGCTCTGTCTCTCAATAATAAATAAATGTTTAAAAAATTAAAATATTGTCTACTATGATCCCCAAATGTCTCTCTAAATCTTGGGTATCTTCCGTAGCTCCCTGTTGAGGGGATAAAGAATGGGTTCTGTCCCCAGAGAGAAATACAGGCAAGTCCCAGAAACAGGAGGGAGCTTCTTCTGCTCGGTGGGACTGAGCACAGGGGATTCCGGGACGTGGCTCTGAAGTGAGCCCAGCTCCCCAGGGACCCACCAGGCCAGACCCCCCAGCCGCCTGCGGCGCCGCCCGGCACAGTCATGGTCACCGTCTGCCGCCAGGCTGAGCTGAGGCGCCTGCCACTCTGACATCGGGGCTCGGCCCCCCGAATGTGGCGGGGAGGCCTGGCTTCGGATGACGAGATGTGCCGCCTGCTTTCTCATAGAGATGCTGAGCGTCTGACTCACCCCGCAGCAGGCACTCCCCTGCACAGCACCCCCGGGGGGGGCCCCCACCCCACCCCAACCCCAGCACCACAAACCCAACACAGGGACGGCTCTTGGCTCATCTTCTGGAAGCTGCTGGCAGACTTTGCACTCCGGGCCCCGACAATCCTCACTGTCCCCCAGGCCGTCCAGAATCTGGGGCACCCCCTCTCCTCTCCTTGCTCACTCCGGCGGTGCCGCCATCTGAAATCTCTCTGCACACCCGCCTCCCTGCCCGGGCCTCCCTCTGCCCACATCCCCGTAGGCTGCGCAGCTCCCACTGGTCTCCCCATTGCTCAGGCTCGCGCAACACAGGGCTTTTGTTTTGTGCTTAGAAAGAATTGAGGCCTGGGGCGCCTGGGGAGCTTAGTCGGTGAAGCGTCCGACTTTCGCTTAGGTCATGATCTCGCGGTTCGTGGGTTCGAGCCCCGCGTCGGGCTCTGTGCTGACTGCCAGCTCAGAGCCTGGAGCCTGTTTCAGTCTGTGACTCCCTCTCTCTCTGACCCTCCCCTGCTCATGCTGTCTCTCTCTCTCCTAGAAATAAATAAAAAAAAAAAAAAAAGAAAGAAATAATTGAGGCCAACCCACCTAACATATACAATCAACCACTGTGAGGCGATGCTTCCGGTCCATCCGGCGGTCTTCACGATGTCGGACATCCTCTGCTCTGCCTACCTTCACGATGCTTCCCTCCCCTCAAAGTAGAGCCCCGAACAATTAAGCGGTTGCTTCCTCGCCTGTCTCTCCTCCGCAGGCCCTGTCTCAGGATTTCTCTCTTCTGGACGTTTCATACGGATGGGGTCACACACGACATGACCCTCTGCGTCTGGCGTCGTCCCCTCGGCATGAGGTTTTCGGGGCGGGTCCGTGTCGTGGCCTATGTGTCAGCACTTCCTTCTTTTTTATGACAAAATAAAATTCCAGCATTCGGCTGGGCCACATTTGGTTTATCCATCACCGGTTGGCGGACACTTGGGCTGTTTCTAGCCTTCGCTGCTGTGAAAATCCAAGCACAAGTAGTTGTGTGAGTCCCTTAGTTCACTTCCCTGGGGATGTGCCTAGGAGGGGGACATCCAGGTCACCAGGTAACTGCGTGCGTATGTTTGAGGAGCCCATGTCTGTCCATACATTCATTGACTCCTTCCTGGAGGAGGAGGTGGAGGGTCAGGGCGCCTTGGGGGCTCAGTCGGTTGAGCGTCCGACTTCGGCTCAGGTCATGATCTTGTGAGTCATGGGTTCAAGCCCTGCGTTGGGCTCTGTGCTGACAGCTCAGAGCCTGGAGCCTGTTTCAGTCTGTGACTCCCTCTCTCTCTGACCCTCCCCTGCTCACGCTGTCTCTCTCTCTCTCTTAGAAATAAATAAAACATTTTTAAAAATTGAAAAAAAAATAAACAGAAAGAAAGAACAAGAGAAGAAATGAGGGAGAAGAGAAAGCTCTCTTTGAAAGGAAGCGTCTCCCTGCCGGTGAATACATCTGCCTCCAAGTAGACGCACTAGAATGGCGGTGTTAGGTCATCGGTGGCTGCTGAAAACCTAACGGGTGACAGTGTTTGGGGAACAGGATATTTATAGTCTCAAAGTACTTCCCCACAAGTTATCATTTACAAAGGGGGACACGGTAACTTTTCTGTGGAGAAAACAGACAGAAGCCCATTCAAGTGGTCCACACTAACATCGGTGACCTCCAGGCCGCTCGCCCCGGCCCCAGCCACCCTGGCAGGTGGGACCCGAGCCCGGCGGCCCCCACGCGGCTCCGCAGAGCACACCCCCCGGCCGAGCGGGGCTGCCCCACCCCCACCCGGGCTGTCCAGGAGCCCCGGCCACACGGCGTGGTCCCTCTACGCAGATGGCCCACCTGGGCTCCAGGCGGGCTTTGCTCCAGGACGGGCCGTGAGTCCTCTGGGGATCGCTTCCGCATTTCTGTTGCACATTTGGGGCAAGTAGCCTCACTCATGGGTTCAGCTGTGCCCAGCTGTCACCGTAGGAGGAAAAAAAATCCAACATGTCTTGGACGAAAAGCACAGTGATTTTCTGTTCATAAGAGAGGAGCCTTCTGTGAGCTTGTGCTTTGGAGGGAACTTACAAACTGGTTTTGAGGAATCAACTTTTTTCCTAGGACAAATATGCTTTCAAATTTAGGGCATTAAAAACAAATTTTTAATGCTTATTTTTGAGAGGGGGGGGCGAAGGGGAGAGAGTGGGTGCGCCTGGGTGGCTCAGTCGGTTGAGCGTCTGACTTGGGCTCAGGTCGTGATCTCACAGTTTGTGGGTTCGAGTCCTGGGTCGGGCTCTGTGCTGACAGCTCGGAGCCTGGAGCCTGCTTTGGATTCTGTGTCTCCCTCTCTCTCTCTGCCCCTCCGTGCTCATGCTGTCTCTCTCTGACTCTCAAAAAAATAAAAAAATAAATAAATAAAAAACATTAAAAACATTAAAAAAACAACAACACGTCATCAATATTAGACCAAAGCAACGTCCTGTCTCCTGCGAAGACGCACGCGAGGGATACAAGCTCACTCCTGTGCTGTTCCTGCACCAAACGCGAGAACCTAGGTCTGATTTTGAGGCAGCCCCAAGCGGAGGGACACTGTGCAAAACAACTCGCCCGTATGCTTCGAAACGGTTGCTACGGAAGACCAGAAAAAAAAAAAAAAAAGACCACGTACCCCCCTGACGAGGAAGGAGCCTCAGGACGCATGACCGGGGAAAGCAGTGCGGGGGTCCTGGAAGCGTTTGGGTTGAGAAAAAGAAAACGCAGCTACGTGATCGGGGCAGCTGGTGAGAGTCGAACCTGGGCCAGAAGTAAAGCGGATCGGCCACCACAGGGGGATGCGTGCTCGCCTCCTGACTCTGCTCTTCACACCGAGTCCGGGAAGAGCACGCCCTTGGTCTCGAGGATCGTTCCCCAGTATGTTATCGCCGCTTTATCGAGGCACGTTTGACGTGCAGAAAGCGGCCCGTGTTCCGTGGGCGCCTCGATGAGTTTGGGGATGGAGACAGTGATACCGTCCCCACAGTCTATGCCACGAACGGCCCGTCACCCCAAAGGTCTCAGGCATCCATCCATCCAGAGACGAGCACAGGCAGCAGGGCCCCGCGCCCCCGGCAGGCTCTTCAGCCGGCAGCCCGCTACGGTTACCTCCGGGCCGGGCCGTGCGGCGCTCTCATCCCACAGACGGGGTCCACGCGCCCTTTGACTCCCCCTTGGCCCCGGTGAGGTCGGGTATCGGATCCGTCGCACTCGCGGTCTCGAGCCGTGTTTGTCCTTCTGCGTCTGGCTTCTTTCTGAGCCTAATGTCGTCCGGCTTCATCCGTGTTGTTGCAAACGGCAGCGTCCCTTCTTCGGGCTGTTTAACAGCCCGTGGGCTGCATTTGCACATTTTCTTTTGGGGGGACATTTAGGTTGCTTCTGTCACACCGACGCGTGGGTAACGGGGTCTGCTGGCTGTGACTGGCACGTGGCTCAGAGAAGACGCACACGTGCGCATCCACCCAGTGGAGCTCGCCCAGTGGCTCGCCCTTGGGTCAGAGACAGAACCCAGAGGCAGGCGGATGAGGGGCAGCTTCCACAACAGTCCAGAGAAGGGACGGGGTGAGCTGAGCCTTCTTATAGCTCCTCAAACATGGCAGGCACGCTGCTGCCCCAGGGCCTTTGCACCCACTGCGTCCTCTCCCTGGAATGCCCTTCCCCAGTGATCGTCCTCACCAGCCTCTGTGCCCTTCCCTCCCGGGCTGCCCCAGCCGAGCGTTCTGAAGCCGCCACCACTGCACGGCATGTCCCCTACCTGTTCCCCAGAGCGCTTGCTGAAACTTATTTTTATTAGTTTTATTGTCCGTCTCTCCCGCTAAAACGTAACCTCCACCAAGGCAGGAGTTTTTTTTGTTCTCTTCATTCACCGCTGAATCCCCAGTGCCGAGCACAGTATCTGGGACACAGTAGGCATTTAACAAATATTTGGCAAAATCAAAAAAACAGGAAGAGGGGGAGGGAGAGGAAAGAAGAAAGGAAGGGAGGGAAGAGGAAAGAGAATAATCAGAAATCTCCCTTCCTCCTAGGCCAAAACTTCTGCGGCCCTGCTTGCGGGGGGGGCCGAGGTCCCCCCAACTTCCTACTGCCACGTATTAGCTGGTCTCCAATCTGGGTCAGCCCACGCTCGGCCTGAGGCCGTCGGCCAGGCGAGGGCCTGGCCTCCTTCCAGGGACAGAATCTTCTCCTCAAAGCCGATCGAAATTCCCACTGAAAAAGGACACTGTCCGGCCCGAAGGGGCTCGGTGCACACTTCCTGCCCGCGGCTTCCTCCGCGGTGGCCCGGGCGGGGCCGGCTCTGGCTCTGCGCCCCACCTGAGCCTTCGGAGGGGCCCCTGCTCCCGTGGCCCACCCACCGATTCCCGCAGGCAGCCCTCCGGCTCCCAGCTCCGTTAGCAGGAGGCAGAGTGCGCGCCCGGGCGGCCGGCCAGGTCCCGAGTGGGAGCCGCGGAGCCGGGCTCAGGGGCCGGTCCCAGCGCGACCCTGTGCCTCATCTCCGTCTTTTAGTTCTGTCTCCTCTTGGTCGGGAAGGAATGTGGTTCGTTTAACCCCGCAGACGGGCCCTCAGAGCAAGGAGAAGGAAGGCCCAGCTCCCCGCCAGCCTCGCAGGCTGGCCTCTGGGTCATCGCACGTTTATAACGGGGAAACTGAGGCTCCCCTGGCTCTTGCCCGATGCTAACAGAGGCAGCCAGGCTAATTCCTCTCCCTTGTCCTTCCTTATTCGGGACATGCTTGCTAAAACGGCTTCCCCTCCGGAAGCGTTTCTGTGTGCGTCCTGGGGAACGTGGGGTCGTGCAGAAGCGGGGACGGGCCCCGAAGCCGCACCCTCCCTGCCCTGCTCCTCGGTCCCCGGCCGGCCAGAGAGCACCTCCGTGTCGCTTACCTCCGAGTCCCCAGCTCAGGGCTGTGCTTCTAGGGGTTCCGACCTAAGACTGTGTGTCCTTGGGGTTTCCCATGGCACTTAGGACAGTGAGCACACGACTTAGTACTTGGCCCGTTTCACGATCTACTCATTCACTAAGTAGATACCTACTGAGTACCCACTGGGTGCTGGGCGCTGCTCTAGGTGCTAGGAACGCCTACGCCTGTGTGTCTGCGTGCATCTCTGTGTCTGTGTGCGTGTGTTTGGTATGTTTCTATGGGACGGGCCACACTCACCCCAAGCGGCCATCGGCCAGGCCACCAGGAGGCTCAAACAAGGTGAGCGTGACCTGGGTAGACCGTGGCCCCGCGTTGTCAGCCAGGAGAAACTGCCGTGGGGCCAGCCCTGCTCACAGCAGCCTCGACGGGTGGGTGTCAGCGTGCGAGGGGTGAGCCGGTGACGTTCTGCCCCAGTAACCCCCAGAACAACACAGTTTTGGGCAAAGGGCAGCTCCCAGGCCCAGCCCCACCTGGGAGGAGCCAGGGGTGGGGAGTCGATGGGATGAGAGGGAGCAGGAGTGGAAATGCAGACCAGGAAGCGGGGAGCCCAGCGCCGTTTCCAATCCGCTCGGTTTTTCACCTACAGAAGGAGGCTGGGGCCCCTTCACGAATCTTCTGAGCCTCGGAGGTGCCTGGGGGGCTCGGTCGGTTAAGCGTCCGACATCAGCTCGGGTCACGATCTCGCGGCTCATGAGTCAGAGCCCCGCGTTGGGCTCTGCGCTGACAGCTCGGAGCCTGGAGCTGCTTCGGATTCTGTGTCTCCCTCTCTCCCTACCCCTCCCCCGCTCATGCTCTCCACCCCCAAAAAATAAATAAACATTAAAAAATTTTTTAAAAAGGCTGTTTCTTGGTTTCTTTTTTCTTTGTTTCTTAAATTCCACATATGAGTGAAATCATGATATTTGTCTTCCTCTTATTTCGCTGAGCATTATCTAGCGAATACTCTAGGTCCACTCATGTTGTTGCAAATGGCGAGATTTCGTTTTTTCTGGCTGAGTAATATTCCATCGTGTCCATATTCCACTCTTTATCCAGTCATCTATCCGTGGACACGTGGGCCTCTTCCATAGCGTGGCCGTTGTACATAATGTGGCTGTAAATGTAGGGGTTCATGTGTCCCTTTGAATTCGTGTTTTTGCATTTTGGGGGCAAATACCCAACAGTGCGATTCCTGGATTTTAGGGCATTCCTACTTTTAACCTTTCTGAGGACGCTCCATACCGTTTCCCAGAGCGGCTGCGCCAGTTTGCCTTCCCAGCAACAGCGCACGAGAGGCCCTTCTCTCCACACCCTCGCCCACACCTCATGTTTCCTGCTGTTCTTGTTGATTTTAGCCACTCGGACAGGGGCGGGGTGAGACCTCGCTGTGGTTTGGACCCGCATTCCCTGACGGTGAGCACCTTTCCATGTGTCTGTTGGCCACGCGGACGTCTCCTTCGGAGAAACGCCTGTTCGTGTCTTCCGCCCATTTTGTAACCAGATGATTTGTTTTTTGAGTGTTGAGTTGTATCAGTTCTTTGTAGATTTTGGACACTAAGCCTGTGTCAGATAGGTCATCTGCAAATATCTTCTTCCATTCCGTGGGTTGCCTTTTAGCTTTGTTGACTGTCAAAATATCTGGAACGCTTCACAAATCTGTGTGTCATCCCTGAGCAGCGGCCCTGCGGTATTCTCCGGGCTGTTCCAGTTTTAGTGGGCACTTATCACGCATCTTTCGCATGATACTTAGCAAAAGAGCTGTCGTTGACTCATCTGGACACAGACATAACACCCTTGGGGACACCTAACGCTGCGGAAACAAACGAGTTACAGAATAGCCTAAACATCTTCACTTTCAGGCTCTTCCAAATCCTCTGGACTCAGAGGGATTGTGGTCCATTTTCTCTGTGTCACCAAGGGCGTGGTGACAACGACCCTTCTTACACGAGTCCACACGTGTCAGGACTAAAGCTTTAAACCCACTTCACAATCGCGCTATTGCACAACGATGAGAGACCCCAGCACGCGTGAGGCATCCTTCCTGCAGAGATGCCGAGTGAGCAGGAGTTTGGGACAGTGATGTACGGTGTGCAGACCAAGTCAGAGATGTGAAGAGCGTGGAATGTGCATCTCCGATCGGAGAGGGGAGGGAAGGCTGCGTGGACGGCCTGGTCTCCCGGCTGCAGCTGGCTTTAGTCGAGCCTTCTCCCCTGCAGAGCGGTGGAAGCAAAGCCAGCTGGCCCCGGGCCAATGAGACGGGACCAGGGAACGATCGGGAATGAAGGGTCAGGTTTGAAAGAAACAAAAACTACTGCGTTTGGTCTGAACTGGTGAACTGGGATTTGCTCACACTTTCAAAAAAGGGAAGAGGCACTTAAACGAAGTGAACAAAGGGGCTCACTCGCCTCCCCATTGAACGTCTTCGGCCATAAGTGGAGAGTGTGAGGGGAAATCAGCCCGGGGAAGCCACGCCGTGGTCACGTGCTTCTCATGGTTCAGGGACAAGATGTGTGGTGTGGACGTGGAACCAGGCGGCTTAGTTTCTGGTGGTGCCATTTACTGCTCCTCTGGTCGGGTTCCCCATCGGCCGCCCGGGGGGTGAGCACTGGGCAGTCGGCGAGCCCATGCCACCCTCCTCACCATTCCAGAACCACCGTGTGACTCCGGGAGCCCATGGATGGAACCTGTCCAGGCCCGAAGATTCTCCTCTGCTCCCAGCTTCCGTTTTCTGGAACAGAGGCTGCTGTCTGGAGCTGATGGCTTTGGGGTTCTGGGTGCCATCTCCCGGGGCTGGGGGAAGCCCAGAACATCGGGAGGGATCGCCGTGCCACGCACCGTGGCCAGGGCCACTGCTGGCTCACAGCTGGGTCTCAGCCCCCATGGCCCCTGCCAGGTGTGTTTGTTCAGTGCACAGTCTACACATCTGTAGGAGTGGAGCGGTGGCCTTGGTCATCAGACATTACATCTTTGGAACAAGCAGTCGTGGAACAAGTATTTGCCAAGCTCCTAGTGCACAAGTCAGGCACCTCGCCACACATCCGGTCGAGCAGAGGCGGCCAACGGATCCTCTCCCACTCACGCAGATTGATTGGTAATAGCTGCCTGCAGAGCTAGGATCCATTTGTGATGTCTGCCACGGCCAGGGGAGGGGACGGGGGGGGGCATGGAATGAGCAACCATAACTGGTTCTGTTTCCCGGCCTGTCCCAGGGGAGGTGCGGACGGGAGGAAGAGACAGCCCTTGCCTTCAGGGGGGTAGTTTCCGGGAAACAGGGCGATTAGTTAACGGCGCCGACCCAGTGTTACAATTCACGCGTGGCCAGGTACTGTTTTAGGCGTTTGTTTATGCTGAATTTTCCTCAATGGGTCCCTTTCCCTCCTCCCGCTCCCCCAGCCTCACTGCCTGGGGAAGGCTCTTGGAAGCCCAGGTGGGAGAGGGGCCGCCGGCCTTCCCAGCCTGGGGTCCCAGCGTCCCTACCCCATGGCGAAGGCAGGCCTGAAGCCGAGACAGGGAGCTGGCAGGAAGGGACCGGGCAAGTCCCACACAAAAGAGATTCAAATGCCACCTCAGGGCCACCAAGCTGCACCCCCCCAGGGGTGCCCTTTACCCGTCAGCACACATCCCCTGCCAGGCCCTTGTGAACCAGACACCGAAGAAATGACTCCCTAACAGTGAAATTTCAGCCCAAGTGGGAAAATCTACCTCGTGAGTCCAAGAGGGGAAGAAAGGCCTTTCTCTGAGCCATTAAGTTAATTATTTTATTAACTCGTATTTAATCATGTATTTTATTCAATTATTAAATCCAGCCATCCCTTTGTGAAACTAATATAAAAATTATGTCTTACTAAAAATCTACTATTGATTTATTAGTCACCGTATAATTAACAGACTCTTGGCCGGCCGGCTCGGTGCCCCGCGCTGGCTTCCCACGTCTTACGTCCGGACCTGGGGCAGCGGAGCCGTCGGGACGGGCTGTGTCGGGGCTCAGCAGCCCCCGAGTCCCGGTGGCTGAAGACAGTGAAGCTGCTCCTTGTCCTCCGTGCCCGTGACAGGTGGGCAGGGCAGGCGGCTCCCCGCAGATGCTCGCCCTGGCGGTTGCCGGGCACCGGGCTGGAGGCTGTCGCCTTGGCTGTTAAACGCGCTCGCGTGGGCAGAGAGTGGGGTCCCTGCTGCTCACAGCCCACCTCCTGCACGGCGTCCCCAGGCAGCCCTCCAGCAGTGCACAAAGCAGCCTGGGTGCCGTGTGGGCCTGGGGAGTTGGGCGGAACAAGTGCACTGACAGTCTAGCTGGGAAGCCAGAATCGACAGCTCAAACGCACCGTGGCACCGGCCGCAGAGAAGGGCAGGGCGCCACACAGACTCGGGGGGGTGTGCACGGCGTGGCCTCCCCTGCGGACGGGGCTGCTGTTTGAGGGAAAACGTACAGGATGACTAGGGGCCCTGAGGGTGAGCAAATGAGGAGTGGGTGGGGGTGGGGTCGCAGAAGCCCCGAGGCCACAGAAAATACCGTCTTTTCCGGGAGCTGAGCGAAAGCCGCTATTGCTGGAGCGGAGCATGGGGGTGAGAAGCCAGAAGGCCAGCGGCTACGTCATTCATGGCCGCGTAAGCTGGGTTTATGAATCAGGGCTTTCTCCTAAGAGCCATGGGGAGCCATGGAAGGTTTCAGACAGGGAGTGGGGCTGGGGCATTGGACAGCACCCCCTGGTGGCAAGGTGAGGAATGGCGTCTTCCATGCTGGTGGGCAGCCCTGTAGACGCCGTGGCCCGTGTTCTAAGCCTTCCTCGCAGAGTCTGCAGACAGTCCCTCTGGGCCGCCCGCCCTGTTAAGGCCCGTGGACACAGCTCACGGGGGCCAGCCTCCCAAGCCGTGCCACCGAGCCAGGCTCTCCAGGGGACACGAGACGGGCCCGCCACCACCGCATACAGCAGACCCAGACGACGGAAGGTCTGCCCCGCCTGGGGTTCCTCCAAAGGGTGCCCGGCCTGGGTCTGACCTCAGACACGGAAGGGAGGGTCCCGCTCACCGTCCCTTTAGTCGTCTCCGACCTTTGATCTCAGGCCTCAGATGAGTGTGGGCATGTGAGTGCTCAGACAGACAGACAGACAGACAATGAGCAGAGACGGACACGGCAAGTCTAATCCTCGGCATTACCGGCATTACCGAAGGCAGATACGCCCCGACCGGCCAGCAGACGGGAGATCTGGCGGCCACACACCCCCCTCCCTTGCCGGCTTGTGACCATCTCCACCTCAGCCCGAAAATGCTGATCACAAATGGCAGGCAAGGGGTTAGTCTGGCTCGAGGGGCCTCTGCCGAGAACGGCCTCAAGCCGGAGACCTTCAGCAGCTGTTTTTCCTCATTTTTCCCCTGTGTTTCAGACAGGATGCATTGAGCCAACCGGATTTTCTGGAAAGAGGGATGAGATGTCTTTGCTCTTCCATTTTCAGAGAGCTTCGCCCTTGCCCAGTATAACAGCGCCAGAGGGACGGTCAGGAACCCCGCGTTCCCGTCAGCCCCCCCCGCCCCCCCCAGTTCCCTCCCGCTTAGCAGCATCTTCTGTCCTTCTAGGGACAGCAGGCACATACCATCGGTTTCTACAGAAATTTCGCTCCTGTGAATACGTTCCGTCCCTTGCTGGCTGCTGGCTTTACTTCGACAGAGGAAGAATGTTATCAACAGCTCAGAGATTTTCTTTTGGGGGGCCCCCCATCAGCACCCCTTCCGCTATCACAACCAGCCACACATGCAGCGCATGCCTGGTGGGAGAACAGATACAAAGGGCTACATGCTCAGCTCCGAGCTTCACAGGAACCTCCTGGGGTTTTCTTAAGTCCTTCGTCAGTGGTCTTGGAAGTCAGGCGTTCAGGTGCACCTGACGATGTTTCTGGAGGCCCAGACCCGGGTGCTCGCTCACGAAGAGCCGCACGTGGAGGTCTGAGCCCCTCAGGAATCGGAGGGAGGCTCAGGATGCAGCCGAGGGAGGAAAGAAGTACTCGGGGAGGAAGAGGAGAGGCAGGTGGGAGGGGTGGGGGCCCGCGTAGCCATCGGGGGTCCGGCCCGGGAAACACGCCCCTCCGAGCACTTGAGCAGAGCAGACTGAACGCGGGGAGCCGGTCGTGCGCCGTGAGCCGAGCTCAGCTGCGCGGGAGGTGGCCTCCAGGTCTGGAGCGGAGGGCACAGGCTTGCCGAGGTCTGGGAGGGAGCAGGAGCCAAGGAGGAGCCCCTCGGCCACCAGAGATGCAGCCACAAGGGAGGAGGGGCACCCTGCTTCTCGGTGCCCACACGGGCCTCACTCCAGGCACCTGGGAGACACAGGCACTGGGGACCCCGTGATGCAGAGGCTGGAAGGGCCGGGACACTGCCCCACCCCCAGCCTGGTACCACTTCCAACATGGCCCTGAAAGGGGGGGAGGGGGAGAGGGGCTGAGAGAAGAGCCTGCTCCCCACAGCTTGCATGCGGCGTGTGGGGTGGGAGTTCTGGGGGCGCCAGTGGGGAGAGGGGGAAGTGGCCCAGGGGGCAGGTGGGCGCTCCTGGCGGGAGAGAGGTCGCCACTGCAAGGTGCTGGAGGGTCACAGAACAGCCACGCCGGGGAGGATCAGAATAGTATCTGGGTCCACAGCTCCACGGCCCAGGTAACGCTGCACATATGTCGCCAGAGCCCGGCCGGGACAGCCCGAGGATGGTTGGCGTGGATTCCATGAAACGTCAGAGTAGAAAACAGCGAGCTTCTCGAGAGCCAACGTGACTTGCGTTACGTGTACGTTAGCGTGGTGACGGGTACGCATTACAGTGGAAAAGAAAAACGAGAGCAAAGAGTGGTCCGCTCGTGTTTGCGCATCTGAGTGCCCGGCCGTGGATTTCGACGGCGGAGCCGCCCCCCTGCCGCCACGGCCGTTGACGCTCCGCGTTTCACGTTATTCGGTGGCGTCTCTGCCACCCGTGTCTTTCTGCAAACGTCCTCATTCTGCATTGTGAGTCCTTTTTGGAGGGAGAGGAGTCCCTTCTTACCTGGAGTGGACTTGAAACCCAACCCCCCAATCCCCGCGTTTGGAGAAGCCTGGGGTACTGACCCGATCGCATCCCGTTTGGAGAAGCCTGGGGTACTGACCCGATCCCATCCTGTTTGGAGAAGCCTGGGGTGCTGACCCGATCCCATCCCGTTTGGAGAAGCCTGGGGTACTGACCCAGTCCTCCCGCGTTTGGAGAAGCCTGGGGTGCTGACCGGTACCCCCCGTTTGGAGAAGCCTGGGGTGCTGACCCGGTACCCCCTGCATTTGGAGAAGCCTGGGGTGCTGACCCTATCCCATCCCGTTTGGAGAAGCCTGGGGTGCTGACCCGATCCCATCCCGTTTGGAGAAGCCTGGGGTGCTGACCCGGTCCCCTCCGCATTTGAGAAGCCTGGGGTGCTGACCTGGTCCCCCTGTTTGGCGGCCTGGGTGCTGACCGGTCCCCCCATTTGGAGAAGCCTGGGGGTGCTGACCCGATCCCCCTGTTTGGAGAAGCCTGGGGTGCTGACCGGGTCCCCCATTTGAGAAGCCTGGGGTGCTGACCCGGTCCCCTCTGCATTTGAGAAGCCTGGGGTGCTGACCAGGTCCCCCCGTTTGTAGAAGCCTGGGGTGCTGACCCGGTCCCCTCTGCATTTGGAGAAGCCTGGGGTGCTGACCTGGTCCCCCCGTTTGGAGAAGCCTGGGGTGCTGACCCAGTCCCCCCCCGCGTTTGGAGAAGCCTGGGGTACTGACCCGATCCCATCCTGTTTGGAGAAGCCTGGGGTGCTGACCTGGTCCCCACCATTTGGAGAAGCCTGGGTGCCAATTAAGGACACGCCAGCCACTACAGGCCGATCCCCACATCTCAGTGACTTCGCACAACCGGAGTTTGCTCTCCACTCGGTGGTGCAAAGCAGGTGTTAGGTGGGTGGCTTTTCCCACAGGGGGACTTAGGGACCAGGCTGTACCACCCCCAGCAGCCCTCTGCTTCCAGCTGGTGGGTCCGGCGGGAGCAAGGAGGGGCAGGTGCGGGAGGTTTTTAAGAGCAGCTCGACTTCCACCTGCACTGGGTCACGTGGCCACGCCTGACTGCAAGGGATGCTGGGAAAAGCAGTCCAGGTGGCCCAGGAGGGAAGAAAGGGGGTGGTGAACAGCCAGCCAACCGCCCCTCCCCACAGAGCCCCCCTCCCCCATTGCCTGTGCAGCAACCGTAAAACGTCCCCAGCGGATGGGGGTCATGGAGTCCCATGACCAAGCTCGCTGCAGCGCCCCCTGGGCCACGCTGCCTGGAACCGCACCTGGAACAGCACAGCCTCTGAAGCCCACTCCTCCTCGGCCCCAGAGCACAAGCCTGCAGTGCCTGGGAAGACGTGCTTCCCCCTTCCCCCCACCCCCGGGGGGCTTTCTGTGTCCCCGGAGCCATCGGACCCAGGAAGCCACCGCAGAACAGGGGAGGGGGATCAGAAACCACGCAGCGCACCTGCGCAGCCGGAAGGAGCCTCCGCGCCGCCGCCCGGGGCCCACAGCTGAGGTCGCTCCAGAAAGATCTCCACGTTCTCAGCGGCGGCCTCCGGCCCAGCCCGCCTCTCCGCGCACGAACGGGGCTCTCCGAGCTGCAGCCTGTGTCCAGGTGGGTCACTTACGCGTGCGGTCGCGACTCACTGGGGTGCAGTGCGGCCACTCAGGCCTTCGGGGCCAGGTAATTCCTGGCCGTGTGCGCGTGCTCGGTGGGGACAGGCGCTCGCTGTCTTGCGAGCAGTAAGACATTTAGCGTCATCCCATCTCCATCCACCAGATCCCGTTAGCGTGCCCCGTCTGAGCTGTGACAACCCAAGACGCCTCCGGACCTTTACGAATGTCCCCTGGGGGCAAAGGCAGCCCCGCTTGAGGGCCACCGGTCTAGAGCAGTGGTTCCCACACCTGATTACGCATTTGTATCACTTGGGAAGCTTCAGGGACCCAGGTATGTGCCTGAGGTCAATGAAGGTGTCCTTACCCAACAGACCCCAGGCTCAGGCTCCCAGCGGCTTCGCTGATAATAGCGGATAACTGAGAGCAGCCCCAGGGCCCGTCAGCAGAATAGATGAGCCAGTTATGATCTATTCATACGGTGGAAATAATATCCAGAAAGGAGGGGAAAGCCAACCACAGGCCTGGCTTCTCACGGGAAGTTGAGTGAAGGCAGCCCCACACCTGCGGTGTGATCACACCTGCGGTGTGCTGTGTGATCGCACCTACGCGAGGCTCACAACAGGCAGAACTCATCTGCTGCGACAGCGGTTGGGAGAGCGGTTATTTCTGGGGCGCGTTCCGGGGTGCTGGGAATGCTCCGCGGTGGCCCGCGGGGGGGTGTGCCCAGGTTGCGCACTGATGATCGGCGCCCCTCTCTGAACGTAAGCCCTCCCTTGCGTTGGTCGGCTGTGGTCGCTGTAGGAAACTACAGTGAACCTGGGGCACAGGAGAACTGAATTTATTCTCAGGTCTAGATGTCGGAATTGTGAACGCCAGGTGTCAAGGCCATGCTCCCTCTGAAGGCTGGAGGGGAGAACCCTTCCTTATCTCTTCCAGCTTCTGGTGGCTGACACCTGGCCCCGGCTTGTGGCCACGTCCCTCCCATCTCTGCTTCCGTGGCCGCGCCGCCCTCCCCCGTGTGTGTCACATCCCCTCTGCCTGCCTGTGGGGGCACAAGGGATCGCCGAGGGCCCGCCTGATAATCTGGGATTGTTGATGCATCTCAGGACCCTTAGTGTATCTGGAAACTCTCCGCCGTGTAAGCTCATGTGTATGGGTTCCAGGACCCGGTATCTTTAGGCCCATTATTCAGCCTGCCACTTACCTAAATTAAAGAGGAGCTTAAAAAATTACCAGTGTGATGGCCCCGCCCCACACCATCCGAACCAGAATGTTTGCCGTCTTTGTTCATAAGTTACTCAGCGGCCCTGGGGTGCAGGGCCCCGGGGGTCGCGCTTCCCCGGGGCCCTGGGGGTCACAGGGAATGTGTCTTTCTGTCCATCCCTTTATTGCCAGCACAGAGCTGACTCGACGAACTTACCAAACACTGAGTGAGTGAATGCGCGAGGAATATAGGTGGCTTTTTACTTAGAACACTGCAGGCACGAAGCGAGCTGGCTAACCTGGAGTTAGCAGAGACCCCACAGTTTAAGGCTCAGCCACAGGACGGCCCCCCTTCGGAGGCCAGTCACGAGTGGCGGGTCCCCAGGTCCCCCACGCCTCTGTCCCACTTGGCTCCACATGGAGCTCATCCTCAAGTTTGAGAACCTTCTGTAGGAGCTCACAGTGCAGGGAGACGTGACTTGCATTTACGGGTTTATTATAAAGGACACAGATGAACAGCCGGGTGAAGGGGGACACAGGGCGAGGTCCAGAAGGACAAGCCGTCCCCATGGAGATTGGGATGTGCCACCCTCCCGGCACGTGGGTGCATTCACCAAGCCGGGGGCTCCCCAAACCCCTTCATTTGGGGTGTTCATACAGGCTCCATTATGCACGCATGAGGGGTGTACTCAGTGGCAGCTGGTGACCGACTCAGTCTCCAGCCCTCTGAAGCCAGGAGCCTGCAACGAAGACCCTCTATAGATTCCTTACCACCACAGAGAGTGAGTGTGGCCGCCGTGAACGAGAATGATAGAAAGGTCAAGCCTCAAGCCCCAGCCCTGCCACTTACCAGCTGAGTCCCCGCCCCTGCGCCACCCCGCGCCCTCCTCAGGAAAGTGGGGTCACCGGCATCGTGGGCAGAATTCGTGGGATGATGTCTGCCCTTGCATCCTGTTCGAAATCCAAAACGTGGAAGCGTCCGACACCGAGCCCGTTTGTAAATCCTTTGTGGGTAAATCAAGGTCAAGGGGTGCAGGGTAGGATCTGTGGGTCTGCCCACGTGTCGGCCTCGGCTCCGCTCCCTGTGAGCGTGCCAGACGGCTGAGCACTCTTCGAAGGCAATGACGAGGGACCCCCGAGAATTTAAGCGGGGATGGTTCAGGCCCTGTGAGGAGGAGAGCTGTGCAACCCCGTCCTAGTTGACGGTGATGTCCTGGGCCAAGTCACTTTGCCCGTGTGACGGTACACCCGGAGCCATGCAGTTTGACAGGGAAGACAAAGAAACGACAGAAAGTAAGCACCAAGATGACGAAGGCCCCATTCCGGCGAGCGCGAGGGCTGACGGCCTTTTCACCAGGAGCCCGGCCGGGCTTTCGGGCAGCTTCATGGGGGAAGGACACGGCCTGGACCCATGGAAATTTCCTAGCAAGGTTTCTTTGGAAGCAAAGGCTTGGCAGCCCCGACCTAGTCTCCTTGGCCAGACAGTGCCTCTTTGAAGAGAGTCAAAAACAGCAGAAGGAGGGGAAATGGTTCTTGAATGAGCTGGTGTTAGTGGAATCCTCTTCTTCCAAAAAGAACTGCCCCAGACCAGGCCAGGCTTCCCCCGCCTGATGGAATTCAACTCCACTCACCTGTGGTCAGCAAAATACCCTCCCCTCCCCATCCTTGCCCTAATTCCCAGAACCTGTGAGTGTATGACCTTCCAGGGCAAAGGGACTTGCCAATGTGACAGAGTTGGGGACCTTGTGATATGGAGGTCGTCCTGGGTGGCCCAAAAGGGCCCAAGGGAACCGCCGAGTCCTAAAATTCCAGAACCTTTCCAGCTGCGATCAGGGAAAGAGGAGAAGGCTCTGGAAGATACAAGGTTGCTGGCTCTGAGCGCCCAGAGAGATACAGTGTTGCTGGCTGTGAACACCCCCAGCAAGGACTGTGAGCCCCAGAAAACGCCCAGCTATAAGCTGGAAAGGCCGGGGGTGGGTTGTCTCCCAGAACCCCCAGATGGAACCCAGCGAGACCGGTGTTGAACTTCTGACTGGCAAGCTGAGGTCCATTAGTCTGTATTGTTTAAGCTCCTACCCTGGCAGAAACAGGTTCCAGAAGCAATAGAAAGGTCATGTTTCCCAGGCACCTGCTGCTGGCCTGTTGGCTGGGAGGGAATCCCTAATCCTGAGTGGTCTCACTGATGACATCGAGCTTGGGATCTCGCCGCTGTGGAGGAAGCGGACGCGCAGTGACATGATGTGACAGTCCAGGGGCCCAAGCGGGGAGACCAGCCGCCCCGAGGCCCCCGGCTGCTCCCAGGTAGGATGGGCGCTCCTGACGGTCGCTGTAAAGCCATCATGAAGGCCGCCCTGGCTGCCGTGTGCAAAGACCTCCTCACAGATGCTGTCCTGGTGGATAACGGCTACGAGGTTCCCACTGGTGTCCCCCGGCCCGTCGCGTGGGCCCTGACTTCTGGCTGTGTGATCTCAGGCCGGTCCCAAAACCTCTCTGGGCAGTGTGTTGTTTGGGCTGGCAACCCCCCAGCCCACCCCCCGCTGTGCCAGCCTCCAGGAGTGCGTGAGCCAATCTGGTCCCAGTCCAGAGGGCGGGCCGGGGTGGTGGCTGCCGTGGGTCTGTGCACATGGCCTGGGGAGTCGCACGGGGCCCTCTGGACAAGGTCAAGCCACTCTGCCGTCCAATAGACACAGGCACCTATTTCTTTCTGCCGGGAGGTCCTGCTCTTTCCGCCCATCCTGGACTCGGCCTGGGTGGAGAGCTGGGGCTGGGACGCGGGGCTCCGTCCCCGGGTCACAGCCCAGCCCTGGCCTGCCTTTGCCCGTGGGCAGCTGGCTGACCCCTGGGCCGCCCCTGGAAGGGAAACATGCGGAACTTACCTTTGTGAGGGCGGGTGGGGCGGCCCCGGGGTGCCCAGCTGTGCCTGGCCGTCCCCCTCCCCCCAAAATGGCCAGGAGAGAACTGTCCCTCGACCCAGCCCTTCTTCCTTTTCACCGTCAGCACGGGAAGGACGTGTCCTTCAGAAAGACAGGGCTGTGAGTGACCTTATTTGGAAACCGGTCTTTCAGAGGTTCAGCTAAATGGGGTTGTGCTGAGGGTGGGCCTGGACCCGGTGACCGGGGCCCTTGTAAGAAGAGCAGGACGTAGACACGGACACCCCAGGAGAAGCCCAAGTGACAACGGAGGACAGAGAGACAGGTGCAGAAGCCCAGGGACGCCAGGGGGCACCGGACGCTGGGGCAGCGAGCGAGGGTCCTGGAGAGAGAACGCCACCTGCCCACACCGGGATCTTGGGCTCCAGCCTCCAGAACTGCACGTCCGCTGTGCTAAGCTCCCGGCCGGTGACCTTTGTTAGGGCAGCCCCGGGACGTGGCCACGCCCGCTGCCACCCACGTCCCTAGTGAGCTCGTCTCCGCCCAGCCCAACACGTGCGAGTGCAAGGCCGGCCTTCCTGCACAGCTTGTGGGCTTCCTTCCTTGGCGGGGGTAAAGCTGTCCTTTCAGGGAGGGATGGCGGCCGGCGGTACCCCATTTTACAGAAGGAAAAGCCAAGACTCTGGAGGGCTCCCCACCGCGCGCCGCCGCACGGCGCCTCACAGCCACGTCCCCTGCCGCCCGCCCAGCTCGGCCTCCTTCCTGCCCACATGTTGGGCCGAGTCCTCAGAGTTCCCGGCAAAGGGGAGAGGTTGATGAGAAATTTCTGAGCTCAAATTAGGACAGCTGCCTGGCTCTGTGACCTGCTTCGTGGAGAGGCTGGGAGGCGACTGCGGGGCGGCGAGCTGGTTGGGGGCTCCGGCCCGGGCCGCGGGATCCGGTTCCGTGAGCGCACACCCCGCCCGCAGCCCTGTCGAAACAGAAGCGGGCTCCGGGCCCGAGGTTGTGGCCGCTGGACTCCCTGAGCCCGACTGGTCAGCCCAGCCGAAGCCGCGCAGCCACCGAGAGCCACCAGAAGCCACAGGAGTCTCCCCACCCGGGGGCCGGGTCCTGCACTGTGCACGCTCTGTTGTCTGCTGGGGCGCCCACAGCCGCGGCCGTCCTGGGGGGGGTCAGGCCGGGTACGACCTTCCCCTTGTCCCCAGAACACGGCCGGCTACCGGGAAGGCCCCGCGGGCACCGCGCTGCTTCTGCGGAGCCACGGGGTTGGGGGGGCGACTGCCAGATGACCGCCTTCGAGCCCCGGAACCCCGTATTCCAGAAGAGGAGGAGGGACTTGCTGAGGTCCCGGTACTTACAGCCTCCCCCCGCCCCCCTGCAGGGCACAGGAAGGTGGGCTGTGGGCCAAGCGGAGCCCGTTGGGGCGGGAGACGGGAGATGGCGCAGGGCTGGGGGTGCCACGGGCCATCCTGGGAGTGGAACTCTCTGGAAATGGGAGCCGACCGCAGCCGGGGTTGATGGGCTCAGTGTTTGGGCCCGAGCTACACTCGGGCACCAGCTCTGCCCGCTGCGGAAACGGCTTCCCGAAGCTCCGTCTGGTGACTGGCTGGCTCTCTCCATGGACGGTGCCACTGTCATTCTGGTGGCTCGGGCTCATGTCCCTCGATGCCTCGTTTTCTGGGGTCACACGTTCAGGTGCCGGGTCCCCTGCTACCCCACCTTCAAAATGCAGCCCAAGGCAGCTACTGCCCCCCTCCTCACTGCCTCTGGCCCGGACCTCACAGGGGGCTCCCTGCTCCTGTCCCTGTGCCCGCCCTCACCCACCCCTACGTTCTGTCCAGTGCAGCAGGTCAGGGGATGTTCCTGTGCCTCCCCAGCTTAGAAGCCTCCAAGGGCTTCCCATCTGCATTGGGGTGAACAGTGCCCCCCATTGCCATCCATCTGTAACCTTATTTGGAAATAGAGTCGAACCAGAGGTCAAGTTTAGATGAGGTCCTACTAGGGTGGGGTGGGTCCTAGAGCAGTGACTTGGGGTCCTTGCAGGAAGAGGAGGTTTGGACAGACACGGGGGGTGTGTGAAGACAGGCGGAGGTGGGGGGATGCGCCCTCAGCCAGGGGCCGCCTGGGGCCACCAAGCGCTAGAAGAGCGAAGCCGGATCCTGCCCTGGAGCTGTGCCAGGGAGCCGGGCTCTGCTGACACCTTCACCGCGGGCTTCCGGCCACCAGAGCTGTGAGAGAATACACGTCCTTTGTTTTAGGACACCCGGCTCCCGGTCCTTTGTCACAGCGGCCCCAGAGAATGCAGGCAGCGGCCAACCGTGGTGCGGAAGCACTGGCCCCTCGCTCTGCCTGAGGCGCCCATCATATAGCAAAGCCCTGATAAGTGCCGCAGGGAAGAACATGGTCCACTTTTCTGTAACCTGTGATCATTCGATGGCGAAAAGCATTCATTCTCACCTGCCCCTGAATCTAACCTCTTATATGATACGTTTTAGGAAGTGTTGGACTCGAACTTCCCTAAGGTCCTCTCCACACTGAAAATCCCGTGGCTTCTGGAATTGAAAGCCAAGCCATGAAATAAGTAGAAACGTACATGCATAATTAGGTGCTATTTTTAAAAACAGCCCAAAAGGGGCGCCTGGGTGGCTTAGTCGGTTAAGTGTCCGACTTTTGCTTAGGTCATGATCTCGCGGTTCGTGGGTTCGAGCCCCGCGTCGGGCTCTGTGCTGACTGCCAGCTCGGAGTCTGGAGCCTGTTTCAGTCTGTGACTCCCTCTCTCTCTGACCCTCCCCTGCTCACGCTGTCTCTCTCTCTCTCTCCTAGAAATAAATAAAAATATAAAACAAACAAACAAACAAAAAAACCTAGCCCAAATGCCGTTCCGTTCTGGGGGAAGCACCAATTGTTCTAGTCAAGCCATCAGATGTGAACTCCACTGGCCACGCGGGACCCTCTATCTGAGGCCCACCGGTGCGCGAGCGAGAATAATTACACTGTGCCGGGTTATTTCCTTGGGCTTTGTTCCTAGAAGTGGAGTTGCTGAGTCAAAGACTTTGTATTTTTAAAGTCATTTGATTCATAGTGTCGAGCTGCTCTTCAAAAAGTTGTTACAGATTTCAACTTCCAGCGCACAGGCTAGGTGCCCAGCCCGCCCCCTTCCGTGCCAGCGCCGGGCCTCATTGTACTCGACACCTTTCACTCGTCCTGTGTCTTGACCACAGAGGTAAACAAGAGTTTTTATTGGGTTATCTGAGCGTCCACTGAACTGTGTCCAGAGCGGCCGGCCCGCTAGCCCGTCCCCGCTGACGCGGACGCCTGCCAGGGACCGGGTGGCGGTGCCCTGAAGTCAGGCCAGACTTTGCAGAGGAAACAGCAAACCTCACTCAGATTTGGCCCCAAATCTTGAACTCTGGAAAAGAGACGATTTGGCGTCACAGGATCGTTCCCCGGGGGGCGGGGCTGGGTAGAGAAAAGAGGTCGGGGGAACACGGTTTTGTCCTGGTTTGGCCCCTTTCTAGCTGTGACCTCAGGCAACACCCGTGACCTTTGTGGCTCCTTTCTGTCACCTCTGATGTGGGGTAACGCCAGCCCCAGCCTCTCGGGACCCTGAGGGTCACATTACGTCCTTGCTGTGAGGTGGGCTTTGCGGACGCGACCCTAGTATGAGCCGGGGCTCCAGGCAGCACCGTCTAGAGCGGCTTGTGAGGCGCGACACTCCCTGCAGTTCCCTAACATATTCAGGGCATCTCCTTAAATTATTCTAATGATTTTTGGGAGCGAGCGAGCAGGGGAAGGGCGGGGGATGCGGACAGAGGATCCGAAGCAGGCTCTGAGCCGTCAGCACAGAGCGGGAGGCGGGGCGTGAACTCACAAACCGTGAGGTCGTGACCTGAGCCCAAGCCGGACGCTCACCCGACTGAGCCCCCGGCGCCCCTAAGGGATTCCGCTTCTTACCCCACAGTTGTTTCCCAAATCTCCCCACAGGAGAGGTGAGGGGGGCGGATCAGAAGCTGGACTCGGGGCCTCAGGGGCGCCGGGGGTGGGGGAGTGGCTTTGCGGAGGGCCCGGCAGGGGTCTCTGCGGGGCCTGGCTCTTCCTCCAGCCCCGTCCCCCCCGCCGCCAAGGGCTTGGTCCCCAGCCTTGGTTCTTGCACAGAGTGTGTGCAACACAACCTGCCGTGCCCCCCGCCCCCCTCCGTCCTCACGCTCCACGCCGGCATCCGCGCCAGGACGCGGGCCGTGTTCCCACCTCCCCCAACCTCAGCTCGCCACCCGGGCCCCCAGCACGCTCTGCTCCGGTGGTCCCTCCCAGCCCCGACAGGAGGGGGGAAGGGCTGCCGACGTGGGGGGCCCTGGGCTGGGCCAGGCTTCCGGTTAGGAACTGTGTGGCCTCGGGGAAGATGCTGAGTATCTCAGCGCCTCAGCGTCCTCATCTGCAAAATGGGTGTGTGACTGCAGAGCTGGGTGGAAACAGAAACCGTCTGTTGAGCTTAGATGCGGCACTGATGACGGCAGACGCGAACTCACTGTCCGTTCACCCCCTGGCTGGGTGCCGGGCGTCGCTGGCTCTCCGGGTACCGCTCTGTGCCAGGGGTCCTGCCCACGGAGGTGCCAGGAGCAGCGGAGGCCGGTGTGGTGGCCGCCCGCACAGCGCCCACCGGACACCACAAGTGGGCTAACGAGCTGTGCCGGGCACAGGGGCCTGCGGGCCCAGAGCAAGGGCCAAGACCCAGGGAAGGCTTCCTGGAGGAGGTGACGTCTGATCTAGGCCTTAACAATGACTGAGAAGTAGCCATTCACGTTTTCATTCATCGGGTTGCTGGGCGTCTCCCCTGGCCCCTCCATGAAGTCGCTGTGTCAGGTGCTGGCCCTAGGAGGTTAGAGGCCGGGAAACCAGAGGACACCTGGCCTCCCCCTCCCATCCTCTCCCTGGGCCCAGGGCTTGGCCAGCAGGAGCGTGGGAGCGCCGCAGGGCTGGCCCACGCCTGAGGGTCACAGCCAAGGCGCGGGGGCCACCCCCGTAGACGCGGCAGGTGTACAGAACCGTGTGCGGGGCACCGTGTGCAGAACCGGGCGCGGCGGGGAATAAGGTGGGTGGATGTGGAATGGCCCCCAAGACACAGCTCGGAGTGAAAAACGGCCAAGTGCCTCCCAGCGTTGTGGGTGGGACACAATGCACACGTGCCCGTGCGTGGGTATCTGGGCGAGAGCGACGCGCGGAGCCGGAGAGGGCGCGGGCTGCAGGCCCGAGTGGCCCCGGGGTTGCGGGGGCAGCGATGGGGGGGCACGGAGCCGCGGCGGACGCGTGTCCCGTGTGCGCGGACGCGGGGTTGGAGCGACCACGTCCGTGCGAGTCCGGGTGGGAGGGGCGTCCAGGGAGGCAAGGCCGGGGGGGCCGGGGGGGCGCGGGGGCACGAAGGCCCCTCGACTGTTCCTTTAAACCGGGTCCTCTTAGGTGAATTTCGCTTCAGTAAGTTGTTTAAAAAGGAAAACACGGGGTTCCTGGCTGGGTCGGTAGAGCCTGCGAGTCTTGGTCTCGGGGTCGTGAGTTCGAGCCCCACGTTGTGCACAGAGCTTACTTTAAAAAAAAAAAAGTAAGTAAGAAAAAGGAAAAAGAAAGGAAATAGAACCCGTCCCCTGCTGTCCAGGGCTGGGGCGCGTTTGGGGGCCTGGCTGCCAGCGGGCTGGCGGGGACGGAGAACCTGCTCCCCAGGTGAGGGCTCCTGGTGCGAGCGTGGGAGACTCACTCCAGGCGTCCTCCCCAGGCCCTGGGGCGCAGCCCCTCCCGCCGCGGGCACGGTGCCCACCTGGCCCCGCGCCCCGACGGCCCCCCCGCCCCCCCGGCTCTGCAGATGGAAAAGTACCTCCTCCGCCCGACAAGCACGAAGATGCGGGCGGCTTTTCAAGACGTAAGCTGCAGCCTGTTTAAACGTGGGGGGATCGCAAATGTTTGCTCTGGTGGGACTTTGTTATAAATGGACTTGGTTTTGTTTAGCTGGTTAAGTTTTTATTTGTTTAAAAAAAAAAAAAAAAAGCCTGCAAGGCCACCTCAACTGAGAGCACTGTGTTAGTGCAGGGAGGCCAAGGAAAGGGCGAGAGACAGTCAGCAGCTCGGGCGGGGGGTCTTGCCGCGGCCCCGAAGCCCCCGCCGCGTGGCCTGTGGCCCCAGCCCGCCCCCGGGTGCGCAGAGCTGGTGGGCGCCCTTCTGCGGGCGAGGACACTGAGGCACGGAGGGTCACAGCTGGAAGGTGGGGGGACGAGGCTCTTCACGCCACAGTCCACGGGTGGTGGCGCCAAGCCTGCCCGTGGAGTCCGGACCCTCACAGAGGCCGCTCGGGCCCGAGCTTTCTGGGGTGTTGGAGGGGACCCATTGCCAGCAGGCTGGAGGGCCATCCAGCAAGGCTCTGTCCTCGCCACCCAGACGACAGGGTCTCCCCTGGACCGAGGTCAGAGAAAGGCCACGCATGCACCCCTCCTGGCTACTCAACCCCCTCCCCTGCTTTCCGCGGCAGTCACCCCTGCCCCCACTGTCCTCGGTGTGCCCGCCCGAGGACTCCTAACAGGCCCCCCCAGAAGGAAGAGGTCTGCTCCTGAGCTCCGGGGGGACGGCCAGCCTGCTCTTTAGGAAGCCTGCTTCAGATGCGCCTCTGCTCACCGGCCCGGGGACCACTGCTGGGCGCACTTGTTGGCCCCCAGGCACCTTCTCTGAGCCCAGCAGGCTGGGCCATGTCGGCTCTTACCAGCTCCCCACCCCCCACCCCCCCGGAACGCTCTGGCTTTAAGCAGCTCCAATCCCAGCTGGATGTTAGAGACAAAACTCTCGGCCAGCAGTGGATGTACTGCAACTCACCAGCCTTTCCCTGGCCCAGGGCCTTTGCACGGCTATTCCCTCCCCCAGGGCCCTTGCCTGATTTCTTTCTCTTCGATGTCCATCCCGCTGTCCCCTCTCCTTGCCCGCTGTTCTTTTACAGCACGAATCACAGAATATGATTATATATTCAGTTTCTCGTACTGAGGCCCGCTGCGGGCAGGGGCTCACTGCCACACAGCAGGCATCCGATGAGTGGCTGGACAAGCCTAGTAGGTTTCAGGTGGGCTGAGTGGCCTGTGCACATCTGTGGTCTGGTGGCGCCCTCTGGTGGCACGATGCCTACGCCAGGCTGAGGACCCATCCCTTTCTCTTTCAGCTCTCCCTCCCCTGGGCTGGCCACTGGCGCAGGGACCCAGCCACCAAGGGGAGTTCTGTGAGCTGCTTCTGGGTGCCCAGGTGAGCTGGGAGGCCAGCCGGCTGCTCACGTGATTATTAAATTACTAATGTTAAACATAAAATGGTCATCGTGAGCCACCCGTGGGGCCCAAGTCCCCTCCACCTCCCCAGGTGCCCTCTCAGTGGCTGTGGTAGGTGTGCCCTGGCCATCGACCCAGCCCTGTCGCCCCCAGGATTTGCATTGAAGCTCAGCAAGAAAAGATGGAGTGGGTCTGTAGTCTGAGCCAGACACTAAAACACGAGGTCTGAGTATCAGAGCGGAGCCCAGAATTCCGGGTCGGGCCCCAGCACCTGTATGTGTGGGAAGAACACCGCAAAGGCTTCTCTGGAGGGAAGGGGTCACGGGGACACGGACAGGCGTCGCTCGAGTGCACAGGGGTGTCACGGGGCCGGGATTCAGTCTGGAGGTAAACAATGGAGTTTTTGGGGTATATTCTGCAGTTCAAAGACCAGTGCTAAAAATAATATTGAAATAACCTCAGTGAAAGCTGCAATTTATGTTACCGGTTTTGACCTGTTTATTCATAAATGGTTTTTAGGGGTGCCTGGTGGCTGGGTTGGTTAAGCGTCTGACTCTTGATTTTGGCTCAGGTCGTGATCTCACGGTTGTAAGATTGAGCCCTGCGCTGGGCTCTGTGCTGGTAGTGCGGTGCCTGCTTGGGATTCTCTCTCCCTCTCTGCCCCTCCCACCCGTGCTTTCTCTCTCTCAAAAACAAACAGACCCCAAAACAGGTATTTTTATTACTCTTTAAGTTCAGTAATTAGAAAAATAAAAACAGAGGAGGGAATGGATCATTCCAGCCAGAATGTCCATGTGGGATCCTCCTCCTTCCCTCCCTGTGAGGACCTTCTGTAACCTCAGGGGGCCTCGGTCTTTTGGTCTATGAAATGGGCACCCCGTTATCTGCCTCGAGGCTGCAGTGAGACGCGATCAGGTGCAGGAGGGCATCTTGGAACCGGAAATGCCAAGATGGTGGCCGGAGGGGGGGGCATCATCCTCGATAAACCCGGTGAGGACGAGCCAGCTGGTTCTGGAGGCCCAGGCGCGGTGCGTGGGTGGAGTCCGCACTGCATGCCTGTGGCCCCGTGGCAGGCGCTCCTCAGAAGGGATTTCAGAGCTGGCGCGCCACCTCAGGTGGTGCCCTGACATGGCAAAGCCCGACTGTGAGGTCAGAATAATGCTGTGCTTCCGGGGCTTCTGCACCCAAAGGACCAGGGGAGGGGCCGCTCACTGTTAAGGATGCAAGGGGCTCGAGGGCCCTAGGACACGCGCGGGCTGGCTGCCGCCTCAGCCTCCAGAGTCCCGTCCTGCGGGGATGTGCCGGCACTGAAGAAAGTCACATCCACACAGCAAAGCACCCCTGCCCAGCTCGGTCCAGAGAGACGACTGCACAGCGGGCCGGGTGTTCTGGGGTCTGGGGTGACAGACACGAGAAGGGAGGGTGACACTGAGTCTCGTTAGCGGGATTATGTGATGTGACCACGGATCCCTGCATGCCTCCCGTCCCACCTGGAGTCGCTGTGTTTTGTTACCTGAAAGCGTGCAGGGACCAAGTTCATGTCTGACCCATAACCTTGCAGCCGTTCCGCGGCCCCTCTCGAGCTCCTGGAGGTGCACGTGCCCTGCGGCGGGCTGTGTGCCTGTCTGTTTTGGGCTCCTGTGCTCTCGGCCGGGTAGGAGCCCTCACCTCCCCCCCTCCCCCAGGCGTCCGCAAGGGTGACTATCAAAACTAGAAGATGCAATACAAGAGGAAGTAGGATGAACCCAGACGTTTCATTTAGTTGGAATTTTCGTTTTTTAGCAGTTAGAGGTCTCAGGTCCCTCCTCCCAAAAAAATCCTTCCTCAAAACAAAATACGCTCCATGAGCACATCTGCACCCCTGGAGCGCAGGGGTGTGGGTGTCCCGTCCCCGCGTGCGCCCACAGCACCTGTCCTGGCCGCTCTTTCTTTGTAAGAGGTATGTGTTTCCTTGTGGTTCGGCCTTGGTAGACTACATGTTTCTAGTTGTCCAGTTAGGTGGCCTGTGATGCTTTACAGTAGTCCCCGTGGCCGTTTTCATTTCTGTGGCATTGGTTGTAGTGTCTCCTTCTCCGTTTCTGATTGTTATTTTAAAAACATTTTTCTTCAATGTTTTATTTATTTTTGAGAAAGAGCGACAGCATGAGCAAGGGAGGGGCAGAGAGAGAGGGAGACATAGAATCAGAAGCAGCTCCAGGCTCCGAGCTGTCAGCACAGAGCCCGACGCGGGGCTCGAACCCACGAACCGTGAGATCATGACCTGAGCCGAAGTCGGACGCTCAACCCACTGAGCCCCCAGGCGACCCTCTGATTTTATTAAGTCTTTACCCACCTGTAACTAATACTGAAATTGAATCAGTAACCAAAAACCTCCCAACCAAGAGAAGTCCACGGCCAGATATCTTCACTAATGAACTCTACCCGACAATTAAGGGAGATTTAATGCCCGTCCCTCTCAAGCTCGTCTGAAAAACTGAAGAGGAGGGAACACTTCCAAGTCATTCTACGAGCCAGTATCACCGACAGCAAAGCTGGATGCAGATGACTACACGGAAGCTACAGACCAGCATCTCTTACAAGGGTGCATGTGCACAAATCCTCAACAAGCAACAGCCAACCAGACCCAACAGCAGGCCTGAAACAGCACACACCACGACCACGCGGTGCTCATCCTCGGGAAACACAGATGGCTCAACAGACCAAAATCAATCCATGTGACTCACCCCATTCACAGAATAAAGCATAAAAATCTCATGATCATCTCAACAGATGAGGAAAAGGCATCTGGCAAAATTCAGCACCCTTCCATGATTTAAAAAAAATCGGGCCTGGCGACCAAGCCCTGCCTCCTCCTGCAGAACAAAAGCAAGACCCGGGGCGCCTGGGGGGTTCGGTCAGTTAAGCGTCCAACTCTGGATTTCGGCTCAGGTCATGATCTCACGGTTCGTGGGTTCAAGCCCCACATGAGATCAAGCCCCGCATCAGGCTCTGCGTGCACACCATGGAGGCTGCCGGGGATTCTCTCTCCCTCTCTCTCTCTCTAAATAAGTGAAAAAAAAAAAAAAAAAAAAAAACAAAGCAAAACCAGCTGCAGATCTCGGTGTCTTCAGGCTGACTGTGCTTATGTCACATAAGGTCTTAAATCTGGTCCTGCGTCAGTACTGCAGGGAGCGCACGCTTGCATGGAGAGCGTCTGAGCGACTCTGAGCCCCGGGGGGCTGCACGGGCTCCCTGCTCTTCAGCGCTTTCCCTGGGCCACCTGCAGATGTTTCTCTGCTCGGGCCACCAAACCGGGTTCGCATGTGACAGAAGGCAGGATTTAGCCACCTGTCTACTTGGGGAGTGTTTTCATCACCCCTGCAGCGCCACTGGCCCCCTTCTGTAACGCCCTGGCAGGGGGCCCAGGGAGCACCGCCACGGAGCCCTGCGGGGCCCGGCGTCTGCGCTGAGGGCCGTGTCCCTGTGCTCCGGGATCTGTGTTCCTGCCCGTCTGGGACGCCCGCAGGCACCTCGCGGGACAGCGGGCGGGCGCGCCCCGCCACCCTCCGCCCGGACCGTGGGCTCCCTCAAGCACCACGACCACATTTGCTGAACGAAGCTGGAGGTGCCTGGGGTTCAAGATACAAGAGGGATTGTTTAGAAGTGTTTTCATTTCCAAGTGCGCTAAAACCGCCACAGGAACGCGGACGACAGAGTGAAGCGGACGCCACGTGCCAGCCTGGAGCAGGTGCTGCGTGTGGACGCGGCAGAGCCTGTGAGGGCAGCGCCGACGACGCAGGAGTGACGGCACCTGGGGAAACGCCGGCCGCCGAAAACGGTGTCGGTCCGTGAGGACCTGTGCCACTCACCGAAGCGTCTGGGGCCGGCAGTGCCGGCGGCGGGGACGCCGACCTGCACACACTCGCCAAGTCTCACGGGGCTCAACCACGTTTTATTGATAAACAGGTGACACAGTAAAGCCTCACATGGAAGCCAAACACACGTGTCCACCCGGGACAACAGATGTGCAAATGCATACGCGGCCGGCGCCCGGGCCCCTCGGCCTGTCCCTCTGGCGGGGACGCGCCCATCCCGCGGGGCTCTGGGTCCGTCTCGGAGACGCCCGGCCGCAGCCGTGTCTCCGGTAAGTCCCTCTGTGGGGCCGCGCCGGCAGCGGCAGAAGCCCTGACTGGGACAGGGTGCGGTGCGTTGAAAACAAAAAGGAACAGCGCACAGATGAGCGGAGAGGCGGAGAAGCCGGAGGGAAATGCCGCCTCTCATCGGCCTGCAGGCGGCGGGCAGGGGCCCCGGGCTTGGGCCAGGATGGCTTCCTCGGGAGTCCCGCACGACCGGTACAGGCCACGCAAGTTTAAGGCGAGTCCCCACGGAGTGGGCTGTTTGCGCTCTGACAGAACTCTAAGCTCTGCACTGAAGGGCCTATTTGATCACTTGTGACGTGGGAAAAAAGACAAACATGGATACAAAAATTTTTTTTTAAAAATAATAAAACTGTTGCCGTCCTGAACGCTCTGCCAGTGAGGGAGGCTCGGGGTCCTGGGGCTCTGCCTCGGGGGCCCCTCACGTCCTCAGCGCTGCCCGCCTCCCTCTGAGTCTGTGGGGCCACGCCCGCCCGCCTCCACACCCAGGGACAGCGTCCACACGTGCAGCGTGCAAGGCCACCGCAGGCCTCTGCTCTTCTCACACCCGAGGGCCGTTCGGACCCTGCTGATGTGGCTGGAACAAAACATCAGTTCCCAGGCCCCCACACACTCAAGATCTTTAAAATCAAGTTAAAACAGGAGGGCAACGAAGGACCACACAGGAGTGATTGTTCTTTGGATCAAGATATTTCCCAAAATGCAGTACATTCATAATTCATAATAAGCCCCGCGGGACCAAGGCCCCGAGGCAGTTCTTCCCTCATCCCTGAAACATCAGTTTCTAAAAAACAGCTCGTTGGCCACACGCAGCTATTAACTGTTGGGTCGCCTAAACAACACTGCCAATTTTTAGCACGCACGCACGCACACACACAGGCACGCGCGCACACACACAGGCACGCACGCGGACTTGCCGAAGGGGTCGAGGCCGCCTCTTCCAGGGCAGCGGGAGTGCACCTAAAGCCCCCTTCGTCGTTCAGTGCACAGATGGTTTGCAGACTCAGTGCAAAGCGTCAGAGCTAACGGACACCAAGGTGTATTTCTACGTAAAGGCCCCGCCTTGATCAAGGGTGTGCGCTCATGGGTCCCGGGGTCACCAGGAACGCCCCAAAACCACTAAGCTGGAGAATTCTCGTTCACTGGATTGACTTTTGTTTTCTTCATGACTGAAAAAAAGCAGCTTGGTACACAGGACTTCACCATGTACCCGTGTAAGGTCCCGCACGACTTCGTAGAAAATGCAACGTGTTCTTAACAGAAGTCCTAACCGTGCAGGCAGATAGTGACACTCGGCTTCTCACATGCCCACAGACCTTGTGAGCTGTACAGGCAGAACCGGCCCGAGCATCACCCCATCACCGGTGCAAACGCTCTGCGACCTGTGACTGTAAGTACGAGAAACCGCTCACTGCCGCTGGCCTGCGTCGGTCCCGTTTGCCCCACTGGTCACGGGCGAGCCACGGAAGCCCCTCCAGACCCCAGATGAATCCGCTCACGTGTGCCGACAGGTCTCAGCATGAGGCAGCCTCAGACGGAGAACTCTGGGCCTCCCTTCCTAGGTCTGCTCTGCAGTCGCCCCAACCGGAAGCCGACAAAGGGGTTCATCCAGAGCAGCGACGGGGGCCCCCCGAAGACAGACCGCATCCCCTCCCATCTCAGCCTCCGCTCCCACGTTGGCTTCTCACTCTTCAGCCTCTCAATCTCCTAGAGGCAGAAAGGAGAACAGGTGGGTGGCAGGCAGCACCGGCAAAGGCCCCGATGCACGCAGGCCAGGACCCCATGGACGCAGCAGAGGAACCCCGCAGCGTGGACCCTAGGTCCGTCAGGCAGCCACGTGCGCAGGTGACGTGTGGCCTCGCGGTCAGCACAGCGGATGCTCCTGGCCGTGCCGGCCCCATGGCCTCCTGAGCACACCGGGCTGTAGCCACTGGCCAACACAACACGAGCCACGGCTGGCCACGGGGCCACCCGCACGCAGCGGCGGGGGGGCAGGCTCGTTCTCTGGGCCGGGGCACCAGCCTGGTTTTCGTTTGTTACGAGTATCTACCAAGCGCCTGCTCTAGACCCTCCAGTGCAAAGGCACGAAGGCCATGGGGTCCCCACAGTCACTTCGTTGTCCTAGGGGCTGGGTCTCCTAGAAACCGGGGTTGGCCTGGCGCTACCTGCCCGGCTCTGCTGAGCCTCAAAGCACACCGAGCCTTGAGCCCATGCAGCGCATCAAGGCCGGAAGGACTAACACAGGGAACCTGCCACGGCCTGTCGAGACGGCCCCTCTACCTCCTGCGTCAATACAGGCGCACCTGCCCCTGACACTGGCATTTCCCCCTCACTCAGGCCGAGTCCAAGCGAGCGCAATGGAAAAGGAAGCATACCGTTTCGTCATTGCATATGGAGTGAATCTGGGTGCCGAACATGACTGCGGTGAAGGTGAAAAACAGAAGCCCCTCAAGGCACAGGAAGATCAACAGGATTACAGTCACCGGAGGCGAGAAGTCACTGCACTCTGTGGACGAGAGAGAGGCCGCGGTGAGAGGGCAGCGGAGCACAGGGCGACGCAGCTCTGAGTGCGCAGAGGCCCGTGCGCCGGCCCTGAGGCCGTGCGGGGGGACAGATGCGCTCCTCTGCAAACGGACACGGTCGCCCTCACCACGGGCCAGAGGCAGCCACCCGTCCCAGCCACAAACCCACACCACGGCCTCTCGGGCGGCTTCCGTATCACCCGAGGCTTCCGTCCAGACTGCACGTGTGCCCAACGTTGTACTGGCCTCAACGAAAGCCAGCAGAGGGGCCACCCCTGCAGGAAAGCCCACCCCGCCGCTCCCCACGGGCCCCAGGGAGTGAGTCCGACCGACCCGCCAGCCGGTCTGGGGGGAGCCAGTCGGCGTCCCCCGACTGCTGCTGCACTCAGCACTGGGGACCCAGTAATGTAAGGACCGCACTGAACGACCGGCAGCTGGCCGGCCAGGAGACAAGCGCAAGGTCTGGCGCATCGAGCTGACTGCCAGCTGCTCTCACGCTCTGCGGAACAACTTCACACAGACCGTTTCCGGACTAAGGAAGAACGACTACGCGTACGTGGCTTCCACGCACTAGCAAATCAGCAGCGTTAAGACCCGTACCCTTTCCTAAAGGACCTCGGGAACTGATGGGGAAAATCAACTCTTCCAGCCCTTCCCCCTTGGCCTGACAGGGAGACGGCCGGCCGCCGGGCTTACCAGTCCACTGCCCTCGGACACAGGAAACGAACTGGAGGCCACAGAGGATCAGAGCGTGGACTGAGGACAGAGCTACGTACATCTGGAAGAAGAGAGATGCTGGTGAGCCGCCAGGGACGGTTACGTGTTTTAGGGGCACAGGCCACGGACGTGTGTTTACTCTTCCGTCTCGTTTGTCCGTGAAAACGAATGAGGGGAGGGACCAGTCACGGCAGCTGCCGGCCGTCCACCGAGGTCACGCTGGACCCAGGACACGTTCGGCAAGATCCCGTCAGCAACTGTGACTCGAGGGACCTGAGCGAGAGAGAGACCACGTCAAATCCCTAAAATAACACGAGCAGCACACACCTGCTGGGGCGCTTTCTGATGGCACAGTTTACAGTGTGGATCCTGGGGCGCCCGGGGGCTCAGCTGGTTGAGTGACCGACATCGGCTCAGGTCATAATCTCACCATGTGTGAGTTGGAGCCCCGCGTCGGGCTCTGTGCTGACAGCTCGGAGCCTGGAGCCTGTTTCGGATTCTGTGTCTCCCTCTCTCTCTGCCCCTCCCGTGCCCATGCTTGCTCACTCTTTCTCTCTCTCGCACTCTTTTTCAAATAAACATTAAAAAAAAAAAATACTGTGGATCCCAGAGGGAAGGTCGGAGAAACTTGTCAGACGTTAGAAATCCACCGGCTCCAGGCAAGACTCGAGTTAACCAACCCGGCGTAAGTCAGCGCATAAGTGCTTTTACTCACAGTGAAGAGCACGAAAAACCTCTGATTCTTCTCTCCCACACAATTGTTCACCCACGGGCAGTGATGATCCATTTTCCGAATACATCTTTTGCAAATACTGAAAAGGAGAAGGCTGTCGGTATCCGTGCGCCGGGAACACACAACCCCAGGCCGAGCACCTCACACACGGACTGTGGTGCTGATGAGAGGCCTCGGAGAAGGGCCTCCTGCTCTGGGGGAGGGGAGCTGCCGTGGGAGGGGCTGCTCCGGGGTGGGGGGTGCTGCTCCGTGCAGGGGGCTACTCCGGGGGGAGGGCTGCTCCGTGGAGGGGGCTACTCCGGGGGGAGGGCTGCTCCGAGAGGCGGCTGCCCTGGGGAGGGGGCTCCCGGGGGCTGGGGGGCTGCGGCACCTGCAGTGGTGGGCGCGCTCGGGCTTGATGCAGCAGCACTTGGGACACTTGTAGATCACCTCCCCAGGCTTCAGCTGCAGGCCCTCCATGTACTCCTTAGTGGCGTTTCCTTTGGGCACGGCCCCCTGCAGTTGAGTAAGAACACATTTTGGTTCCGGAGAAGGAAAGTTTAAACAAAAAATCAGTACGTGTTTTTAGACACTGTAAAATAACATCCTGGGCCGTGGTCGCCATGTGAAGTGTATGAATTTAATAAATGGCCGTCAGTCGGGCAGGACCAGAGTTAGTTCCCATGAAAAACAGCATACGCATTAACACGAACTTGAAATACCTTTTCATCCGTTCCAATCTGGTAAGTCACCGGAATTTTCTCTGGCTCAACGGGCCTAGTGCAGGGCACGCCAGATGCAAGGCTTGCTTGTCAAGCCTTCCCAACTGCAGGGCGCTGACCGTCCCCAGACGGCGCCAGTGCGCGCTGCTGACACCCTTCCCCGTGACCGCACTCACGGGCAGGGTTTACGTGCCGAGTGTGGCCCAGACTTTTCTTATCAGCTGCAGCAGGGCCACCCTAACAGGACGGTATCAAGGACTTTATCTCATGTTTGTGAAGTTGCGTAACGCGTCTGCCGGCCCCATCGCGGGCCCTCACGTACACACGCCTGCGCGTGCAGCCCGGAGACCGAATCGGGGTCGGCCCCGGGGCCCGGGGGGGGGTGGGGGCGGAGAGGCAGCGGGGGGCATGGCCCACGTGCCGGCCGAGGCGGGGAAGTTCGTGTGCGCTGACGGCAAGAGGCCCGAGCAGCACACGGTGGATGCGCACTGACGACACATCTGTGGGGCGTGATGCCAGGGGCCACGGCGGGTGCGCTGAGGAAGGGGAGGAGGCCCTAACGGTGGCATGGGGGGAACAAGGTCCCGTCTCCAGCTGGTTAGCGCCACGGAGCCCGCACCGGAGGCGGAGGCGCATACCGGGAATCGCAGGCCAGGCCACGGAGGGAGCACAGGCCCGAGGAGACGCGAGGCGGCAGCGAGCAGTGGTGGGGACACAGCGGTGGTGTTTTGTGGTGTACGGTCTAAATATGAGATGAAACGCTGACATTCAAGACCCCACACTCCTCCTCGACCTCGGAAGGCCCTTTCCCTGAACATGTCACCCAACACCGTCTGTAGTGACCCAGCAAGGAAACACACGTGACCCCGAGGGACAGATGCCACGCCCTGTCCACACCTTCTCTCCGCCCCCACGCCCACCCCAGCGGCTTCCCCCTGCTCCTGGGGCTTCCTCCAAGAGTTGTGACCTTTCTCTGTGGGGAGGGCGGGGGGAGTCGGGACAGGAGCTGGACCGCAGGGGTCCGGAGCCGGGTCCCACCCCGAGGAGGCTTTGCTACACGGAAGGAAGTGACAGGACCCTTTCTAAGTCTCCAACGGACATCAGACCGGGTTGTGGTCAGACTGTGAGGTGAGGCCACGGTGCCACAGCAGACCACGCATCGGAGTCTGTCCCACGGTGCGGCTGCCCGCTGCCCGGGTCTACAGTGCTGTCCTCTGCACAAGACCCCCGCGAGGCAAGGGACAGAGTGAATGGAGCAGGGACAAGCCCCGGGATCGGAGCTCAGACAGCAGAAGTCGAGTCGTGTTCACGTAAACCACACTCTGCAGACTGATCACTGTCGGTTCATCCTCAGACTCCTAATCTCATTTATATAAAATCTGTACCAGATGTTAACTTCTTAGTACTTCCCTTGGAGAGCGAGCAACAGACATGAGCCCAGTAGCCCATAATTCACAAATCTGGAGCCCCCACACCCATGGTCTAAAACCACTGTTTTCATGCTGGTGAAAGCAGGGACCCTGAGCACCGGGTCACGCATACCCAGGGCGGCACCTTCTCCACTGGGCCATGGGCGGCCCGCGCCCTGCACGGCAGCCCTGGACACCCCCTGCGGGGCCCGGGGCGGGCCTGGAGCCGGGCCTGGAGGGGACTCCCGGCTGAGCTCTTAGGGCCTGAGCCACCCTTCTTACATGGAGGTGGTCTCAAACGTCAGATACAGAACCTTAAACCCACCGCGGAGGCTCTGAATCCAGAGGACATCAGGGGCCAAGGGCGGTTCTCTGCCTTAGGTCCTTATTCCGAGGAAAATCACTCCCAAAAGGAGCGAGACACCGCCCTTGCTTTCTGGACAACACCCAGCACACCTGTCGGGCCCCCTCCCTGATGGAGGACCTCCTCTCCGGTCACACCCCAATCTGGTGGAACTGGTGTGGCCGCTACGGAGCTCTCCCTCCCTCCCTGCAAGGACAAGTCGGACCTTGACCCTCCCAAGGCTCCCCAGGCTGGAAAGAGACTCTGGCCCCTGGCTGCCGTTTCTGTTTGTAATTCCAGAACAGTTAGAGAACTGTGAAGCTAGAAAAGAACTTAGAGATAACATCTAACCTTGCTTTAGCCCAAAGAAGTTCAAGTAGTTGCTTCTGGTCAAAAGGCAACGGAAAAGATTACTTAAGCAGTGAAATCTAGAACCCAGATCTCCCGCTGCCGGTCTTTTCTGTAGAGAAGCAAAGCACTTAAATGGGGAGGGACTCTACCAGCCAATCAGTGATGACCTTTACATCCGCACCAACAGTCTGATGGGATGTACTTTCATCTCTGCACTGGGACCCCCCCACCCTCCCTGCTTTGAGGCAGGCTGCCCGGCTGGTGAGGTTCGGGAAGCACGTGACTGCTGGCCTCGGGGTCACGAGTGTGAGCTGGGCGCTGGCTGCAGAGCCTACGTTAAACACAGAAATAGGGCGCCCGGGGACCCAGTCAGTTAAGCATCCGACTCTGGACTTCGGCTCAGCTCATGATCTCGTAGGTCATGAGTTCGAGCCCCACGCTGGGCTTTGCACTGATGGCATGGAGCCTGTGTGAGAGTCTCTCTCCCTCTCCTCCCCCCTTCTCTACTCGTGCTTGCTCTCTCAAAATAAATTGGTAAACCTAAGAAAAATTTAAAAAAAGACATAAGAACCAGCCTGTGCCCAGGAATTAATGAAAGGCTGAGGCCAGAGGAGCAGGGAGGACCTTCGCCACAAGGTCTGTGGTGCCGCCTGACCACACGCGGGGTGGGAGGTACTCACGGGATCGGTAAGCATGGTCCTCAGATGGGACGACAGGGCCAGCACCGCCAGGCAGTTAAAGAGGACCCCGTTGACCACAGAGTACCAGAAGTCTTTGGAAGGCAGCAGCATGACGAACGTCACCACAAAGTCCGCATAGACGACCAGGAGCCACGTCATGACGGCGCAGATCATGCCGCAGCCGTCGCGGATGAACCAGACCCTGTCGGCCGCATCAGCCTCCGAGGAGGACGACGAAGAGTCGTAACTGTCGTCTTCGGCCAGGAGAGGGCGGTGTTCAACATCTCGGAGCCGGTGTCCGGGTGACGGCATGGTTCCCCGGAGCCCTAGGAGACAGGACCGAGCGGCTGAGGCAGGTGCACTGCTGCCCCTGATGGCTCCGCGGCTCCGGCCCACACTCCACCAAGAGTCGGCCCCCCGCAGAACGGGACATGAGCAACTGGACAGGATCTGAATTTTAAAACCTTTCACCGCGGGGACTAGTTTCCAGCCCAAGACACAGCACACCCCCGCGGCACGGGTGACACCCGGGCACGCACAGCCGCCGCCGGCCGGCCATGGCCACGGCTGAACAAAGGTAACAGAAAGCAGCCGGATGCGGCCTCGCAGCCCCGGTGGACACCAAGTGAGTCGTGCCGCGGCCGCCACCCTCGTCAGCGAGCCCATGCCGTGTCTGTGCGGAGGCCCTGGCACCCCGTCCTCTGCCGTGCGTGGCCCCTCGAGCCTGGACCCCCGCCTGCCTTCCTCGGGCAGCTGCGGTGCGCTCCGCATCCCCTCTGTCGCCCTGAGCTCTGTGCGGTTTCCCGAGTGCCCTGCTCTCCGCCTTCGTCTCTTAACACTCTTGTTCCCGCGTTATCCGCCGGCGGCGCCGCGCCCGGACCCCCTCCCATGTTTCCTTCGCTGCTGCCCGACAGCACGGGGTGTCGGGGAGCTTCGGAGGAACCCGCGCTCCTCTGGGGCCTGCGTGCACGCCCTGCTCGGACAGCGCCCGGGGCGCTGAGTACTCGTCACCATGGCACGGGGCACTCGGGGTTCGCCCGGCCCTGGTGTTTGTGCACAGGGAGGAGAAACGCCCGCGGCCTTTCATCAGGGGCCCCGAGGACGCGCTGCCCAGGAGCGAGGACGCGGGCGGGGCCCCAGGGGCCTGCAGGCAGGGTGCACCCTTCCTCGGACGCACGCGAGGAGCCAGAATCAGGAGGGGCCACTCGGCGCACAAGTGAGACTGGCCCCGCTTTCCCTCAGTCGATAAAATACCCCAGCTTGCAGGCCGGACACACCTCGCTTGAGGCTGTTTTCTGAATGACACAGAAGGAACTAAGATACAAGGAGTGTGGACAGATCACAGCCAGCCTTCCAGCAGGCGTTTCCCACCCACTGGCGGGGCAGCCCGTCTGCCCGCCTTCCCATGGGTCCGCTCGGTCCCCAGGAGCCCCCGCTCCCTGCAGGGTCGCAGTCCTCACCCCAGAGCCACACGGACCGGTACCGTTCCCTTGAGGAGCACCCTGGGAAGGGCTGCTGCGCCCCACACCTGACCATCCGAGAACCGCGCTCTGGCGCTGCCTACACCCCCATCCGGCCCAATTCTGTCAGGGCCGAAGCAGGGACTGGAAGCTTCTTTCCCTGGAACGCTCGGGCCGCTCACCAGCACTGCCCATGGCCCACAGACCTCCTTCTCCCTCCCTGACGGGCTCCCGCGCAGGGCCCGGCCCTCTCCCCGCGCCCCCGGAGCTCCGGTCTGGTGTGCGCTGTTGGCCCCCCGATTCCCAAGGGCATGTTTGTTACTCGGCAGGTGCAGCACCGAGAAACCAGGCCCCATCTCAGATGTAAGCAGTTTAGTTTTGCAGTGGTTTTCATAAAAGGATCTGGGAGAATTGTAACTAATCATCAAGGCCTCAAGCAGGAAAATCCCTGCGACCAGCATCCGTTTTGTGGCCCCTCCTCAAGCAGGATGCGCCCCGTGACAGTTGGGCACTCGCCTGCCCAACAGCAAGACAAGAAGCTACGGGCTACGTTGGGGCTCGTCTGCGGCCGGAGCTCTGCCCCGGGAGCAGGTGCTCTAGAGATGGGCACCGAATGCCGAGCCAGTCCGCCCCGCGTGCCGGTGCAGGAGGCGCATACATGCCCAGCGCTGGGCGTGCGGGACGCTCCTCTACATGCCTATGAGGACGCCGACGCGGAATGTCTGTGTGCATTAGGGCCACGCGTGTAAAGTCCCCCCAAGGCGATGCGGAGGGAATCTGCTACCGCACAGGAAAACAAGCGCTGACCCCGGCACGCTTCGGCCAGGCACATTCAGTTCCCTGTAATCAACTGTGCGGGCGTTCTGCCGAGTCACCGTGTTTACACTGCGCGCAGGCGGCAGGAAGGGAGGGGAGGAAGTGAAGAAGCAACCCTTTACGAAGACCCAACGTGCAGATGCTGGAACATCTGAGCAGATGTGACACTGAACGTAGCAGCGGCCGGGGCAAGGGCATGGCCCCTTCCCCGCAGCCCCGGCCCCTGGCCCTGTCCCCACTCACAGCCCCAGCCCCCAGCCCCGGCCCTGTGACCCCTTCCCCGCAGCCCCGGCCCCTGGCCCTGTCCCCACTCACAGCCCCGGCCCTGTGACCCCTTCCCCGCAGCCCCAGCCCCCAGCCCCGGCCCTGTGACCCTTCCCCGCAGCCCCGGCTCCTGGCCCTCTCCCCACTCACAGCCCCGGCCCCCAGCCCCGGCCCTGTGACCCCTTCCCTGCAGCCCCGGCCCCTGGCCCTGTCCCCACTCACAGCCCCGGCGCCACTCAGGGCAGCGCCACCACCCTCTCGGAGCACTGCGACCGCTTCTGAGGGAACCCGGAAGGTGGTGCACGCCGCTAGGCAAGCGGCTGGCAGGTCGTCATGGTTTGACTTTAACGGCCAGTTTAATGGGACCCTGTCCACACTGTTCATGCTCACATTGAAGAAAGCGGTTCCCCAGAACACGGCAGGTGGCAAGCCGATCGCTGCAACGTGAGGGGACTCCCGTCCGGGTAGCGCTTTCCGTGAACTCTCACCGGGCGCTCACCTAGGGATCACCTAGGACGCACCCCACGGAGCCCCCTCAGGGCGGCGAGGGAGCCAAAGCCACAGGTCGAGAGAAAGGCTGACCATCTATACCGCACAAACCACCCTTACGATGAACCCAGTCAGCGGCCGCGTCGGAAAGGGGGCAGCGGCCACACAGCTTGGCAGGGTCCCCTGCTTACCTCACAAACGATCTCTGCACATTACTCGAACATTTTGCGCCTTTTCTTCAGGATCTGAAGATGCATAGTGTGCTAAGTGACAGGATCTGAAAGACAACACAGTCGGATTAGAACGATTACTTCCCTTGCAACAAAAGCACCTACCGTCTCTTAGGCTGTGGTGAGTCCCCGGAGCTGTGTCGCCAACGTCCCACTTGACGCAGAAAGTTCTGTTATTCACAACTACCCTGGACTGGGAAGCCGCTTCTCCTCTGCGTTTCCATTGCTAGCAAACTACGGGATGACTGACATCTCTAAACAGGAAGCGACTTCCTTCGCACCTGCCCCAGCATGAAACACGAGTCTATCGGCCAGAATCTCTTGAGCGCGATCCCCGGGGGTGCCGCGAACCCAACCCGGCCAGCCCGTGTTCCCAAAGCCAACAGCTGTTTTAGCAGCCACGGCCAGAGAGCTGAAGAGAAAACGGGGGGTGGGGTGGGGGGGGGAGGAGGCCAAGAGGGGAGGGGCGCCGGACAGGGGGCACCCGGCCCGTGGGGACGGAGGAAAACGGGGAACCGAGTGAGGACCACCTACCGAAGGAAGCAACTCCCCGTCAGCGCTCCCTCCTGGCTCCCGGCCACCAGACGCGGCCTGTCTAGACTGCGTGGCCCTAAGGAAAAAGGCCTGAAGATACCAAGACGGGCGGGACCCCCAGCATAAATGGTCTTTATTTCCAGCACAAATCTTGTCATGAGATTCTTTTCACGCTGTCCATTTATTTTCAGTCTCCCCGAAGCTGAGTCGGCACACGGCTGCCTATGCTGCGGGTGTGCGGTGGGATGCTCTGACTGACACGCAGGTCAGATGTTTTGAAAAACCCCCAAAACAGGTCTCACCAAAGGCTGGAGCCCCAGGAAGAATCACAGAACAGGCAAAAGGCAGAGAGAAAACTTAAGAAGAAATGTGAAATCGTATCTGTGAAACAAAAGGGGAACATTCTGCGAACTTCCTAGTTCCTGAAAATAAAAACGATGACAGAAGTTTAAAACCAGGATTGGACAAGAGAGGGAGGGACTTTCCCAAAGGGACAGCTAAGGGACAGAGGAAGATGTCAGGAGAGGGCGTAAAATACAACTAGCAGGTCCCGCCCCGGCGCCGGTCCGTTCTTTTTCTCGTCTCCTTCCAAAAGGTTATTCTTCTGCTTACACAAACCCTCTGTCGGTGTCTGTCTTTTGAAACTAAGACCCCTGACGGGGACACCAAGAGGCCGGCATGGAAGTGGGGGAGGAGGAGGGGCCGGGGGTCAGGAGGTGGTAGGTGTCTCCCAGGGCTCCCAGTCTCCACCACTAGACCCTCCAGAGGAGAGCGGAAGCTGCTTACCGTCCTGCCTCAAGTCTGCCTACCCCCACTGGGGCCGGGCCCTGTCATCTCCCCTGCGCACCGCCCCCAAGGCCCCTCAGAAGCCGCTTCTCCCTCAGCACTTACCCGACAGCCTCCCTGCGTGCCTTCCGCCCCCACCCACAGGCCACCGTCCTCCAGCACCTTTCCAGCTCTGAGCCCCTTGTGAACCTCTAAGGAACAAATGTGGCCGTGACTCCCAGGCTGCTGAAACTAACAGGGGGGGGGTGCTTTTTAAATATAGTATTTATATATAATAACTTTGTTCCAACATCTATGCAATAGCTAGCAACTGTAATTACGTAATAATATTTTGAACTGTTTTCAAATAAGCTTACGTAACAATACTTTACTTCCATAAAGTGAAACTGGCTTTGCAGAACACAAGACTGCTCAGACATCACATTTAGAGCAGAATCTCTACAATGGGACCAAATCTCCAGTTACTTGTATAAATATGAAAAAATAACCGCACAACAACCACGTCGAAAAGGGGCCTTGCGCTTTCTCCAAGCTGTACGCCCCTCCTACGACTCAACAATTCCACTTAGAGGTATTTACCCAAGAAAGATGAATGTGAACACACACGTGCATGGCACCGTTTACACAGCTGTATTCATAACCTTCCAGACTAGAAACAATCCAAATATCAGCACCAGGAGACGAACGGAAAAACTATGGTACATTCGTACAATGGCACACTTCTCAGCGACGAAGAGGGAGAAAACTACAGATGCCTGCAACAACATGGATAAGCCTCAACAGTGTTCTGCCATCTACGTGGCCCCTGAAACCAGGCCATGTGGATTTTTTTTTAAAGGAACCAAAGCTGGTTTGGTGACAAGCATGACTGAGAAGAGCCCACGGTCACCTGCTCAGCTGACAGAGAGGCGCCACGTCCTGAGAGGGACATGGCATCCGTCAAATTGATTACACTGCAATAAAAGAACGAACAAGAGAGAAATAACCAGCACGGGTTCGTGTGCCGGGTGGGAAAGGCCAAGTGGAGGCCAAGTTCCAGCCAGATGTTTCCTCCAGAAACTGCACTCAGGAGTCAAGATGTCACTTCAGACAAGGTTCTGAGCCTTTCCCCTCGCTTTTTACCTTGGCTGTAAACAGAAAATGTACTCTCAAACACAAACTGAAAACAAACACACACAAGACATCAGTATTCTGTGCTGATGAGTTACTACATAAAAGAACCAAGAAGAGTGCCTGCTGGCTCAGCGGGCAGAGCGTGTGACCGTGATCTCGGAGTTGTGAGTTCGAGCCCCGTGTTGGGTGTTGAGATCACTTAAAAAAAATAAAATCTTAAAAAAAAAAAAAAAAGAATCCTGATATAATTACTTTCTCTACTGCAGTAAAAAGAAGGTCTAGCCTCGAGCCTGGTATTCGTGTTTATGTTACGATGCTGTTTAAGCTCACTGTGGTGTATTCAGACGCCCGCTGATGACCTGCAAAAGCAGGAATAAGCAACTCTCGGCTTCAGGCACAGAAGCAGCGTGCGAAGCAAACCCAACCGTGAGGCGGCTACTTAATTCAAACATGGGGCAGGGGTGGGGGCTCCAGGCAGCATCCCGTCTACACCAGGTGCCCGGATGCACCACCACAGACAGGAGCTTTAGCCCGCGGGGGCTCACGGGGCGGCAGAGGTGGCAATCAGGCTGGTAAATAATACGCTAAGTGTGAGCCCCAAATCAGGAGCAAAGTGTGATGAAGGGGAGAGAGGCCAACGGCTAATTCTGGCTGGAGGAGCCAGAGAGGGTGTCAGTGACGAGGACCGCGTGGTGGTGACGACAGGCAGGCGGAGAGGACGGCGCGGGAGACCCAGGCGGGAGAGGCACACGGTGTGCTGAGGGGCCTCGGGCTCGGGCAGGAGGACGGGACGGGCACACGGACGGGGACGGGCAGACCGGGGCCACGCCCAAGGGGCTCAGAGTGGCCAGGGAAGGAATCCAGAAGCCTGGTCTCGTTCCGCTGAATGGGAGGCACCAGAACTTTGTGAACAGACAGATGCTTTAAACGGTAATTGGCGACAAGGTGAGACAGGCCACGGCCAGCGAGAGCAGAGAAGGCGCAGGCCAGGGCCAAGAGGGGACAGGGGCCCGGGCGCAACTGAGAGCCAAGCCCAGGAAGGGAAAGCACGGCAGGGGCCGGCGACATGGGGTGGCCGGGGCACAAAACAAGGGCGTGAAAGGGACCTGGAGACACCACTGCCCCGGCCGCTTCTTCTGGAACGCAGGAGCTGCAGCCTCAGGGAGAGAGCCCGAGCCCGGGCCTCCCGGAGCGCGAGGTGCCTGAGGAATCCGCCAGCAGACAGTCGTCTGCCTTCCCCCTGCCCTGACCTAGAGAGACCTCGGCACAGAGGGGACGAGCGGCGTGGGAACGGGCGTGACCACCCGAGGGGCGGCAGAGTGGGGGGCTGGAGCCCTGGCACGGGTCCGAAGCGCCGGGAGGGGCGCCAGAGGGGCCGGGCTCGAGCAGGAAGGCTGGAGTGGCCAGGCCCAGCGAGGCAGGCGCCGGGGGGGCCCATCGGGGGGCTGGCCCTGGCAGGAGCGGCTCGGGGCCGCGGGCCGGGAGACCGGGTGGTCAGAAAATCAGAGAAGCACTTTTCAAATGCGCGGGTAAGTCCAGGATCTACGCGGCGGGAAGGGGAAGCAGGGGGGATTCTGCCCTCAGTTTCCGCCCTCGGGCACCAGCTCGGGCAACACTGCAGTAACCCTAAAGGGGTACAGCCGCCCCTGAGCAACACGGGGCGGGGGACGCCATCCCCCGAGCAGTCGGAAACCTGTGGGTAACTTCTGACGCCCCCCAGACTCAACTCCTAATAGCTTCCCGCTGCCCTGCAGCCTCGCGGTGACAGAAATAGCCAACGAACGCCATTTCTGTACGTGTTCGTATGAGAAAGGAGGCAAGAGAAAAGAACGTGTGAAGAAAATCGTAAGAGGAAACACGTTTACGGCATTACGTGCTGTATCCGCAGAAATTCACGTGGAAGTAGCCTGCGCGGTCAAACCCATGCTGGGCAGGGTCGCCGCCCTGGACCCGCAGGGGCTGGGCCCGGTCTCACCGGGGGCACTGCATCCGGTTTGACTCCACGACGCTTGAAAAGCGTACCGCAGCCCCAAAGTGACTTGCCGGGAAGAGAACGGAGGACTGGTGTACGGTGAAGCCAGTTAAGAGAGCAGACGAAGACGACGTGAGCGGAGAGGCCCGGCCACGCGCGCGCCCGGTCCCCCTTCCCTTCTACTTCTCTGCGGACCGGAACCGCCCCTGCCCCCGCAAAAGCAGTTCAGGCTCGCTGCACGTTTGTGTTTTGGGAAGGATGGGGGTCTAAGTTTGCAGACCCGGGGGGATGATCCTTCTCCCTGAGACGGAGGAAGCCACAGAGGGGCAGGGGGTCTACGGAGAGCCATGGAGAAGGACGGAAGCCAAAGGCGGTCACGCTCCGTGGCACTGTGTTCTGACAAAGAGTGGCTGCGGGCTGTGGGAGTTACAAGCGCCGCAAGCAGCTGAGGCTGGGGAAGGGGCGCCGCGGGGAGCCCGCCGAGGAGGTGGCCCAGACAGTGCCGCAGACCCCCACTTTCTGACAACGGGATGGGCCTGGCTCGCTCCGCCACGTGCAGGCCCAGCTCGGCACCCAAAGGCTTACCCGGGGCCAGAGGGCAGCCGTGGTGACTGAGGACACGATGGAAAGCCAGGGTTTCAAAGGCAAGGCGTGAGCGGAACTGGCTCGCTGGGGAGTGCGGGACGAAGGGGAGAAGCCCGGCGAGCCAGCCGACAGAAAATTCCGAGGAGCTGGAGGCCCTGGTGTGGAGGGAGTGACAAGGTGCCCGCGTCGGACCGGGCTGGATCGGCAGGCCGGTTCCAAGGCCTCAGCAGAGGGCCCCTCAGGACACAAATCGGTTCCAGCGCATGGCTGTGCAAACAGGCTGCGACCCAGGGGGACGCCGGCGGGCACCAACCTTTCCCCTGGAGGCCAAGGGAGCCGGGACAGAGCGGGGGACTGTAGGTCGCAGAGTCGGAGCGGAGCCTGCTGAGAGAGGGGAGCGCCACGGACCTGCTGCAGCATATTCACGGCAATTATGTTCTCAAATGTTCTTTCCGTCAATTTGCAATCATGAAAGATTCAGTCTGTGCTTTCAGACCCTACCCATAACGTCTGCCGTACAAAACCACTATCGTCTCAAAGTACTGACTCCAAAGAATAGAATTTTTTTTTTCTAGGAGAGAGAGAGAGACAGCGTGAGCAGGGGAGGGTCAGAGAGAGAGGGAGTCACAGACCGAAACAGGCTCCAGGCTCCGAGCTGGCAGTCAGCACAGAGCCCGACGCGGGGCTTGAACCCGCGAACTGCGAGATCATGACCTAAGTGAAAGTCGGACGCTTAACTGACTAAGCCACCCAGGCGCCCCAAGAACAGAATCTTAACATTTAAGGGAAGAAAATCAACAGGACGTTAAGTTATAACTAAAGCCGAGTCTCAACAGTGTGCTCCCACATTGTCCTGCGAATGAGAAGCTTATTTACGGTTTCCAGAAAGGTCTGACACCGAAGTATGTAACCACTTTAGAAAAGGCCTTGGACATTGCCGATCAGAGGAAGGCACATGGAGAAACGGCCCCCACCCCACCCTCCGGGAGCCAATCTCATGAATGCTGGAGGGAGGAGGGGGCGCTGGGTCTTTCTTCTTTCCCACTGGCCTCGCTTCAGTCTCTTACTGGGTCCTCCTCTTTGTAGATGCCCCGGTGGCGGTGCCTGGGCTCAGCCCTGGGCTGAGTTACCCCTTTATCTACATGCACTCTGTAAACGGTCTTCGGGGTTTCCCAGCCCACGGACGCTGCTGCTAAGACATGTACACTAGGGAAGCCCCGAAACTCACTGTGATCACCGAGTAGACCCAGATGGGTCCCCAACACCCCCCTTCACCCACCAAACCCTCACAACCTTCACGGCTCAAAAGGGGGCACCTTCCTCTAAGTGTCAAGGTCAAAACACAGGAGTCACTCTTCACTGAACTCCCTCCCCCCACTGAACCCTTCAGCAAGTCCTGTGGGCACCATCTCCCCCCCCAGCCCAGGCCCGCGGGCCCTCCCCCAGGCAGTCCGCAGGGCGCCTCCCCAGCACTCTCAGTGTCTACCTACACCGCCTCCCTCCCCCCATGGTCCACCCCGAGTAAGTTTTCACAGACATAAATCAGATCATACTCCTCCGCGCTGAAAAGCACTGTTCGAAGGCGCCGTCAGAAGTCTGGGAGCCTTGGGAAAAGCAGTCGGGGAGAAACGCAGAGAGGTTAAGGGGAGAGAGGGAGGAGGGAGGAAGAGAGAACCCCCCACTGGAAACCCCTCCATTTCCAGTGTGTCGCCCTGAGCAAGGGCTGGGTGAGGTGGCCTCGAGGACCCGCTCCCCCATCACGGCTGTCCTGGCCTGTCCCTGAGCGAGAGCCACAGCCTCTCTGCAAGTCAAATCGAGCAGCTTTGTTTAAAGGTCCCAACAAGTTAAGGGAACCCTCAGGAATTCTCACTCGGGGAACAGGGGCCGGAGCTCCCCGCCTCTCCCAGGTGTCCTGGCCCAGGAGCGGCTGAACCGCAATCGGGCTGGTGTGAATCCCTGCCTCTTCCCAGATCTTCCTGGATAGGGTTTCCTTGTGTGAAATGAAACGGACTCACCCAAATCCGAGACGCTGTGAACATCGGACGTGCTAAGGCAGCTGGCTCTCAGCTGCAAATTAACGACGATGTGAAATACCAGAAGGGCCGACTACCACCCACCTCCCGTGCGCCCCGGAGCGTTGCACGCGCCGTCGCGCTGAAGCCGGCTAAACGCAGGGCCCTAGGACCGGCTCGCTAGGAGCCACAGCAACCTGCCCGAGCTCCCAGCCAGCAAAGGCTGCGTGCGGGACCGTTCTGACGCCAGAATGTTCGTCCATTACGATACGCCGCCTCCCAGAGCCCTCGGTTTTAGAAAATGCATTCTGTGGGCGCCTGGGTGGCTTAGTCGGTTAAGCGTCCGACTTTCGCTTAGGTCGTGATCTCACGGTTCGTGGGTTCGAGCCCCGCGTCGGGCTCTGTGCTGACTGCCAGCTCAGAGCCTGGAGCCTGTTTCAGAGTCTGTGTCTCCTCTCTCTGGCCCTCCCCTGCTCACGCTGTCTCTCTCTCCTGGAAATAAATAAATAAATAAATAAATAAAAAGAAAATGCATTCTGTGATGAACAAACTGGATTAGGGAATACGGAACGCTAAGAATTCAAAACATTTCGACCCAGAAATGACACTGCAAGAGGCTGTCCCGGGAGACACTGGCAGCCTCTCTCCGCCGCCTGCCCTCTGCTTACCGGGCACACAAACCGCACCCTTTCCAGAGTGCCAGCCACACCCGGAACCCGCCTCAGGCCGCAGGTATTTGTTAAGTACCTTTCACCCCCCCCCAGACACACAGCCCCTCCACCCTCTCTGTGCGCTCCAGGCCGCCTGCTGCTTAGGGCTGCACCCCTTCCCGTCCCACCTTCCCCACAGCCCAGCCTAGGCACCCTCACCTCTGGGCTGCACCTCTGCACAATCCTCCTCTCCAGGGTCACCAGGTCCAAGCACCCTCTGTGCCGCTGCATGGATCTTATCACCAAAGGCCACAGGGTGCGTCACGAAGTCAGTCTGGTCCAAAACCTTCCCGCCTTGCCCGCGGCATTCGAGGCCCCATCCTTTTCAGGCGTGGTGCTCCTGCCCCCTTCCACGCGGCGCCCGTGCTGACCCCTCACATGCCCCGTGGCCCCCCTGTGCTCCCGGGCCTGCTGTTTCCTCCAAGCTGGGGAACCTCCCCTCTGCTCGGCCAGGCTGTTCACGAATCGAGCACTTACCAAGCCCCCACTACACACAGGGGCTTGCAGGACGACAAAATTGTTTCCCAAACTAGGAAGATGCCGTGCCCGTATCTGGCATTATCCGGGGCCCACTAGGGTCTGGCTTCTGTTAGACACCAGGATTCTGACAAGGTTGTTCAAGGACGGAATAGAACTTAGCGGTAAGCAGAGCTGAGGCCGGCAAGACGGGGGCCTGCTTGTGGGCAGAGGCAAAGAAGTCACTGAAAGGCAACAACAATCCAAGAGGCAGAAGTAAGAGGAACCGACTGCGTGCCTGTCCCATAACCGCTGACCACACAGCAGACACAGAGTTCGTGGGAAGAGGGATAGCTCTTCCTCGGAGGGAAAGGAACGGAAGTGACTGATGGATATTGAGAGATATTTTAGGCAGAAAAGAATCAAGGTTGAGAGAACTCTCCCAGTGGCCTCTGTCTCCTCCATGTTCTAGAAGGTAGTCATTCGTCAGCACTAAAGCAAAAGAGTGTGTTTTTAAGTAGAAAGGGACCATGAAAGAAGGAAGGATGCTGCATAAAGAAAAGATGAAGGGGTGCCTGGGGGGCTCAGTCTTCAGCTCAGGTCACGATCTCATGGTTCATGGGTTCGAGCCCCACATCGGGCTCTGTGCTGACAGCTCGGAGCCTGGAGCCTGCTTCCCATTCTGTGTCTCCCTCTCTCTCTGCCCCTACCCTGCTCACGCTGTCTCTATCTCTCTCTCAAAAGTAAATAAAACATTAAAAAAAATTTTTTTTAAATAATGAAAAGCTGAACCTTGCCCAAAAGGAGGTTTGGCTTTGTCCTTGGCTGACGATCTGCTTTGGGGGGGAGTGGGCCACCCCAGGAGGGCCACCGAGGCGGTTCGGGGGACTCTGCATCACGCAGCATCAGCACAGGCCATTAATGAGTCAATCAGTTACGCTGATGAAGTGGAACCCAATATAGACGCGGAACTCCAAGGCTCAGAGGAGTTTCTCTGGTTGGCAACCCTGAGCGCCCCCCCTCCCCGCCCCGGGTGTACTGCCTCATCAATGCGAGGAATGTGCCACATCCTGAATCTGAGAGAGGAGACAACACAAGCTTCATTCACCTTGGCCCCTTCCTCAGACTCTTCCAGAATCCTCTTCACTTGGCTGATTTTAATCTTTACGTGTCAAAAACCTCAACTGTGAGCACAACAGATTTCGTAAGTTCTGTGAGTCCTTCTCCATAATAACCAAACCTGAAGGTGGCTTTGAGACCCCGAAACTTGCAGCTGGTGTTAGAAGTGAGGGCGCTCTTACAGGACTGCTCCCTCTAAACTCTGGAACTGACTACCTCTCACAGTTGGCCTCTGAATGCTTCTCAGATGCTTTAGCCATGACCAGCTGTTCATACTGACCTTGGACACTGGCTTTGGGGACAAAAGGTGTACAATGAGTGTTCAGACTTTATGCTCTGCTCTAGGGTTTGAATCTTTTTTACACAAAATAAGCTGTATTATTTTTTTTAGTTAATTTTTTTTTTTTTTGAGAGAGAGAGATAGAGCGTAGGGGAGGAGCAGAGAGAGAGAGGGAGACACGGAGCCAGACATCGGGGCTCACAAGCAGTGACATCATGACCTGCGCTGAAACCAAGAGTCAGACGCTTAACTGACTGACCCCCCAGGCGCCCCCCAAGCTGTATTATTCTTATAACGAAAACATTATTTTTAAGAAACATAATCCCAAAGAGCCACTTTCAGAAAATCATCCTGTAGATAACCTGTAGAGTTTCCCCGGCCTGCGGCAGAGCTGGGAAGCTCTCCGATCCTCTGGAAAACGAGTTCTCAATTCATCCCAGACATTAAACTCCTACGTAAACTTCTTTCTAGTCTCATTTCCTCCAACTACGGAAAACTCTAATTATCTGTATCACTACAGAGCCTCAGGCCTGAAGGGAGCAGTCTCAGTAAGAACGTAGAAATGTATCCATACCTTGTACTGAACCAAGACTGCTTTTGATGAAGTTCTTTCTAGTACTTTCTCACTGCACGCGGGCCATTCTGTCCCTGCTAACACTTGTCCTTCCTAGAAGACGATGTCTGTTTTTATAACGGACTGAGTGGCGCAGCTATAATGGCCCAGTTTGGTCACTGTGATCCGAGGCAGGGTCCGAGCCGCTGGGAGCAGATACTTGTATACGTGCTTTACCCCCTTCATGCTGAGCCGAGTGTGTAAAGAGTTCCTTCCCATGCTTGTTGAATGAATTCCTTCCGAAGCTACCTTTCGCACAGTCTTGTTCTCAAAAGTCAAGGTGAACCCGCCGGTCTCCCTCCTCAAAATACACAAGCCCCAAGTAACGTCAACAGCCCGAGCCCTCCTATCTTCTGGAGCGTTCAAGGAATGGAACCCAACACTTCCGTTCCACCCCATTTTTTTCAAATATCCCAAGAGCTTTTCACTTTAATCGAGTTCTGACTTCCTAACAAGCCAGTGTGACAAGGTGACTTGTTACATGGTGGCTGCAGGTTAAGTACAGGTTGTGAAAACAACGTATCAAAGAGATTAAACTCCTCGCCTGGGAGGGGAAGAGTTTAGGGAGAAATGCGCATTGATCAGCATTTCTAGACCCCTGAGACAGTAAAACAGATCAATGTGTGAGCAGTAAGTACACACACTAAGCAGACTCAGCGCACGACCTGTCACCAGAGGAAGCGACAACGCAGTCACCTCAACAGTTCTTCTCTCTCCGATTTCACGACCATCAGATGTTGGTGACTTGTAAGCTCGTAGCGTGTGTCCGTCCAACAGCAAAGAGACTTAGTTCCAGGAGCAACAATGCCTGGGAAGAGGTGACCCTTGGCTACAGCCAGAAAAGATGCCGACGGCGTCCTGAAGGCTGACCTGCTTGTCCCAGATGCCCTGTCTGGCAACACCCCGCCCCCCCCAAAGATCGCAGATGGGGGAAGGGAAGCTCATCAGGAAGATGGGCGAGGAATGGAGAATAATGAAAACTTTTTAGAAGGAAGGGAAGACCAGGAGCATTCGAGAAGCCACGGGCCAAGTTCAGGAGAGCCCATTGTAATGCAGGGCTGTAAAGCCCTCTCTACAGGTTACAGAAGGGTTTTATAGCCACTCTCCCTTTGGGCTCTAACAACAACCCCGTTATTAGTTTATGAGAGGGGGAAACCGCGGCTCGCAGGGCTGAGTGTCACGCCCAAGGTCAGGCAAAAACCTGGGGCTGCAATTCGGGCCGCATCCCGACAGATCAACGAAGGCGTGACAAGGAGCCACCTGGAAGGGAAGGCAAGCGCACGCACAGAGGTGCCACAGAGGTGCCCCCGCGGGGACCGGGAAGGTCGCAGGCGCGCGGCGTCCGGAGGAGAGGGCGCAGGGGAGCCGACGGCAGGGCGCGCCAGGGACCGGGAGTGGCCGGGAGGCCCGGGTGGGAGCGGCCGCCCGGCCCCGGCCCTGCCCGGGCCCAGCCCTGCCCGGCCCGCGGCACTCACCCGACGCCCGGGCGGGGTCGCCCGGCGCTGCGGCTCCTCCCGGCCTGCGGCGGCGGCGGCGGCGACTGCAGCGGCCGAGGCAGGGACGCATCATGCGGCCGCGCTCATGGCCGGGCCGGAGCGGGCCCCGCGGCTCGGCTCGGGTAGGTCCCGCCGGGCCGGTCGGAGCGAGGCAGCCGCCGGGCGGACACGAGCGCGCAGAGCCCTGCCTGGAGTCGGGCGGCACGACCCCCGGAAGTGAACCCCGCGAGGTCAGCGGCGCCGCGCTTGCGCAATTCCGGCCGCGCCGCTCCGGCCGCGGAGGGGGCGCCGGAGGCGACTGGCGGGGACCCGGACGCCGGGATCGTCGGGGAGCCGAGAGCCTTGAGGATCGACAGTTCCTCGTGGAAGGCGGCTCTTAGCCGAAGGCTCCCGTCGCCAAACTAAAAGGCGCCATCCAAGGCGAAGCGCGGAAGGAAACGGACGGGGGCTACGGGCCGCCGCACGGTCCAAGCCGCGCCGTTAGGCTGCACACTCGGGGGCGGCTCCGCGCCAGCTCTAGGTGTGGCCGGTACCGCGTGCGGAGCGGGAAGTCAGAAAATGGGGAAATGGGGGAGCGGGAGTGGAAACGATTGAGCCACAAAGCACGTGGCGGAAAGGGGAAGCGCACAGGGCCGGGGGCTCCTGGGGTCCGCCGAGCCTCTCATCCCCGCTCTGAGCGTTGCAGCGATTCCCTCCGGATGATGAGCCCTGAGTGCTTTGAGGGCAGACACAAGCTTGTATTTCTATGGCTTTCCTATAGTATTGGGGACGATTTCCGCAGGGCCGAGAAGTAGGTGCTCGCTTAGTGTGTGTTGTTAAGCCGGTAAGCGCTCGCCGGATTGTCAGATTGATGAAGAGCAGTGATTACAGCCAAGAGATCTAGCGGAATCTCGCTGTGTGCAAGCCACCTCGTCACCACTTAGCATTCGTGCTTCCAGAAACTCATTCCAGCTAAACTTCTGGAAGTAAGGGGGGGGAGGGTGCATTTAAAAGTGGAAACTTTTGTTACTGTATCTTGTACCTCTGTGTGCAAAATGGGGCTGTGAATTTAGTTCACCCTCTATGATCCTCTGTCTCCTGTGGTCTTTGTTTCAGGATTTGTTTCCTCAAGGGAGGAAAGTGAGTGAGGCTTTCAATCAGTGATCACTTCTTTTTCCACGGGCTGACAGAAAGAATGGTTGGTCATCTTTGAATAGCATCGAGACAGCAAGTGGCCCTGTGCGTGAAGTATCTTTTTTTACTAGCAGAATTAAGAGAATAGGGTTTAAAAAAAAAAAAAAAAAAAAGGAAAAGACAATCGCAGACAAATATACACACGTGTGAAAGGTTTAATTTAACTCAGTAGTTAGTGAGGAAGTATGTAAGATGATACAGTTGGTTCGAGAGAAATCCAAAGGGCAGATAAGTGTGTGTATGTAGGCAGTGAGGAATGCCAGGATGAATTTGCTTAATAGATGCAGAACTGACTTCTATGCCAGTTGAACTTTCACCAGACAAAGTTCACTTTATGTCTAACATCTATGGACAAGAATCATTTGCATTGCCGTCCGTCCTCTGCAACCTGTAAAGTCATAAACAGCTTAAAGAGAAGACCTGGGGCGCCTGGGTGGCTCAGTCGGTTAAGCATCCGACTTTGGCTCAGGGCATGATCTCACGGTTCGTGGGTTCGAGCCCCGCGTCGGGCTCTGTGCTGACTGCCAGCTCAGAGCCTGGAGCCTGTTTCAGAGTCTGTGTCTCCCTCTCTCTCTGACCCTCCCCTGCTCACACTGTCTCTCTCTCAGGAAAAAAAGAAAAAATAAGAGTAGAGGGATCCTCAGCCCATAATTCTTCTTCTAGTCCCCACACCTGTTTATATTGCCTCTGTTTTTAATCCTGGTGTATCTTGTTTATTGAGTGCACCCCTTGCTAAAGGAAATGGCACAATAAGATCATTCATTGAAATAATGATAGTTAGCAGCAGTCGGCAAAAACAATAACTGTTATCCAGGTTTGTTTCTAAACTCTTTCTCAACAGAATTGGTGTGTTTTTTAAAAAGGTCTTCTGCGAGTCATTTCCCCTCTCTGAGGCTCGGCTTTTTTTTAACCTCTAAAATAGAAGATTAGATTTTATTTCTAAGGTTTCTTCCTGTTTTAAGGCTGTGGTTCAAGGCAGAGTGTTTTGCCTTTCCCTGATTTCACTGAGGCCCTGCAAGGCGAAAACCTGGTACTTCCCATCCCCCTTACAATGAGAGGAAATGTCCCACATCCAAGGTCAGTTCTGTTTATCCTGCAGGAGCTAGTTTTCAGTTCACCTCTCATTCCAGGAAGCAGCCCTTTATTTTATTAAATTTTTAAATGTTTATTTGTTTTTGAGGGACAGAGACAGAGAGTGAGCAGGGGAGAGCCAGAGAGAGAAAGAGAGAGAGGGAGACACAGAATCTGAGGCATGCTCCAGGCTCTGTACTGGCAGCACACAGCCCGACCCCGGGCTCGAACCCACGAACCATGAGATCATGACCTGAGCTGAAGTTCGACACTTAACCAACTGAACCACCCAGGCACCCCAGGGAGCAGCCCTTTTCAAGTGGAGGCTCTATTCAATGTGAAAAGATGCTGGGCCTCAATTTGCAGTTAAAGAAATGAATGCAAATCTGAAGTACTAGGAGGTGCCATTTTTCACTTAGTAGCTTGGCAAAGGTGAAGGTTCGGTAATACTCTGTTGGCAAACAGACCCGACTGATGAGATTGAAAATTTGTTCATCTCTTTGCAGAGCAAGATAGCAACATGAGCCACAAAAATGTGACCCAGCAGTTTCCCCTTAGGAATTTATCCTACAGGCAGACTTCCCTACACAAAGCTATTTGCCCTGGAGTTCATGCAGTAGCATGCTGGAGAAGCAAAAAATTGGCAGTGCCCTGTGAGCCTCTGAATATATTATGTAAATAAAATATGTTGTACACACAGGGGCGCCTGGGGGGCTTAGTCGGTTAAGTGTCCGACTTTCGCTTAGGTCATGATCTCGCGGTTCGTGGGTTCGAGCCCCGCGTCGGGCTCTGTGCTGACTGCCAGCTCAGAGCCTGGAGCCTGTTTCAGCCTGTGACTCCTCTCTCTCTGACCCTCCCCTGCTCACGCTGTCTCTCTCTCTCCTAAAAATAAATAAAACATTAAAAAAAAATATGTTGTACACACAAATGGGAGTGGCGTGCTGCACAACAGTGAAAAGGAAACGAGGCAGATTTTCATGAATTCAGATGTCTGGCCTTCAAGGTATAATAGGTCTATTGTGTAAAACCGTGTACTTCTTGTATAAGAAAACAGAGTGGGGAGATATATATGTTTCTATGTGCATAGGCTTTCCCTGGGCAGATATACAAGAAAGGGGCATGTCATGTGTTAATTTCTTTTAAGTGTATATGCTTATTTGGAGAGAGAAAGAGAGAGAGCGAGCAGGGAAGGGGCAGAGAGGGAGAGAGAGCATCCCAAGCAGGCTCCGTGCTGTCAGCACAGAGCCCTACTTGGGGCTCAAACTCACGAAAGGTGAGATTGTGACCTGAACTCACGAATGGTAAGATTGTGACCTGAGCCGAAATCAAGAGTGGGACACTCGACCTGCTGAACCACCCAGGCGCCCCTGTACCTTGTTAATTTTTTAACCATGTATTTATTTTGAGATACATGAAAATGTAATTAAACGAGACAACACATTACAGCAATTGGAGCAACACTCCCCGAAGAGACTGTCTGAAACATGAAAAAGGGCTCGTTTTCATCAGATGTCCGGGAAATGCAAACTGACTCCACGACGAAATGTTTACACACCCACCAAAATGGCCAGAATGAAAAAACCCCGAGTGCCGCCAAGCATCTGGAGTAACTAGAACTTCCACCTGCTGCTGGGGACGGTGGGGGAGGGGGTGTGTGGTAACTGTTAAACTACCTCGTACGGCTGTTAGGAGCATCTGCCAAGGCCGAACATCCGCGAACCTGTGTTCACCTAAGACACTTGCTGGAATGTTCACAACCTAAACGTCCGCACCGACAGAAGGGACAAATAGTGTATATTCATATGATGAACTACGACACAAAATGGAAACCAATCACACAAATGCATGTTGGGTTCAAGAAGCAAGACATAAAACCGTAAGTACCGCATTTCCATTAATAAAAGAACCAGAACCAGGCAAAGCTGATGGTGGGTGTAGGAAGACGTGGCGGGGCAGGGGTTACCGTCGAGGGGGCTGCCAGGGCACTGAGAATACACTACGACTTGATCTCGCTGCCGGCTGTATGGGCGCCCGCTGGCCATCAACTCATCCAGCTACAGACTCTTATGACTGGCGCGCTCTGCTGCAAGTAGGCAGTGGCAGAGAGAGAGAGAGAGAGAGAGAGAGGCACTTCCCAAGGCTGTACAGCGGGCTGTCAGAGGTTTGTCCTGGAAGGGTGTTTGGTTTGTTCCTTTTTCCACGGACTCTGTGGCACTGAATGCAACAGCCAGAATCTGGGGGGCTAGAAAGCTGACAGTCCACAACCCGTGGTATCGGACGAGGCCCATGGAGTCTAAAGAGCCCAAGGTGGTGCGGTGTGTCCTGAATTCCCCTGCACGGGCCACCTCGCCCCCAGCTGTGGGGGGAGCCTGCTGGGTGGGGCACCAGGCCCCTGCGTGATGGGGGAGACGTATGGCTACTGGACGGGTTCGGGGCACTTAGTGCCATGCTCTGGGCTGGGCGCTCTGTGTCACCTCGATAGCTCTCATGCCCTTTAGGACTTCATCCTGTGGCGTCTTCCTCCCTGGAGCCCCTCCCTGCTTTGCTCCGTGTCACATGTCTGCTCACACCATTTATCCTCCACTTCCTGGCTTGTTTATCCCAGTGCAAGCCTCATGGAAGGCGGGGGGTTCTGTTCTCTGGCCCACTTCTGCCTCCCCAGCTCCCATCAGCCGGGAAATGCACATTGAATGAATGAGCAAACACACTGTGGGTGGCCCCTTTCGCAGCCGAACGAGCAGGCTCAGCGAGGGTAAGCAGTACGCTGGAGGTCACACAGCTAGGAGGGGGAATCAATCGCGGACCTGTCTTCCCTGCTGCTGGCACAGCCACAGACTCACTCATCCTTGCGGCCCTGCGAAGCTGGAGGGATTCTTTTGCACAGCTGGGGAAACTGAGGCTCAGAGTTAAGCGACTGCCCAGCAGAAATGGCACAGCGAGCGAGCTTGGAGACCTCCTTCTGTCTGCCTGGGGAGCGCAGAGATCAAGTGAGCAAATAAATTACAAGCAGGAAACGGGCATTATGTGTGAAAGGGGCACCTGGGAATCTGGCCGTGCCCCAGGGGGTCACGTGGCTTCCTTTCGGCTGCGTATGTGAAGGACACTTGGGTATTTGATAAGCAAAGGGAAGTAGAGGATGGAGGGAGAGGGTTCCAGGCAAAGGGGTAGGTGGGGAGGCCCCAGAGTAGAGGGTGGCGTCGATCATTGGAAGTTCTGTAAGGGGCCAGTGTGTGGTGACGCAGTGGGGGTGGAGGGCTTGGAAGGGCCAGGCCGTGCTGACAACCAGAAGACTCTGGATGCATCTGAGGGGCAGTAGGAAGCCACTGGAGGAGATGGTCCCATTTGTGGTTTTTATTTCTTTATCAAATTTTTTAAATGTTTATTTTTGAGAGAGAGAGACAGTGTATGAGTGGGGTGGGGCTGAGAAAGGAGACACAGAATCGGAAGCAGCTCCAGGCTCTGAGCTGTCAGCACAGAGCCCGATGCGGGGCTCGAACTCACGAATGTGAGCTCATGACCTGAGGCAAAGTCAGATGCTTAGCCGACTGAGCCACCCAGGCGCCCCCCATTTGTGGTTTTTAAAGGTCACTCCAGCTGCCCCGCGGAGAACAGACTGCAGAAGGGCAAGGAGAGATGCAAGAAAATGTCAACTGGTAAATGTCAATGGAGCCGTGGAACCAGACCCCTCAACACTTGGCGGTCAGCGCAGCATTGTCATTAGTGGGGGCTGAACCACTGGGTGAAGGTCCATTAGGAAAACAGGATATCTAAATAGTCTAAAAGTGTCTTTCCCACAGATTACTGATTATTTACAAAAGGGGAAAGTAGAGAAACCTGTCACCCTTTCAACCATCAGTCAGGCAGCTGCAGCAATAATAAGACAAACTGGGATTGGCGCCTTCCGATACGACGCCCTGGCACACTGGTCCCCGGCAGTGCAGGGACAGTCAGAGAAACCTAAACTGACAGGCGTCCCATGAGACCACAGGCCTGCGCTCTATACACACAGCAGGACAGAGAAGGGCCGAGACCAAGTCCCGCTTAAAGGAGACTGCCTTTGAAGACGAAGGAAGGTGCCCCCAGCCAAGGGAAGCAGGAGGCCCCTGAAGCTGGAAAAGGCGAGAAGGCCATCCCCCCCCAGGGCCTCCAGAAGGAGTGAAGCCCTGCTGATACCTCGATTTTAAGGTTTGACCTCCAGAGCTGTAAGATACTACGTCTGTGTTGTTTTAAAGCCACGGCATTCCTGGTAAGAGTTTACATCGGGAGGTAGAAGTGGACATGATGGGCATCCAGAAACAGAAGTGATACCAAGTCACATCACCTCTGGTTTCTGTGCATCATCGTTTTTCGGAAGCATCCTCTGCTCAAAAGTGTTTTTGAGTATTGATTCAGCCATCCAATAAATTCATTAATTCTCCCGCCTTTTCTTCATGTCCTTTCTACAGTTCATCACGAGATATCTCAGCCAAGGCTTTGTCCTGGGTAGCCGTTGCATTCCGCCGCCTGCCCAGAATCCGTCTCCTGTCGCGTTTTCCTGTGGGGACCCACCCTCCCCATGCTCTTCCCCCAAGTAGCTGGGTGGAGCTGATCTTCCCTTCGTGTCCAAGTATGGCCAATCCAGTTATCCCAACGTCCTGGCCTCAGAGGTTGGTTCACGGGGATGAGCACACAAGCTGTTGTTGGACCATTTAGATCAAATCCTAGGTCTTTTGCTGGAAACACTGAAGGACAGAGTCCTCTTCCCCCCGGGGCTGCTAAGCTGAAAGAGCATATACCTGTTGTTACTGGAGACCACTTTATAAAAAAAGCACCTAGCCCGAGCATGAAGCCAGCTCAGAGGGAGGCGGTCAAGTAGGGGGAGAGGCACCGAGTTCTGATGACGTCATCGGCATCCCTGGATCTTGCTGGGCCAACTCCAGAATTTAGGTGGGTTATGTGAGCTGACATAGTCCCTTTAAAAAAAACAAACAACAGTTTGAATGGAGTTCTGTCACTTATAACAGAAAGAATCCTGGTAAATACACCCTCCAGGTTCAAATACACGATTTCTATCCTATTTCCCGATTCGGCAGTTTGTGCATTTCACAGCAGGAGGATGGTTAACCCCCCACGACTTGGTGTTTGTCACTGGTGCTTCCTCTTCAGAGCGGTCACAAATGTTTGTTACTGTCAGTAATCTGTCCCGAATATTTCCCACGCCCACTATCTAGTTCAGTGGCCTGTGGTTTGCAGAACTTACTTTCTCTCCACCTTTGTTGAATGGCCACGTACGGACCTGCCTCTCTCCATCCTTCTGGCGAGATCAGAATACCTTTTATGAGGCACGGAGCGACAGGCTTCATGTGAATCTCTTGAGGAGAAATCACGTTTTCCCCAAGTGGAATCTGACCCTGAGGGAGCTCACATTTTCCAGGTTCACACCCCTTCCCTTCCTGAGTTCACCCCAAACTCGAAATACCCAGGGATCCAGCTTCTCAGACGTGATGGCCGCACTGAGCTGGTCAGGCGAACCTGGGATGGACCAGAAGCAGCAAAGTCACGGTGGCCCCGTAAGCCGCATGGAAATGCAGCTCCCGACTTTTTCCTTCGTGTCGTTTTCTTAAACTTTGCCAAACAAGTCTTAAGTTCCGCAGGTCATCTCACAGGGACCCGCTGAGGCACAGGCAAGGTGTTCGGTCATCAATCCGTGTCACCTTTTTTTCCTACGCAGCAGAACTCAGATCCTCCCGTGGAATCCCTAGGATTTCAGAGAACCCACAGCTTTCTATAAATTGACGTTCAGCCCCATTTGAGATACCACTGCATGCATTTATTTAGACAGGGCTTTCTTTTTTTTTTTTTTTAAATGCTTATTTTGAGAAAGAGAGAGGGAGGGGCAGAGAGAGAGAGAGAGAGAGAGAGAGAGAGAGAGAATCCCAAGCAGGCTCCACACTGTCAGCGCTGGAACTCCTCAACTCTGAGATCCAGACCTGCTCGGAAATCAAGAGTCGGCTGCTTAACTGGCTGAGCCACCCAGGTGCCCCTAGACTGGGCTTTATTTCATACAAGCAACGACCAGAAGGGGCACCAGAGCTCCGCGGTGTAGCTGTGGAAACGTGGAGAAAGGGAGTCCTCTCTGGAAACGTCCTCTGTTTTGCTGGCACCCCAGCACTGCTGGGAGCGGGTGTCAGTTTGTTTCTGTACTTCCTCCTTCAGAACTGAAAACGCTTCCGCAGAAGACACTCCTATTTTTGTTTACCTTTTTCTTTTCTTTTTTTAATTTTAGAGGCGTAGAAGAAACAGAAACCAAATGGCCTGAAAGTTGTCTGCATTTGCTGAAAAGCTGCAGAGTCGCCTAGGACGTTTGGTGCAAGTGACGTGGGATCTATCAGCTTTTAAACTGGCCCCTCTCAAAACCTAAGTCAGGCTTCTGACGGCCCTTCCGTACACCACGCACCCTCGCCTGACTTGTTTGAAAAGTGTTCTTTAACGACAGGACTTCACCGTAAGTCTGGAACAGGCGGGCAGGAAATGGCAAGCGGCATCCTTGTCCTACAGGTGGAGACAATCCGGGCCCGGAAGCAACGAGAACCGGCCCTTCTTCCCCAGCTCGCCGCCAGGCCTCCCCGGGTCCCCCGACCCAAATCACCCACCCCCCCACCCCCTCCTGCGCTCGCAGAACGGCCGGTCCCCCGGGGGAACCCTAGTTTTGACCAGATCCCTGAAACGGGATCCGCAGGAGGCTTCCGGGGGCGGCGGGACCAGGCCTCCCGGCCAGGGACAGTCGCGGCCCCGAGAGACCCGGGGCCGCCGGAGCCGGGACGCTAACCGCTCGGGGGGCGGGCGGCCACCGCAGCCACAGCCGCCTGCAGCCGCCCCGCCCCCGTCACGTGACCCGCGCTCCAGCCGCCCGCGCGGGGCGGGGGCGGGGCCGCTCTCGCGCCTGCGCAGACGGCGCCGGGAGGGGGCGGGCACGGCGGGCTGACTGACAGCTCCCGCGGCTGTCGCCTCGGAAGGACCCGGCTCCCAGGCCGGCGCAGTGGCCGCAGCGCGGAGCCCGGAGGCGCCCGCTCGCTCGCCGGTCCGACCGGTCGGCCGGCGCCCGCCGCGGTGAGAGAGGCTCCCTCCAGCGCCTGCGTCGGGGAGGACGCGACAGTGGTCCGGGCGGCGCGGGGCTCTCCGAGGGCCGGCGGGTGAGGGGCCTGGGAGGAGGAGGGGGCGGCAGGAGACGCGGGGTCGGGGGTCGGGGGGCTTCTGCGGGGGGCGCGCGTGCGGGGGGCGAGACGGTGCAAGGGGAGCCGGGAGCGCGCAGCGCGGGAGGCAGTGCGGCCCCTGGGGGAGGGTGGACGTGGGGTCCCCACCCCCCGGTGGCGGATGGTGTCGCCAGGTGGCTTTGGGGTGGAGTCGGCCCCTGGGTCCTGGGGGAGGAGGCGCCCCCAGGCTCCTGGAGGGCCTGCTGGCGAGAGGGTGCCCGGAACCAGGATGGGAAGGAAATTCGCCGCGTCGTGCTGTGCGCTCAGTGTTTAAGTTTGCTGCCTCTCTGCTCCGGGGGGGGGGGGCAGGGTCTGGGGCCCCGCGCCGGGTGCCGCCCCGCAACTCCGCGCGTGCCTTCGCAGGGCTCCCCCCTCCCCGGACGCGGCGGGAAGCAGAGGGGCTTGCAGAGGGCGCGCGGCCCAGGCGCAGTGTCTGGAGCTCCGGTCCAGCAGCTGGACCGGTTCGGGGTGGCCTGCACCGGTGCCAGGGGACTGGAAAGGACGGCGTGTGGTCTTCCGGGGCCAATGCGTTTTCCCGCCTGTCCCGGGGTTTGTGCTTCGCGACGTGGCTCCTGGATTGGATTCTGGAGAAGCACTTCGCAGGGGGCAGCGGCCGGCAGTTCCTGTAACCCTGTGGGTCGTTGTGGGGCACGGGTGCCGACCTGCGGACTGAGCAAGGACTCCCCTCTGCGCTGGCACAGGTGAGGCGCCCTGAGGTGGCAGAGTCAGGAGCAGAGAGGCCCGCGGACAGCTGTCAGGGACCAGGCAGCCTCCCAGGCCACTGTCACCTAGTGCTTACGTGTCAGACCCATTTGGTGAGAGGCAACCCCTCCGGAAACCTAAGCCGGGGAGCCGAGATACAGACCAATGAATTAAGCAAAGAAAAAAAGATGTTGATCGGTTTCGCATGAGCCCTCCTCCTGGTCTTCTACACCTTTTGGATTCGGAGTTTATGTTTTCCCTTTGTTCAGAGTCTCTCCCTTACTGTCACTTGTTTTTATTTCCATTTGGTTCAGAAATAGGACTGCTTACGCACTTGAACATGGGGCGAAAGGCTTTTGAGATCAATTCACAGTGAAAAAGTTGACTCATGATATTTCTTTTTCCATAAGAGCCGAAGACAGTTGAGGACTCACACAGGAGCACTTTAGTGATTAGCAGATTATGTCTAGCTTCTCGTATGGTTCTGGGATGCGTTCCCATGCGGGGTTTCTGTTTCTGATTTGTTTTGTCTTTGTTTTTTTGCAGTGTTTGTCTTTTGTATGGCATACGTCAGCTAATGTGAAGATAGTTTGTATTAGTTGAAAAGGTCACAACTAAGGGCAGTGAAAAGCTACCACTCAGTAACATGAATAAATCACAAACCTTAAATAATTTGCTACAGGATTCCAGAAAGTAGCAAATGCCAGAAAGTGGAGAAGAGTGATTCTCTTTACATGGTAATTAACTTTGGTTCTTCAGAGGCACATTGCTTTATGGGGACCCCAAGAGAGGACACCTTTTAGAACAAACCCAAGGAGAGGTTTAGGATGAAATGAGTCATTCTACATGCGCCTCTTTCTCTCTTTGCTTCCTTCCTCAAAAAAGAAAATAATCAGGTTAAAAGAAACATCAAAAGCAGCCTGGGGAGATTAAAAAAAAAAAAAAAGTCATGTAAATTCAACCAGCAGCAGGAAAAATATGCAAAGGAAGGAGTAAAACCCTTTTGCCAACAATAACCGCTCACTTGGACATGGCGGCACTTTACAAAGGGCTCTCGCACAAAATCTCAGGTGATCTTCACAATAAACTTGGAGTGATAGGTGGCGTTTCATTCCCATGTCACAGATGAGAAAATTGAGGCCAGTGACACCCCCCCAAAGTCACTTAGGTTCTAGAGGGCAAAGTGAAATGTTCAACCGAGCCATCCGACACCAGACGCGGTGGCCTGTCGTGCGCCTGTGGAACGGGCCGTGGGAAGGATGGATTACAGACCCGCCTCTCCCACCGCCTGTCCCAGGTACGGAGTCGCCTTTGCCTGCTGTGCCCTTGGCCGCATCCACGCCCAGTGCTGAGAGTCCGCGTCTACTCAGATTTGTTTATCCGCCTTAGAGAAATCTAATAGGAAGTGTGATCGCAAGGGGCCTCTTGCTCAATTGCTTTGTGTTTCCAAACAGCCTAGGTGTCTTCCGCCTGGTGAGGCAAGGGAGGGCGGCGATTCGAGGGAGACTCGCCCTTAGAGTTTTCCTAGCCCTCCGCCCAGAAGAGCAAGACGGTGGTTGTGAAACCCCAGGAGCCAACCCAGCCGTTTTGTTTATTTGATGCGGTATTTTACCCGTCACATTGTCTGGGTCATGGCGCCTTTTTTTTTTTCTTTAAACAGGGCACAGCTGTTCTCGTTAGAAAACAGTAAGGTTTAATCCCACTCTCTAGATCTGGGCATCGGGACCTGGCAGAGGGCTTGGGGGGAGGTTATCTGAGATTGTTTCGGCAGGCGGTGGTACGAAACAGAGTTAGAAGCTAAGACAATGAAAGTGTTCAACCACAGACGTGTAGATCTGAGTGAGACTAGAGATCGATCCGATCTACTATTCCGGACGTCACATTTACTACAGGGCCCAGGGAAAACAATCAGGAATATTCACTGGAAACGGCTACAGTGGTGAAGGAATTAGGGCTGGTAAGCCTGAGAATCTGGTGAGCCATGATCCCAGAAGGTTCCGGGCTGTGGTTGATGTATTAAACCTACTTTATAGTAGCACACAAGCTCTGTGTCTGAAGTTAGACAGACTTTAGTTTTAAGGACTTTGCGTGCCAGAATTGAATCATACCCCGCCCCGGTAGCTTCCCAGTGCTCTGAGGATTGAATTGACACTTCTCACTGTGGTCTGCTGGGCGGCGGGGGAGGTTGTGTGAGTGCTAGCTGACCTTGCTTGTTTCTCCAGCCTCCTCACTACCACTCACAAAAGTCCCACCTTCTTCCTGTGCCTTGAACACATCCAGTTCACTGTGCCTCAGGGCCTTTACACTTGCTGTTCCTTCTGCCACATTTCCCCATGGCTGGCTCCCTGTCACGCAAGTCACTGCTCTAATGTCATCTCCTCAGGACTTCCCTAACGATTAAAATAGCTTCTGCCTGGTCCCCAGCCCACCCACTCTATTACTTTACAGGGTTTTATTCTTTTCCATAACAGTATCACAAATGACCTTCTTTGAGAACGCTTTTATTGTGTGCTGCCCATTCACCCCTGTATCAACAGTGCTCCAAATAGCGCCTGGCATATACTAGGTGTTCAGTGAATTTTCGGTGAATGAATGATTTTTACGACAAACCTTTTCAGAGATGGGAGGGCGTTGCCCTGGTAGGTACCAAGTTAGTGTTCCCGTGCTACAGACAGACAGAGGCTGACTCGCCAGCCACTGGGCAAGGAAATCCAAGCATTAGCTTGCTTGGAACCCCTGATCACTTGCACCAGTGCCCTGAGGCTGCTGTAACAAAGGACCAGCAACTTGCTGGCTGAAGACAGCATACATTTCTTCCCCCCCAGTTCTGCAGATCAGGAGTCCAAAGTCAAGGCACTGACAGGGTTGCTTCCTTCTTGGGGGTGCAGAGGGAGGATCGGGATGTGCCTCCCTCCCAGCCTCTTGTGGGTTCCCGTGATCATTGGGGTGCCTTGACTTGCGGCGTTCTCTCTGCGCACGCGCACACATGTATGTTTCCGTTTCTTACAGGGACACCATCAAATTGGTCATATTCCATCATGACTTTATCTTAATTTAACTCATCACAGCAGCAAAGACGCTATTTCCAAAGAAGGTCACAGTCACGGGTTCCGGGGCTTAGGGCTTCAACATATCTTTTCAGGGGACACAGCTCAATGCATAGCACCTTCTCACTTCAAGATCCTGTGCCGTTTTTAAGGCAAAAACCGGCAAGAGGTGCTGGGTTCTTTTTAGGGGTAATGGCATGGCTTTGGATATTTTTCCATAAAGCATCGTGGTCCTTGCAGCTTGCAAGGTGAGGGGTGACATGCGTGTGTCACAGGTGAGGAGGCAGAGGGTCCAAGCGATGGTGTGACTTGCCCAGGGTTGCGAGGACAAGGTGAATCTCCTGCAAGGCCTGTGCCCCCCACCCCCGCCCCCGCCTGCTAGCCTGCAAGCGCAGGGTAGGAGTGGGATCTCTCTGACGGCCCTGCGGGAGCCCTGGAGGGAGCGTTTCCTTCTCCTGTCCTTGTCACGATGGCGGAGCACCTCGAGCTCCCACAGTGGCGTCTGGGTGCAGCCGCAGCAGCACTGGCCCTCACGCGGCCGGCGCGGATGGATGCTGTCACGTCAGAAGAACTTGCATTTCCCCCCGTGGGGCTTTTCCAGTGATATAGGAAGGCGTTTCCACGAGGTGTCCAGAGTCCGGGCGTTCAGGGTCTTTGATGGGGACCTGAAAAAGTATTGCTCGTGTTCTGAGCACGAGGCACCCAGGAAGTTCACGGAGAAACGTTTTTCGTGTTGGGAGCTGGGGCGGGAGAGGGGGGAGCGGGGTGGGTGAGAGCGAGCAGGCTGCCAGCAAAACATCTGAAATCATTTGCACCTTTGCCTTTCGAGACCTTTTTATCTCTGGCTCTGTCTCACCTTATTAAGGGAGATAGTCCCGCCCTCATTTGATTTAATTAATTTTTGGACTAGGTAATACATGCAGATGGTGCACATTTCAGACGGTAAGAAAAGATGTCCGGTGCAAAGGGGTCCCTCCGTCTGCCTCTCCTGCGCCCTCCCCAGGGGCGCCCGTCACCACCAGTTTCCTGTGTCTCCTTCCAGATTGGGTGTCCTCTGTAATGTCCCTGACTGCCACCCCTCCCACACGCAGCCCGAGGGCCATGCTTTCCTCTCTGCTTTCCATTCTTCCTTCCTCCTGTGTTTTCACAACGCTTTCTGTGGGCCCCTGACGGGCTGATTCGGTCCCAGTGTTAGGAGCCCGTGACAGTACCGCTGCCAAGAGCTTTATATTTGGAGGGAAGGTGCACAGAAGGAAGGCATCTGTGATGTAAAATGTGGGGTTCGGAGGCAAGCGGGGGGGGTGCTTGTACTGATGGGCCAGTTTTCAGAGTCCCGTTCCTAGAACTCGGGGTGAAGACACAGGCACTGAGCGCCCCTGGAGGAAAGGTGGGGGCAGGGGGAGCCGCTGCTGCGACAGCTCGCCTGGGTCGGGTTTGCTGTGCCTGGCCCAGCAGCGTGCCACGTGCGCTCCCTGGGGTTGTCGCTTGAACCCGCGGGAGAGCACTGCGGGGTGGCTGCACACGCCATCCCCAGTTCACAGATGGGAAAACTGAGGCCTGCTGTCCCGCCGCCCATAACGGCCTAGTCGGTGTGCAGATGCAGGCAACTTGTCTTTCTGTCCCAGCATCCTGTCCAGGCCCCAATGTTATGTTTGTCCGTCTCCCCAGCCCCCTCTGGTCGGGGACAGCTGTCATCATGTCACGTGCGGCGGAGTGGTCCCTGGTACGACAGTGTCTTCTTAGCCCCGGAGAGGAGGGCACTTCCCCTGTGGTGTGCGTGTGGGGGTTGGGGTTGTTCGGTAGACCGAAGGCGCTGCATCCGCGGGGGTTTTCTGGGCTCCTTCCGGAGCCTCTTGCACCTCGGAGTCCAAGACAGATGACCGAGATCGCTCCCCCGTGGGAGCCGTCGGCAGCGAGTGCTGGGGGAGACGGCAGATCTGGAGGGGAGACCGTCAGGGGGTCGTTTGCTTCTCCTGATCACCAGCTCCACTCAGGAGAACGCCGTCTTCCTCGGTGATGGCCGTCCGTAAACCAGGTGTGACCGGGGCCCCTCCCGAGCCTCAGCAGGCGTGACTCACCGTGAATGACTCACCAGAGGCAAACACGACCAACGGGTGAGGGAAAAGAGAATCTGGCAGCGGCTGTGCAAACGGCAGATGGAAAATGCCAGAGCGAAGGAGCCTGAAGGACTGCTGCTTGCTGGCACCGTTGAGTTAGGGGACGTGGGGGTGAACCCAGGAGGCCGAGGTACAAAAACGGGGCCCCCATTAAAAGGGGTGAAAGCCTCCTGAGAGATGAAAACGAAATTGAGTTAATGGGAAATAGCAAGCATGAAGTACATGCATTAAATGAGATAAGACAGCAATGAACCTAACAACCCCCCCGCCACACACACAACAACCCAATTTAAAGAACTTAATTAGCGTGGTGGTACGAGGAAGTGGGAAACCAGTTAGCTGAGGAAAGCTAGTCCAGTCCCCCCTCCTCTGAGAGGGGGCAGCTTAGCCGAGCTCCATTAAGCAGCAGGATCGCTCTGAGAATCTCGATGCTCGATGTGGATAATACAAAACTACCTCATTTATCTGCTCCTACGGAGGAAAGAGGTATTATAGATAATCGAATTTTTCACATAGGTAGAATTAACCAGAGTGATGTAACCCATGGGAAAGAAGTAGCATCTCGATGTCACCTCCCTGCCTCTCCTAAGGAATCCTGGCCAGCTGACCCAGAGTGGCCACAAGCTGAGGGGTCCCACGAGGTCGATGCCTCCCGCCCGGTGGTCCCACTTCTGTTCTCACTTGAATGCAACTCCTGTGCGCCCGCAGCCCCCAGAAGGCCGCACCTCTGCAAAGCATAGATCCGATCGTGTTCCCCGGATGTGAGCCCTCCGGGGCTCTCCCGTTGCTCCTGGGATGAAATCCCAACCCCCCGGCTTGCAAGGTGCCTGGTGCCTGGCTTGCGGCCCCGCCACCCTCCGCTCCTTCCCTCCTGCCCGTGTCTCCCCCGCAGAACCACACTGCCTCACCCCTGCTTTAATGGGCCAGGTGCATTGCACCGCAGAGCCTGTCCACTTGCCATTTCCTGGGGCCGGGATGCCGGTCCTCCAGCTGGCAGAGTGACCCTCCGCGGCCTCTCGGGCCGAAGGAGCTCCCTGCCTCCACCTGGTTTCTCTGGCCCAGCGCTGCCCAGCGGGGATACAGGGGGAGCCGCGCGCATTATGTCGGGTCTGGCGGCCACACTAAACAACTAAAGGAAACGTGCAGAATTAATTTTTATGATGGATTTTATTTAACCCACTTTCATCTAAAATATCACTTCCATACCTAATCAACATAAAAATTCTACGCGAGACACTTTATGTTCTCTTTTCACACGAAGCCTGAGAGCGGGCGTGGTCAGCACGATTTCACGGGCTCCCTCGCCGTGTGTATCGGACGGTGCTGTGCTCTGTTTCATGCACAGCTCCTAGCGATCTCTTCAATCTCTCTGTTCTCCGAGGGCGAGGCTATTGTTAGGTCGTCGGAAACAATGGCTGGCACACCGCACACGCACAGTAATATTTGTTGAATGACTGAGCAAACCCGTAACGGAATGAACGAGACACACCCCATTCTCTTACCCTTTGGAGGCGATCACCTAGCCAGTGCATTGGGAGCCAGTCTTAATCAGAGGAGCTCAATGCCGAAGGGCTCCTGTGACCCAGAATGTCAACCGTTCGGACAGGGACTTTGTCTTGTCCAGAGTCTCTCATGATCATGTTTTATTGGATTTATGTCGGGGGCGGGGGGGTGCGCAGTTAACTGGATTGAGATTCTTTGGCATTTTTTGCTGCTTGGAGTTCATAGAGATCAGAGATTTCAACTGGGGAGACATCTAGAGATATTTTTGACCTTCACAACTGGGGGGGGTTGCTTCTAGTATCCGGGGTAGAGGCCAGCGATGCTGCTGGGCAGTAGGTGGCACGCACACAGGACACCTCCTCCCCCCACCCCCCAGGAGTGACCGCCCGGATGCTGACGGCACTGCTGTCGATCGGCGTGGCTGCAACGTTCGCTGTGTCTCTGAGTCGCCTCTGATAATGTCAGGAAGGCTGTGAGCCTCTGGAACCGACAGATTCTGCGCAGACCCCGTCTTTTCATCTCCTCCTCTCTCTCAGGTCAAACCTGCCCTCCCTTATCGGTTCTTCTCCGAAGAGGGTGGACTCAACAAAATTGCTTCAGCGAGAGCATTTGCGAGGAAAGAAAACCAGCTTCCCTCTTAAACTGGGAGCTGGCGTTCTGCAGGAGCCGTGGATCAATACGCCTGAGGCGCCCCCTGAAAGCCATTTAGAGACATTCTGAGCGAAGCCGCAGCAGCAGCCGACTTCTTCTCACTTACCTCCGAGTAAACGCCTGCCAACCACGCTTTCCGAAAATGCTTGTTTACCCTCCGAAGCCGGATCGGAGCACAGAATTATATGCATTTCAATTCTCGTTATACGTTGAGTCCCCTCCCCGCAAAGAAGAGAATTCAGCTCCCTTGTGATTGGGGGTAGAAAAGTGATTGTATACATTTCAATGTTCAGGTTTTAGTGAATACAGTTGACTCTTGCACAGCAGCTTCAATGGGCTTGAACTGCACTGGTTACTTCTATGTAGATAGATAGATAGATATTTATAAAAACAGTATAGTCACGTCACTGTATTGTCTTTCCTTTATGGTTTTCTAAATACTGTTTTCTTCTCTCTAACTAACTTTATTGTAAGAATAGTATATATGATTCACATAATGTATGAAACACATGTTAGTGGACCGTCTACGCCATTGGTAAGGCTTCTGGTCAACAGTAGGTTATGAGTAGTTAAGTTTTGGGGGTATCAGAAGTTATATGCAGATTTGCAGCTGCGTGAGGGGTCAGCCATTCCCCCCACCTCCACCCGCTGTGGTATTTGTGTACCTGCAAATATGTGCTAAAGTTGTACTAGACTTGGCGATGTTTGGAGTTTCCCATGAGGTCTGAATTCGTCTCAATTAGCTGGGGGGAGGGGGCGGGGATCACAGGCTGCTTGGTGCCGTGCTCTCTCCGTTCCCTTGTCTGACCAGCAGGCTTCTATTAGATCCAGAACGCGGTCTTTAAAGCCTCCTCAGGCAGAGCGGAGGCTCCGACTTCGGGGCTCCCACCAGCGCCTGCGTCCTGGAAGTCTAGCATTCATTTCGTTGCTGTAATCACTTAGCTGTGTCTGCCCCTCCCTAGACTGCGGAAAGCAATGCACGTCCCCTGTGCATCTTTGAGTCCCCAGGACTGACCGCGGTTCCCACTGCATGGTGGGGGCTTCATAGATGTTTGTCAAACGAATGACCTGAATTCTACAAAATAACACCTTTGTACCTGCCCACATCGGTACTGCCTCCGTCGGAGCAGAGAAGGGAAGCCACAGCCATGGGTGGTGACATTCCAGGACGTGGCACTGAGCAGAGAGATGACAGTACATTCCAGGGGCAAGAGCCACCGTTTTCCCCGACTCTGTTTTACCCATCTGGGGACATCGTAGGTAGAAAGTGCAGTCTAGGCGCAGCTCTGTAGGAAGCGCCGCGTGACTGCTGCCTTGATGTCACCTGTCACTTCACCGCTGTGGATCTCCGCTGCCCATCTGAAAACGACTTCCATGAGTCTGTGTCTTTCTCCTGAGCTTCCCTCCCTGTCCCTTTCTTCTCTGTCCGCCAACCACCCCCCCCAATCTTCTGGAAATCTAAAGTCTCATCCGACCCTCACATCGTGGAATTTTATTTGAGCAAAACAAGGTCTGAAAGTATTTAGAGCTCAGCTCTTTAGCTCCCACTGCCTTGCAAGCATCTCATTTAGTGTCGCGATTTTTCAGTCGTTCCCTTTCTTCCTGTGGCACTGAATGCGTAGCGTTTGCGGGTGAGCAGAGCTGCCCGTCCCTTGCTTGCTGATGTCCACCGAAATAGGGATCCGGAAACCTCTTTACCTGCTGTGGAGTAAATATCTAAATCGGGCGACGCCTGCCTCACTTCCAAATAGGAAGACTCCCAGATAGCGTCTTTGCCTGTAGAGCTGGCTGAGAAAGGGCTAATCCCCACCAGTGTCCCATAGATGTTGGGGGTCCTTAATCTGGGTGTACCCCAGATTAGCACACATACCAGTTTCCATTCCAGCAAGGCTGTGGATGGAGTCTGGCTCTCCTTGGGTTTCCCTCGACTCTTTCATCTTGGCTCTATGGCTTTACACAGCTGTTTAACCTTCCTGAGCCTTCAAGTTTCTTCAACCAAAAAATGGGGACACTAATAGACCCCCATTAATAGACCGATAGACCTAGCCTATGTGTTATGGGAGAGTTAGATCTGGTTATCATAACAGTAATATTTAGCATCATGGCCAAGAACACCCAAACCGGCTTGGCTTTCTCACACCACTGCATGAGCCAGAGCAACAGTAGGAAGCCATGGCTTTGACCTTCTAGAGAGCACGTGACACTGGGAACCATGACGGCACGTGGGTGGTAACTGTTTTTAGGGGTCTGAAAATGTCACCCTTTTTTTTTTCTTTAGTAAAATAAATTTTTTAGAGGGCACACGAGCCGAGAAGAGGGGCAGAGGTGGGAGGGGGGGAGAGAATCTCAAGCAGGCTCCACACTGAGCCTAGAGCCCAATGTGAGGCTCATTCCTACAACCCTGGGATCATGACCTGAGCTGAAATCAAGAGTCGGATGCTCAACCCACTGAGCCCCCCAGGCACCCCTGAAAATGCCATCCTTTTATTCAGACGCGAACTTGTAAGGGGAAAAATGTTTTCAAAGCTGGTTCGATACAGCTCCTATAACGGGTGGTATAAAAACCTTTAAAATGTTTGAAACAAAGACTTCTCGTTCTGCATCGCAGACTTTGCAGAGTCAGTGATGCTCTGTCATTGGATCCAGCGTGGGGTGCCTGCGTGTGCCTGGCTCCCTGTCCCTCCCTCCCTCTCTGTCTTTCTGTCTCTCTGCCTCCCTCTGATCATTGGAACAACCTTGCAGGGACGGTCTGGCCAGAGGCACTCGGTGAAATGCTACTTTCCTCCGTGTCCTGTTTTGGGGGATTCTGAGTCCAAAAAAAGCATACTTGATCTGCCGGGTGGATGCCGAGAGTCTGGAATGGGGTGTTAGGAAGATATTCTTATTTGCTCAGTAAAGGACCAGCGGTTGGGAAATGGGGCAAATCACTCCAGGAGCGAAAACAGACGAAGCCGCCCGTGGGGCCAGTGGAGCCGGGACACAGGCGTCCGCTCATCCGCACTCCCGGCCGCGGACGCCCCCGGCCAGGCCCTCGGGGGGAGGGACAGGCTGACGACTGCAGACGTTGGGGTCGGGCTGTGGCCAAGCCCGGAGACTGTGACCCCTGGTGCCCCCGGCCTCGCTGCCCGGCTCGGTTCTCTGGCGGTTTGTTTTGCCGAGAGCTTGTCTAATTGCCCAAGAAGGGACCTTGGCGTCTAGGAAGGAGCTCGAGTTTTTCACCTGTTTCCTTAAAAGCCACTGGTTCAGAAGGAAGGAGGCCCTGGTGACAGAAGGCTTGTCATTTCCCCTCCCGCTCACCTGCGGGGTCCCTGCGGCTCGGGGGCTGGACCCTAACGTGGGTTTGAAGGAAGGAGGCGACACCGTGCCGCTGTGCGCGCCAGGACTGCGGGCCCAGGAGGGCGAGCTGGTCGTCTTCCGTGTCACCCAGGGATGCGCGAGCCTTCAGGGCCGTGACTCAGGAGCCAGGCCCCTCCCTCAGGGCCCCGAAGGGGGAGCTCTGGCTGCCTGACCTGACTGCAGTGCTGGAGGGAGACCTCAGCGTGACGGCCGCCCCAGAGCCACTCCCTCCCTGACCACAAGGTCACGAAGAAGGGAGTCCCCGTCCCTGCTTAGGCAGACGGTCTAATGGCCAGATGCGCTTCTGGACGCGCCTGAGGAGTGACGGTGTGCAAGGAGAGGACAGAGGTGCCACAGAGCCGGGCCCGGGCTGTTCGGGGGCGCTGGCGAGCACGTTCTCGGAGCAGAGAGAGTCCTCGCGTGGGATGCGTGACCTTGTTGTAGGAACGTGACGGGAGGAGCTCCTGACGTTGGGCTCCCCCTCGAGGACTCTACAGTCCTGAGTCACTGTCCCCTCGGAACAGAAAGGGTTCTGCCCTGTGCGCGTGGGCCCGTGCTCCGGCCTGTTGGGGCTGCAGGGACACTCGTCACCTTCTCCCGGCTCCGTGGGCCCCTCCCCATGACTGAGGGCCCGTCCTACTCACAGCAGGTGCACGGCTGCGCTCCTGACAGGCGAGGCAGGCCCCCCACGGGCACCCGCTCCGGATGGAGGTGTCGGCGGGTGCTGGGCAGCCCCAGGAAGCGAGCCCGGCCACTGCGTCTGCTACTGCTGTGTCCCAGCTTCTCAGACACAGGGAGTCGCTCTGAACTTCGCTTTGGTCTTTGGCTGTTTGTGCTTCATATAGAGAATCAGGCAGGAGTCGTGTCTGTGGGTCTCATGAACTCTTCCTTCCCTGCGTCCCGTCCCACCATGCGGTCACGGCTGCCACATGTGTCTCTTCTCCCTGTTTTGTTTTAAAACAAAGCTGACTTGGGGCGCCTGGGGGGCTCGGTCGGTTAAGCGTCCGACTTTGGCTCAGGTCATGATCTCGCGGTTCGTGGGTTCAAGCCCCACATTGGGCTCTTTGCTGACAGCTCGGAGCCTGGAGCTGCTTCTGATTCTGTGTCTCCCTCTCTCTGACCCTCCCCTGCTCACGCTGTCTCTCTCTCTCTCAGAAATAAATAAAACATTGGGGCGCCTGGGTGGCTTAGTCGGTTGGCGTCCGACTTTCGCTTGGGTCATGATCTCGCGGTTCGTGGGTTCGAGCCCCGCGTTGGGCTCTGTGCTGACTGCCAGCTCAGAGCCTGGAGCCTGTTTCAGTCTGTGACTCCCTCTCTCTCTGACCCGCCCCTGCTCACGCTGTCTCTCTCTCTCCTAGAAAAAAAATAAAAAATAAAAAAAAAAAAGAAAGAAAGAAAACATTAGAAAAATTAATAAAACAAAGCTGACTTAACATGGAGTACTTTCTACACGCCTCACCTCTGCTTCTATGGAGGCAAAGGATGAAAAAAATCACAGAAAACTGAGGGGCTCTGCCACTGTAGACCGCCCCACTTCTCCATCTCCTTCCCGCGTATCTGCTGCTCCGCCCTGTCTGGCAAGAATCGGAGAGTTGACCCACTGGAGGCCCTTCTCCCCCTGCCTTGGTCATCTCTAGCCGCTCTCCGTTCTGGAGCCTCGACCGTTTTGTGCTTTCCTCGTACACAAGAGAGACCATTCCGTCCCCAGGGGAGAGATTACTGGCGCATGAAGGGCAGAGCAGAGACAGCCTATCTGTGGATGGGTGCTGCCCTCTGAGGTTGGCTGTTGGTAGAGATTGCGGCGGCTGACTCGGTTTCCCCACAATCTCCAGGGACCCAGGGTCAGAACCTGCATGTCAGGAAGCGTGTGTAGCCCTAAACGGATGCCTGGGAGGAGCGTGGACAGAGAAACCACGGGACATGCACCGGGTGGGTGGTGGGCAAGCATCAGCCCAGCAGCTGAAGAGCTGGGTGTCCGGGACCTGACTTTCTATGAGAAAAGAGACCTACCATGTACTTGGCTCCTGCTGTGTTCTGGAAACTCAGCTGGCTGTTTCCACCGCTTTTATTTTTCCTTTTTAATTAACATACGGTAAAATTGATCTTTTTTTTTTGGAGTATATTTCTGTAAGTGTTAAAATGTGTAGACTTGTGTAACCACAACTGCATTCGATTAGGAAACAAAAGTGGTTTCTCCACACCACACCCCCCATCTCCTTGGGTTCTCCCAAGGGCCACACCCGCTCCATCCCTAACTCCTGGCAGCCGCCAATGCCTCTGTTTTGGGGCACATCTTCTGGAATCACCCCATAGGTGAGCTTCGGAGGATGGCTTCTTTCACTCCGCGAAACGCACCTGAGGTTCACCCAACGCGTTACGTGCTAGAAACATTTGCCTACACATTTTTGCGCGAACCCAAGCTTTCGCTGAATACATCCCAGGAGTGGCCTTGATGGGTCGCATGGCAAGTCCATGTTTAATTTTGTAAGAAGCAACCTGAATCTTCTATGCAGAATTCCAAGTAACATGTTTAGGTACTCCGTCCTGAACGATGGAGCGTAAGCACCCACTCCTTAAGTAGGGGCTGCCCCTGGCAACGTCCTCCGAAGAGCAGAGTGTGGACAGGGAGATCAACAACGAGTACCCTGCGGTAGTAAGCCTGCCGAACGTGACCTCAGCCAGGTGAGAAGGTCAGCAGTGCGGAGTCCTCTCCGTGGTGTATGCCTTTGATATGACGTGACAAGTGTCCCTTTACCTCTTGTCCTCTCCCCACACCCAGAACCCCAGTCTCGCCATGAGAAAAATGTCAGACACGTCCCTCTTGAGGAACATTCTACAAAATACCCAACGCACACTCCTCAGAATCGTCAAGGTCTTCAAAGCCAAGGGAGGTGTGAGAACCTGTCAGAGCTGAGAGGAATCTCAGGAGGAATCACGGGAGCCTGGAACAGAAGAAGGGCAGTAGGGAAGAGCTGAGGAACGAGGAGTAAAGTACGGGCGTTAGTTAATGAGAATGGATCGGAATCGGTTCAGGGATACGGATAAATACACCTTATTGATGTAAGGTGCTCACAGTAGGGGGGACTTGAGGTGGGCTCTGTGGGAATTCTGCTCTACCTTCGTAGCCTTTCCGTAAACCTTGAACTCATCAACATTCTAAGTTTGTTAAGAACAAAACACAACCCCCGCCGAACAATTTGGCATCCTGACCACCAGCACATGAAGGGTTCCATTGGTCAGCACTGTCGTCAACACTCGGGGCTCTCAGGGTTTTTTATTTTAGCCGCTTTAACAGATGTGTGATCGTAGCTTGCTGTGGTTTCAACCCCCCTTTCCCCATCGGCCGACAACTGCGGCCTCTTTTCACGTGCCAACTCACCATCCGTGTGGCCTTTGTGCCGCCGCCGGCCTCCTGCGCCTTGTCACTGAGTCGGCCGCTTCTTTCAGGAATGCGTGGAAGGCTCTGTCCACATCCTGGACGCGAGTCCGCCGTTGGCTGTGTGACCCGCAGGTATTTTCTTGTGGTCTGTAACTTGCCTTTTCATTCTTCTCACGGCAGTTTTCACACAGCAGAATCTTTCAATTGTTACAAAGTCAAGTATGCCAGCTTTTCCTTTTCTCGGTGGTGCCATCAATGTTAGGTCTAAGAATTCTTGGCCTGTTTTATCCTAAAACTTTTATGTTTTCCAATTGGTCTTTGGTCCATTGGAGTTATTTTTTTTCATAAGGGGTGAGGATTAGGTCCAGGCTCTTTTTACCTACCTACCCCCCCATCATCTACCTACCTACATACCTACCTCTATGTCCTTACCTACCTACCTATTTATCTACCATCTCTTAGTCATATATCTTGATGTGTCTGTCTGCCATCTATCTCTATCTGTTGTCCATCTCCATCTCTCCATATTTATCTATCTATGTATCTATCTCTCAATCTCTGTCTGCCCATGAGGGTCCAGTTGTTTGAACTCCACTTGTTGAAATGACAATCATCGCACCATTGAGTTGTTTTTGAATCTTTGTCAAAAATCAGCTGTACTTGTATGGGGCCATGTCTAGACACTGTCCTTTTTCATTGATCTGTGCATTCATATCACCCACTGACATCACACTGTCCTGATTACCACATCTGCCATAGTAAGTCTTAAATCAGGAAGGATGATTCCTCCAACTCTATTCTTCACTTTTAAAGTTGTCTTAACTATGGGGCGCCTGGGTGGCTTAGTCGGTTAAGCGTCCCGACTTTCGCTTAGGTCATGATTTCACGGTTCGTGGGTTCAAGCCCCGCGTCGGGCTCTGTGCTGACAGCTCAGAGCCTGGAGCCTGTTTCAGTCTGTGACTCCCTCTCTCTCTGACCCTCCCCTGCTCACGCTGTCTCTCTCTCTCTCTCTCCTAGAAATAAAACATTTAAAAAAAATAAAGTTGTCTTATCTATTCTTGTACTATCCATGTACATTTTATCTATCCATATACATTTTAATGTTTTTCATGTTTATTTTTGAAGGAGAGAGAGACAGAGTCAGGTGCGGGGCAGAGAGAGACAGAGGGAGACACAGAATCCTAAAAAGGCTCTAGGCTCCGAGCTGTCAGCACAGAGCCCGATGTGGGGCTCGAACTCACGAGCCATGAGATTGTGCCCTAAGCCAAAGTCAGACACTTAACTGACTGAGCCACCCAAGTGTCCCTGTCCATATAAATTTTAAAATAAGCTCGTTTATATCTACAAAAAAATCCTTCTAGGATAGGAATTAAGTGAAATCTGTATACTAATTTGGGTATCTTTACTGTGTTTGGTCTTCCAATCATCAGACAGAGAATGTACCTCCTTTCTTAAGTCTTCTTTGGTTTCTGTCACCAGTGTGTGTCTTCAGCATACAAATACTGTACACGTTTTGTAAGATGTGTGCCTGTGTATTCATTTTTTCCAGTTATTGTACATGCTATTCTGTTTTTAATTTTTTATATGTTTTATTTTATTTCTGAGAGAGAGAGACAGCATGAACAGGGGAGGGTCAGAGAGAGAGAAGGAGATACAGAATCTGAAACAGGCTCCAGGCTCTGAGCTGCCAGCACAGAGCCCGACACGGGGCTCGAACCCACGAACTGTGAGATCATGATCTGGGCAGAAGTCAGACGCTTAACCGACTGAGCCACCCAGGAGCCCCCATGCTATTCTGTTTTTAACTTTAGTGTCCAAATGTTCACTACTAATATGTGAAAATATGATTGAATTTTACATTAACTTTTTATCTTGCAAACCTGCAGAAATCACATATTCTAGGGGTTTTTACAAAAAAGATTCCTGGGGGCCAGGGTGGGGGGTGCCCCTGGCTGGCTCAGTCAGAGAAGCATGCAACTCGTGATCTTGGGGTTGTGAGTTGGGTGTAGAGATTACTTACTTACCTGCTTACTTACAGACATACATACATAAATGCTTTTTTGAAAAACAAAAATTCATTGGGACTTTCTACTTCAAAAGTATGTCATCTGTGTATAAACAGGATTATTTTCTTCCTCCCAATATTCTTTCCCAATGCCTTTTGATACCTTTCCCTGGCCGCATTGCACTAGATAACGCTTCTGTGTTCTACCATGTTTGTGGGGGTGATGAGAGCAGATAGCTTTGCCTTGTTCTAGGGAAAACGTGCAGCCTTTCACCGATGCGTATGGCAGACACAGAGCTTTACAGAGAGATGCTCTTTGTCAAGGGGACAAAATTCCCTGCTATTCCCATCTGTTGAGAACTTGGATCACGAATGGGGATGGAACCTTGTCACATCTGTGTTTTGTTGTCGCATTGCCTGATCCAATCCGAGGTTTTCTGTCCATGAAGCAGATCCCATTGTTTGGTTTTCACGTTGTACTCCCAGGATAAACTCTACTTGGTCGTAATATATTGTTCTTTTTATGTGTTGCTCTGGTAGGTATGCTAACGTTCAAGATGTTTGCATCTGTGTTCATGCAGGATACCGGCTTGCTTTCTTGTACTGCATGGTCTTTGATTCGGTGGAGGAATACTTGCCTAAAACGAATTGGAACATGTTAGCTCCTGGTGCGTTTCAGGAAGAGATTGTATAGAATTGCTGTTGTTTCTTTATCCGTATAAATTTTAGAATAAGCTTTAGGATAACTCCGAGCTGTCAGCACAGAGCCCGAGGCGAGGCTCGAACTCATGAGCCACAAGATCATGACCTGAGCTGAAATTAGACACTTAACGGGCTGACCCGCCCAGGCGCCCCTGGTGTTGTTTCTTTCAATGCTTGGCAGACCACAAAAGACCCCGCATAGCCAAAGTCATATTGAAGAAGAAAACCAAAACGGGAGGCATCACCATCCCAGACTTTAGCCTCTACTGCAAAGCTGTCATCCTCGAGACAGTATGGTATTGGCACAAAACCAGACACATAGACCAATGGAATAGAATAGAGAACCCAGAACTGGACCCACAGATGTATGGCCAACTAATCTTTGACAAAGTGGGAAAGAGTATCCAATGGGAAGAAGACAGACTCTTTAGCAGATGGTGCTGGGAGAGCTGGACAACAACATGCAGAAGAATGAAACTAGATCATTTTCTCACACCATACACAAAAATAAACTTAAAATGGGTAAAGAACCTGAATGTGAGGCAGGAAACCATCAAAACCCTAGAAGAGAAAGCGGGGATAAACCTCCTTGACCTCAACCGCAGCAATTTCTTACTTGACACATCCCCAAAGGCAAGGGACTCAAGAGCAAAAATGAACTACTGGGACCTCATCAAGATAAAAAGCTCTGCACGGCAAAGGAAACAATCCACAAAACTAATAGGCAACCGACGGAATGGGAAAAGATAGTTGCAAATGACATATCAGATAAAGGGTTAATATCCAAAATCTATAAGGAACTCACCAAACTCCACACCCAAAAAACAAACAACCAGTGAAGAAATGGGCAGAAGATATGAACAGACACTTCTCCAAAGAGGACATCCAGATGGCCAACAGACACATGAAACGATGCTCAGCATCCCTCCTCATCAGGGAAATGCAAATCAAAACCACACTGAGATACCACCTCACGCCAGTCAGAGTGGCTAAAATGAGCAAATCAGAGAACTCTAGATGCTGGCGAGGATGTGGAGAAAGGGCACCCTCCTACACTGTTGGTGGGAATGTAAACTGGTGCAGCCCCTCTGGAAAACAGTGTGGAGGTTCCTCAAAAATGAACAACAGAACTCCCCTATGACCCAGCAATAGCACTGCTAGGAATTTACCCAAGGGACACAGGAGTGGGGGCACATGGACCCCAGTGTTCACAGCATCACTCTCAACAATAGCCAAAGCATGGAAAGAGCCTAAGTGTCCATCAGCTGATGAGTGGATCAAGAAGATGTGGTTCATCTACACGATGGAATACTCCATGGCAATGAGAATGAAATCTGGCCACGTGTAGCAACATGGATGGACCTTGAGGGTGTTATGCTGAGCGAAATAAGTCAGGCAGAGAAGGACAGATACCATATGTTTGCACGTATAGGTGGATTAGGGGGAACTTAATGGAGGACCATGGGGGAGAAGAAGGGGAGAAATAGTGGGGGAGAGGGAGGGAGGCAAACCATGAGATACTCTTGAACGTTGAGAACAAACTGAGGACTGGTGGGGGGAGGGGGACACTGGCAGAGTTTGCCAGTGAAACCATCTGGACCTGGAGATTTCCTTCTTTGGAAGGTCCTAACTATCAATTTCTTTTCTAGTTATGGGACTACTTAGGTTGTCTGTTTCATTTTGGGTGAGTTTAGGTAGTTTGTGATTTTTAAGGAATTGGAATTAACCATCCCATCTAGCGTCTTGGCTTTATGTGTGCTCCTGTCCTTGTAAAGTCTTCGGGACCCTCAGTGATGTCCCTCTTGTTCATTCTTGATTTTGGTCATTTGTGTCTTCTCTCCTTCGTTGATCTGTCTTGCTAGAGGGTTACCAAGTGGAATGATCTTCAAAAGACTTTTTTGGTTATACTGGTTTCTGGTTTCTCTTTTTTAACCTCATTGACTTCTGCTCTTTATTTCCTTTCTTCTACCCAGTTTGGGTGATTTTGATCTCCTTTTTCTAGTTTTTAAGAAACAAGCATGAATTATTGATTTGAGGCCTTTGTTCTCATCCAGCGTAAGACTTTCACTTGTAAACATCTCTTTCGTCACTAGCTTAGCTACGTTTCATAGGCTCTAATTAGTTGTATTTCCACTTTCATTTAGTTTGACACATTTCCTTGCGTTCTTGGAGACTTTCTTTGACCAGTGGATTGTGTAGAAGTGTGCTGTTTAATTTCCGCACATTTGGAGATTTTCCTGCTATGCTTCTGTTAACTTCCAGTCCAATTCTGTTTCGGTCAGAGAGCGTGTGATTTCGGTTGTTTTAGGTCTGCTACGGTTTGTTTTATAAGCCATGATGTGGACTATCTTGGGGAGTATCCTGTGTGCACTTGGAAAGAATGTTCTGCTGCTGCTTGGTGGAATGCTCTGTAAATGTCAGTGAATCCAGTTGGCTGATATTGATCCACTCCTCTGTATCCCCGCTGAATTTCTGTCTACTACCTCCATAGACGGGTCTGAAAGGAGTCCGAAAGTCTCCAGCTACAATTGTGGGTCCTTTTTGGGTCCTTGCAGTTTTTTCCTTTTTTGTTTTACGTGTTTTGACACTCTTTTGTTAAGTACACGCGGATTTAGCTTTGCTGTATCTTCTTGGTGCGCTGACACTTGTATCATTGTGTAATGTTGCCTTTTACCCCTGGCAATTCTCCTAGCTCCAGCCTGGACTTTGTGACTAATTCAGCTTTTCTAGCTTTCTTCTGATTAGCATGTGGGTATTTCTTTTCTGTCCTTCTATTGTTACTCTAACATGATTATATTTGAAGTGAATTTCTTGTAGGTAACATGCAGCTAGGTCATGTCTTTTTTATCCATCCTGATCATCTCTGTCATTTAATCGGTGTGTATGCACAATTTATACCTGATATAATTATTGGGAAGTTTGTTTTTAGGTCTATCCTTCTATTGTTTGTCTTCTCTTTGTTCCATGTAGTTTTCTCTCCTCTGGGTTCCTTTTCCTGTATCCTACCGGATTATTTGAATGTTTTAACATTCCATTTTAATTTATCTGTTGAGTTTGTTTTTTTTGTTTGTTTTTTTACTATATACAATTGACTCCTCAACAATATGGGGATTAGGGGCACCAACCCCCTGCACAGTCAAAAACTCATATACAGGGGCACCTGGATGGCTTAGTCGGTTAAGCGTCCGACTTTCGCTTAGGTCATGATCTCGCGGTTCGTGGGTTCGAGCCCCGCGTCGGGCTCTGTGCTGACTGCCAGCTCAGAGCCTGGAGCCTGTTTCAGAGTCTGTGTCTCCCTCTCTCTCTGACCCTCCCCTGCTCACACTGTCTCTCTCTCTCTCCTAGAAATAAATAAAAATATTTTTAAAAAACCTCATATATAACTTTTAACTCCCCCCAAACTGAACTACTCATAGCCTAGTGTTTACCCGAAGCCTTACTCACAATATAAACAATAGATTAATACATGTTTTATATATCTCTTATATATTGTATTCTTAAGGTGTTGTAAGCTACAGAAAAGAAAATGTTATTAAAAGAATCACAGGGAAAAGACATTACAATATTGTTCTGTACTTCTTGAAAAAAAAATCTGTGTATGAGTGAACCCATGCTATTCACACTACTGTTCAAGGGTCAGCCATAGCTGTTTGCTCACTTGCTTTGAGTTTTTCATTGTTTTCTCTAGGGATTACAACATGCACACCTAACTTTTCAGTCTATTTAGAATCAATATTCAACCCCTTCGGGGGGAAAGTAGAAAGCTTACCATGTTGTAGGTGCCTTTATTCTTTCCCCTTCGTGTTGTGGTTTTCCTACATATTACATCCATTTACACTGGAAACCTCACCAGCCAGTCTCATATCTTAAAAAAAGTCAAGAGGAGAATAATCTCCCATATTTGCCCAGATTTCCTCTTTTTCTTCTGCACTTGCTCCGCTCCTAACGTTCCCTTCTGATATCAGGTCCCTTCTGTCTAAAGAAGTTTCTTTATAACTTCCTGAAGAGCAGGCCTGCTGGCAGCAAACTCTCTTCAGAATGTTTTCACTTCGCCTTTATTCCAGAAGCATTTTTTTTTTTTTTTGCTGACTGTAGAATTCCAGACTGGCAGCTCTTTTCATCCAGCACTTGAAACCTGATGCTTCCTTCCTCCTGGCTGCTCCCGTTTCTGCTGAGAAATCTACAGTCACCGAATCCTTGTGCCCCCATGAGTATTATGTTGCTTTCCTGTGGTTGCTTTCAAGATGTGTTCTTTGTCTGTGCTGACAGCTCAGAGCCTGGAGCTGCTTCAGATTCTGCGTCTCCCTCTGTCTCTGACCCTCCCCTGCTCACACTGTCTCTCTTTCTCTCAGAAATAAATAAAAAAAAATTTTAAAAATTATTTAAAAAAGGATGTGTTCTTTGTCTTTCGTCTTCAGCAGCTATGTTACGATGTGGATTTCTTCTGTGTTAACGTTGCTGCTTTTTTTGTGCTAACAGCGCTGCTCAGGTCCGAAGGCTTATGTCCTTTGCCAGATTTGGGGAGTTTCAGTGATTATTCCCTCAAATAATTTTTTTGTGCTGGCTTCTTTCTCCTCTCTTGCTGGGACTCTGATGACACAAGCGTTAGGTCTCTTAGTGTTGTCCCACAAGTCCCCGGGGCTTTGTTCATTTTTTTTTAAATATCATTTTTGTCATTGTTGCCTCATTAAGTCGTTTTCACCAATCTGTTCTCACGGTCGCTGATTTTCACCTTTGTCATATTACTTGTGTCTTGAGCCTATCCGGTGGTTTTAAATTTTTCAGTTACTATAATTCTTAGTTCTGAAATTTCCATTTGATTCTTTATATCTCCTGTTTCTTCGTTGAGACTTTTTATCATTCCCTTCCTTCCAAAAACTCCTTACTTTTGGAGGTTTTTTTTTTTTTTTTAATAACCACTGCTTTGAGTCTTAGCTAATTCCAATCACTGTGTCACCTTGGCATCTATTGATTATCTTTTCCTACGTGAGTTGAGGATTTTCCTCATTCTTGGTATGTTGAGGAGTTTTGGGCTCATCCTGACTATTTAGATATTCCATTAGGAGACTCTGGCCCTTGTTTAGATCCCACGGAGAGTGCTGCTCTCTGTTTCGGCAGGTGCTCGGATTCTGCGTCCCTTCGTGGGCTTCAGTATCAGTTGTGTTTTCAAAGCCGTTACGGTGCCCTTCAGATCTGTCCCCCACATGCCACCCCACAGCCAGCAGTCTCTGGCAGTGATCTGTCTGGATTCTCAGCACCCAGAATCTACGATGTGCTGCTGCGGAGCCTGTCTGTATGTGCGTGGCTCTGGGGGGGAGCCCGGGAGCGCATCTGCAGCTTTATGGGGTGGTTCTCTCGAACTCCTCCCTCTTCACAATGTTCCCAGCACTTTCCAGTTCCAGGGGCCTCCTCCCCTTGGTCCTGGAGCCAGAAAGCGGGGGAGTTACCTCCCTGCTCTGCTGCATCCCTCCTCCCCCCCACCACTTAGCTCATGTCTGTGACTAAGCAAGAGGAGGATCGAGAAAGAAGAATCCAGTGGGTTTTCACCCACTTGAGAGCGCGGCACCTCCCACGGACAGGAAGGCTCCGGCCTCCAGCATTTTGGTCACCTGTGGACCCCGCAGCTGCCGTCGTCCCTGTTCCTGCAGAGTCGCGGGGGGGCCAGACGCCAAGAGCCAAGAAGACAGAGGCACGATACGAGGGAAACCCTGGCATGTGGCTCATTGTGTCTGAGCATCGGGACCCTTCCCTGCTCCTCAAGCAAGACTAGATGGCTTCTGCTGGGGCCCTGCTGTCAATGTGGACGCCCGCTGCTGGGCGTGGGGTTCTAGTGTGTCCAGGCAGCGGTCCCGGATTGGGGAGACGGCAGACTCCCTGCTAATTTGCTGGCGCGCCCCTCATCTACCTGCTGCTGTCCACGTTTCAGAGACCTCTGAAACCATCAGAGATGGCTGCTCCGTTCCTTCTGTCCAGCTTTTAGCGCCACATCAGTGGGTGAGACAGGGCCGAGCATGCTCACTTCATCTCCAGCCGCGAGGAAGCCAGAAGACGTGCGTTCTAGAGGCAGTCAACAACGGGATGTGGATTAAACGAAGGAATGAGGAAACTGGGACGTATCTGGTGCGGGAGAATTATGGTTTGTGCTGAGAAAGCGGAAACCAAAGGTCGAAGGAGGAGGTAGATGTGAACAGAAACGGCTGATACGCAGAGTCCCCGAGGGACACACGGAGCCCCCTCCTTTGAGACTTCCTCCTCCCTGTCTGGAGATGTCTGCCCGCACGGAGTGAGCAGGGGGTCCCGCGGCCCCTGCCCTGCCTGCTGGGTTGAACTGAATGGTTTGGTGTGACCATAAGCAAATGAGCTTTATTCCTGCGTGCCGGGGCTGCTGGGAAAAGCCCACAGGGGAGCGACTTCTCCACGAGGAAAGAGTACTCCAGGGTATCTGGCGTCTGCGTCCGGGTCGTCACCAGCGAGTACGGCCTAGCGCCACACCATCTGCCTCAGTCCGGATCGCGAAGCTAACCCCATAAAGCAAATCTGCCTCTCCTTTCCTCTCCCCTGCTCACCCCAACACAGCACAGCCTTTATTGCAAGAGTAACCCTTGTTTTGTTAGGACTTTCTTTTTTTTTTTTTAATGCTTTATTTCTAGGAGAGAGAGAGAGAGACAGCGCGAGCAGGGGAGGGTCAGAGAGGAGTCACAGACTGAAACAGGCTCCAGGCTCCGAGCTGGCAGTCAGCACAGAGCCCGACGCGGGGCCCGAACCCACGAACCGCGAGATCATGACCCAAGCGAAAGTCGGACGCTTAACCGACTAAGCCACCCAGGCGCCCCTGTTTTGTTAGGACTTTCTGAATGAGCGGCCTCTTGATGCCAATAACCGTGTCCCTGAGTTGTACTTGCACATGGTGACGCAGAGGAAAACAATGACCAGGGGTAAATGGTAGAGCAGAGCTTTGGAAGTGGCCCACTTCCCCAGCCGTGGCACTGATAACGTCTGCAAAGTTGCCATCTCCCTGTGGGTTCGTGTACTGAAGATTCAGCAAGCGCCTGATGCTAATACCATTCAGAGGTGTGCCTCAGCCTCGTTTTGTTTTGTCCCGTGTTTTGTTTCTGGCTTTATTAGCTCATTTGATTTCACTAGTGACAGGACAGGGCAGACAGGATCGCTGTGGCATTGCCCTATGTTATTTTCACGTAGTCGTCATCACAGAGAGCATAATTTCAGTCTTAGTTTTCCGTTTTCCTTTTCCTTTACCGTGAGTGTTTTCCTGATGCCACGTTGCCATCAGTCGCTCTCCGCGATATTTCCGGCAGGTGCCAGAATCTGCACAACAGAATTTAGGCAGTTTTCTTCTCGTCGAGCATTTAGGTTATTGTCACTTCTTTTGCTGCCTTAAATCATGCTGCATGTAGGTTCCTTGGCCATGTTTGGGGTTATTTCCTTAGGATCAACTAAGCAGGCTTTAAAAGATATTGTTAAACACATTTCAACATTACAGAGGATTTCAAAAGAGCACGAATGGCCTGCAGAATGCACAGCGTAACACATTGACAAATTCCAGATTTCTCCATGTTGCAGAGCAGGTTTGGGATGTGTCAAAAGATTTGGCCAGAGGGAGTCAGGTATTCGTAGAGGGAAATGGAGAAAGTATTAACAAAGACATAGTGTGGGGAGGGGGGCAGAGGGAGCGGAAACTAGCCAGATCAAAGCAGAAGTTGTGTCTTGAAGAAGCCAATGACCAAAGGCTAGCGCCCAGGCGCTTTTGAACAGCGGCGGCGTCCCCTCTGCACATGGCCATCGCAGAGCCGTGTGGGCAGCCCGACCGGCTCCAGATCGCGGAGCACCTTGACTGCCAGCCAGGTGAACTGCCTTCGGGACCATTTGCCCGGAGCCTTTTCTCCCGGAGACACCCATGTCCGTTGTGCGTGTTTCTTCCTTGGGCCAACGGGAGCGAAGCACCAAGCCCGAAGGGAATGTGTGTTTGTTCAGCTCCATCCTCCCCCCTGCCCCCCGCCCGGGTTCTTTGGAGACACACCAAATCCCAGGTCGTTCAGGGAGCCTGTCCCAGCCCCGTGATTCAGCGTGGCTCTCTCTGTCCCCGGGGTCGGAGCAGAACCAGTCTGTGCAGCCAGATTACCCAAGAGGCTGGAAGGCCGTGTCCGTCTGTGTCCAGATTGAATCCCGCTGTCCCCGAACTGTCAGCTGTGTCCTTTTATTAAAGAAGCACAGCTGCTCACCAAGGAGGGGTGTGCTTTGCCGTAAATCCTAACACTTGGTTAGAGGCGAACCAGCTCCGTGGATCCGTAGCGAAAATAAATGGGAAACACATTCCTCCTCGTTGCCTTTAGCGGGCTCACCGGCTCACCGAGGAGGTGCCCGGGGCCAAGGAGACGTTAGCAACGTGCGAGATGTCCGTCCAGGTGCTTGTGTGAGGGGACTTCCGTGTCGAGACTCAGGACCACTTGTGAGGCACTGGGACTCAGAATCCCGGACGGCGGAGGAGCCCCTCGGGGGCACCCCTGGTTCTCTGTTCGTGCGTCCCTCATCCACCGGGGCCACCGGAACTCCTGGGTGCTCTGTTGTTGTGGGCGATGTGGTCAAATGGGATTTGTTCTGGAGCCTTCCACGAACTCCGCAAGGCAGGAGATTTGTCTCTTCCCCACACTTACCACGGCGCCTGGCCCGCCAAGGTGGACTGAATGCGACCCAGCAGAGGCACTCGGATCCGTCCCGCCCTCGCACTGCACTGGGGACCCAGCAGATGGTCCCTTATCTCTTTTTCCTGTCGACTGTGGACATGGGAGATGTTTCTTTCTTCCTGGAGGTCATAAACTAGGAGTCATCTTTGGATATGGCCTTTATGACAGCCGCGGGGGGTTAAAGCCTGCATTAGCCGTCATAAATGTTATCTCAGAGTGGCAATGGCGTGAATCCAACGGCCGCCTCTCCCGTTGATGACCTGCTAACAAGCAGACCTCTGCCCTCTGCTTCCGGCCGCCCTGGAAAGGAGGTGGGGGAGGGGATACCAGCCGGTCGGAGACTGCTGCGTTGGTGGGCTCCCACCGCTAGACTCTTCTTCCATCCAGAGCCACAAAGACATGACCTGGCCCCTCGGTCAGGTGCCCACTGCCCCCAGATTTGAAGACTCCCGTCCTGTCCCCCACATCACTTGCGTCACTTGCTCCCAGGCTGCGTTTCCTCCACTTCCCCGCTGTTGCTCACGTGACACAATGATCAGGTGGCCTTTTGTTTTCATCCTTATGTTTTTGGACGCTGTCCACATCTTCAGTTGCTCTTTTCTCTCTCTCTCTCTTTTCTTAAAGTCTTTAACAAGCATTTGCATTTATTGAATTAAGATGCCTTTGCAAGTTTATGGCTTTTTCCCAAACGAGGAGTCCTCACGGGTGGCCTTGGACTTCACGATTGAAGGAAGCAACGTGCGTGGGCTCTCGGGCACGTTTACTCGATGTTGCTGCCAGAAGGGACCTGATTATTCCCTTTCTGGGTGTGGGCGCGGACACGGAGCTCTGCGAGCATCCCGAGCAGCGGGGGCGGGCGGGGTGAAACCGCCCCTCCTGGGTCGGGTCAGCGACTTGGTTCAGTGCCGGCAATTGTCATGGTTACGGTCAGACATGTAGACTCGTGGCATGCAGTGCCTCTCAGTACTGGGGCTGGGTTTGGGGCGCCTGGGTGGCTTAGTTGGTTAAGCGTCCGACTTTCGCTTAGTTCATGATCTCGCGGTTCGTGGGTTCGAGCCACGCGTCGGGCTCTGTGCTGACTGCCGGCTTAGAGCCTGGAGCCTGTTTCAGTCTGTGACTCCCTCTCTCTCTGACCCTCCCCTGCTCACGCTGTCTCTCTCTCCTAGAAATAAAAAAACAAAAAAAAAAAC